>OY282592.1:29322166-29922166 GCA_958298965.1 Chrysolina haemoptera | reverse complement strand
ATTACAAATTATCGATAAACCAAACAACAAATATGAAGCAAGGTGGGTGAATAAATAAAAATTAATAATTCAACACAAAATGAGAGGTTTTGACAGATATTTACTATTTGGTGACAATTTTGATATTGTCGTGAAAGTAATTAGTTCTCGCTTATTATTATTTGTATTGACTAACACAAATTATATTTTCGAGTAGATAAACTGTATAGGTCAACACGACTAAAGACTAAAACTGAAATAATGATCTTCAGCAGAGCTGAAACTATTGATCTGAATTTTCTTTGAAATAATCCCATCAAGGTTGTATTCATTTAGGGGTGGTATTTTCCGTCATCATCTCGTTTTCTAGAAATTACCAGGAAAGCAGTAGCACAGACCTGTATCAACAAAGTAAATCTGAATAAAACAAATATATCAAATTGTTTCAGATCACTCCTACTATCTATATGAATTTTCAAAATAGGTAAATACTGATGTACTTATTACTATCAAACCCGAGATTTGAGGTTATCGAGAATGTTTAAATGAATTCAAAATAAATACCATAAAATACGTCTTGATATAGCATTTCAATTACATTATTATTCATGTTATATGCAAATACAAATCTTGCAATTTGATGTAAACATGTGTTTTTAAATGGCAGAATTGTTTGTTTAGATAGAGCTCCCTGACCTATCGTAAAATATGATGTCAACAAAATATTCGGATTAGTTATAAACGCACACTACTGAAAAACGACCTGAAAAAATTCACCGTCGAGATATCTATTCAGAGGCTCCATACATTACAATTTTAATTGAACAACTAAAATTGTATTGTCAAGATTGAAGTGTATGGTCAAAATCGCCTGGTTGTCCCGAACTTTTCATTGCCTAAAAAATAAAAATAAGAGAGAAAACTATTCTCTAAGGTTATTGATTCACGACGATTCGATTGTTAGCATTACTTTCAAGTGAGTTCCGAATAACGGAGAATTGAGGCGAATATCTGTCAGGCAACAACTACTTCCCCTTACGAACATTGAATTACATCAGATATCTATTCGTTGTCGGAAGATATTTTTACAACCTCTTACCAAAGTAGCCTTTGACGCTTTCAGCAGTTTTGCGGTGAGGGTGAACAATACGCGCTCCGCAGAGTTTCCGATTCAAGCAGGTGTCCCGCAGGGGTCGAGTCTATCGCCACATTTGTACTCCCTACGTACGTGTGATTTTCCTCAGTACGATAGCCTGAATACGGCTATACAGTATCGGAAGGTTTTCATCGGGGGTATGCTGGTTTCATAGGAGCGTAAAGAATAGCTTGCTATAATGTTGAGAGAGCATTACAATTTCTCCTCGACTCGCTCGAGAAAAGGATATCGACGTGGCTGTTAATTCGTCGGACGAGGTAGTAGGGGAGTCATACAGTAGTGCGTCTCTCTTATTTATGTGGTATTATCATATCATGGCGTTCCTTGTTGCTCGCATAGATTTGTCTATATCCCCGATGAAAACTTTCCGATACTGTATACGCGGATGATACGCCCATTCATTTTCAAGCGTTGCTGCCGCTTATCAGATCCAAATTCACTTGGACAGGAAAATCAGAGAGTAATAAGATTGTGGTAAACCCAACTAAGTCTTAGGTTATCAACTTCTTAAAGAAGTACAAATGGTCCAAGATTTACCAAGGACTGAGAATCAAAGACAAAGTCGTAGAGACCTCGATCTCTGTGAGATACCTGGGGATACAATTGGACAAGCGTCCAACATCTAAAAGCATCTGAATCTTGCCATCCAGCAAGGGTGCCAACGCCATACCGTTAAAGTATTACAGTGAGCAAGATCACCGCTTTTGACAAGTGTCTAAAAGCTGTTAGAGTGACAGGGTAGGCTCGCGGCTAAGCTCCAGTGAAGAGGGGAGTGGGTTGGACAAAACAAAATGTCTTGTGATATTAGAAGTGCGGGCGCCAGTCATACGAATGCTGAGCCCCCTGTAGAGATAATTTTACCAATTCCCATATAACTCGAATAGTAATAATTTAGGCAATTGCCACACTCTTAAATAATAACCAGCTTTATGATTAAGTCATATAATCTAAATAATAAAGGTGACAAGGGTTTTATTAGTATTAGAAGTCGAAGTAGCTGAAGGCTTATTAGAAACTATCAGAAGCTCCTCTACAGATGTTATGTCCAAATAGCATAGTCCTAGTCAAAGGGTCAACAACTTAGGCTTGATTTTCACGATGATCAAAATTATGCCTACAAGATAGATAGAATTGCCAAAGGCTCAAGGATATAGTCGAAGGATTCTGCTTACCTGGAGAAAATGTGGCTAGAAAGTGAGTTTATAGTCCCCTATTTGGGTATGTTTTCCAAAAAAATAATCAGTTTCCCATTAAATCACCAACATGACAAACTATGGAAAACATTAATTCAGTTGAAAGAATAATCCCATTGACTGGATGATTGAAGAAATCAATATTCAAATTCAACTCAAAACTCTCATCACTTTCTGCTCACAAATAATTTCCACAGTAGCCGGAAAGCTGCGCTAAAACGCGTATACCAGCTGGTGGAAACAAATTCACGACTAAGTCTAGATAATAAGTTGCTTATTTATAAGCAAATTATAATACCGGCAATCTTATACGCTTGTCTTGTTCTGCAGCATAAAGACTACTACACCTTCTAGGAGTTTTTCGATTTTTCATATCGGAATTGCCGCTAAACATTCCCTTCATATTGTTGACAGACACCAAACCTAATCAACTAGCTATTCATTTTTTATATAACACCATATTTCAGGTATTTTTACTTATACATATATTTTTGTTTTTTTGTGAAATTTTCTGTTTTTTTATCTGGAGAATTTTATTTCCATATATATCCTCAACCCGAGATATCTTTCTAGGTTTACGGCCGGGTTAATTTTGAAGTGATGTATTCAACCTTATGCACATTTTTGGCAATTCTATTTTGGTATCAATGCTCGATTTGTATTTGGCATATATTTGTCTGCTCTTCCATGCAGACGTCTGATTTTCAACAATTGTATCTGCATCTTAGATCTTCTTTTGCCAGAGTTCTATCGAGTCTACTAGACAAATTTCACAATATTTCTGACGCTCCAGGTTAAGGAAAATTATAATTTATTTGGATAATGATTATGTGAAAAAAATATACGAAAGTATAATAAATAGTTATGTTGAGTGAGATAACTAATACTAAGTGTATAAATTAGTAGCTAATCAATTTAATCGTTCGTTTCTTAATTGCAAATGTTCTTTGGAGATATTTTCAATTTTATAATGACTTACAAATTGATTAACGAGATTAGTATTCATTTCATTAAAAATTATTATTCGAGCGACAGTTATTAATGTATTAGATTAATTTCATCTAATACAGGGGGTGACCACGTGAATGTTGTTTATATGTATGACTCATTTAACTGACGTAGACTTATAAAATTAATGAAGAAACAGGAATTTAATTTATAATCCAGTACGATTGGGTTTTGAGACAAGAATCGATTGTAGCACCACCAAACTTGGTATGCTAGCAGTTGGAACCATGATAAACACGAAAAAAAATTGTTTATTACATTTTGCTATGTTACTTTAAATACTTATCTAAAATTGATTACGTTTCGGTTGTATACCTAACTCCCAATAAATTCACGATGAGTACCTTTACAATTCTATTAATTACATCTAACCTTTCCAGGAGAACAAATGTATGAGTGGTGACGAATTTAATTCGAGTTGGTCATTGAACAAGTACTGAGAATTTTTCCATTTATTAATCTCCATACTTTCTAAAAGATTCAGCTTCTTACCTTTGTTTTCAACATGAAGGATTTCAAAATCATTGTCGAAAATATGGTATTCGAATAATAAATGGTTAGCATACGAGGGTTGCCTTTTATATTTCGGGATTGGACAACCCCAGTGTTATAGATTATATAGATTACACATTAGGGACTTTCGTGCTACAAGCCTCTACACCGCGACCTTTTCAGATCTATTGTGTTTGTCCTCGAGATCATTTAGAGTTCTTTCTCTAGCCCTGTCTTCTTTACGAGACTCCACAGGCTAGTTTTTAGAACTCCCATGCATGAATCTGGGAGCTCTTGGTTTTTCTTCTCCCAGCGTTAGAAACCTTTGCCTTGACAAGCCCTCGCAGTGGCATAGTATGTGTTCTGATGTTTCCTCTTCTTCCTGACAGAACCTGCATAGCATTTCTTCTGCCAGGCCTATTGTACTCATATGTTTGTTGAGCCTACAGTGCCCTGTGAGAAGTCCTACTACTATTCTAGTAGTGTTCCTCTTCTGGCTTCGTAGATAGTCTGTGAATGTTGGCTGCGGTTGTTTGATAAACTCTTTGGCCTGTCTCATCCCTGGTGCATTGTTCCACCATTCTTGAGACTTCTGTGGAATCCATGATTTGGTGTTTGTTTTTAGTACAGCTTTTGCTATACCGCAATACGGTTCTGGGCCATTCAGGGCCTTACTTGCTCCTTCTCGGGCTAGTGTATGCCTCTTCATTGCCTTTATAACCTATGTGTGCTGGTACCCAGGCTAGTGTCAGTCTGTTCTGACTGCCCAGCTCTTTTAGGGCTTCTATGCAGTCCCAAACAAGTTTTGAGGTAACTTGCATTGAGTTGACTGCTTTTATCGCAGCTTGGCTATCTGAGTATATGGCAATGTTTTTTCGTGAAAAATCGTGCCTTATTAGCTCTTGTGCACAATGATGTATTGCAACGATTTCCGCTTGTTTGCCCAAGCTCAGTGAGATTTTCATCTTCGGCTTGGTTCCGTAAATGCCGGCTCCTGCACCTTCATCCGTTTTGGAACCCTAGTGTTGCAATCAGGCAGCTGACAGCTCTATCGTAAAGTTTGACATTTTTTAGGTTATGCGTACTCAGAACGTTTTGACATACGAGCACTATTTGTATTGTTTACAGTAACTTAAAAGATTCATCTGGGCCAAAAAATGGAATTAAATCGTGAACATTTTCGTGCGATTATTTTTTACAACTTTCGACGTGGATTAACTCAGCAACAGTGCATCGATGAACTTAATTCAATTTTTGGCGATGAAGCTCCATCAAGGACCAGTGTTTATCGATGGTATGGTGAATTCAATCGAGGTCGTAGTTCGCTCCAAGACGAATTTCGTGAAGGTCGTCCAAAATCAGTTGTTGTTCCAGAAATCATTGATGCTGTGCGCGAACTGATATTGAAAGATCGTCATGTCACCTATCGTGAGATTGAGACAATCTTAGGCATTAGTGGGACCAGCATACATTCAATATTGCATGAACATTTGGCTGTCAAAAAAATTTGTTCGCGTTGGATCCCACACAATTTGTCAATCGTTCAAAAAGAGGCTCGTGTCGATTGGTCGAAAGAAATGCTCAAAAAATACGATCGCGGTGCTTCGAAACACGTCTATGACATCGTGACAGGTGACGAATCGTGGATTTACGCATATGAGCCTGAAAGTAAACAGCAGTCGACTGTATGGGTGTTTCAAGATGAGCCCAAGCCAACAAAAGTTGTTCGCGCACGAAGCACTTCCAAGCAAATGGTCGCCTGTTTTTTCAGAAAAACTGGACATGTCGCAACCGTACCACTAGAACAACGCAGAACAGTCAATTCTAAGTGGTACACAACCATTTGTTTGCCAGTTGTCTTCGAAAAAATGAGGAAAACCAACCGCCGAAGACGGATCACTCTTCACCACGACAATGCGAGCTCGCACACATCGGCTCAAACAACTGCATTTTTGAGCACTCAAAACGTCGATTTGATGAGTCATCCGCCGTATAGTCCTGACTTGGCACCGAATGACTTCTTTTTGTTCCCGTACGTAAAAAATAAACTGAGAGGTCAACGTTTTTCGACACCTGCAGAAGCGGTTGATGCGTTCAGAAAGCATGTTTTGGAGATACCTCAATCAGAGTGGCAAATGTGCTTCGACAATTGGTTCAATCGCATGCAGAGTGTATAGATCTTCATGGGGAATATTTTGAAAAACAATAAAGCGATTTTCGATGATCAATATTTGTTTGTGTTCTCTAATCCCAAAACATCAAAGGCAACCCTCGTACGTGGAATTTGTTTTCCCGTTTACAAAACTACTTCTGTGCTCGGCTAGGCGTTGTTTGACCTATTTTATTGCTTGGTTCACCGATATATGTAATTGTTTTGAACCTTTGGTAGTCTTTTGTTGAAGGATAAACTTCTTGAATAGCTTTTTTGTATTTCTTCTTGGTCAGAAGGTTGTTTATCAAAGATGATTTATATATTAAATTCTTTATTAAAATTTGAAGTACTAAGAGAAATGCTAAGTAATCTATGTATCATACTGTTATAAGCTGTTACTTTGGGTTGATATGGATGCGATGGTTTGTGGAAAAGAAAATTATGTGAAAATCATTTGAACTATAGTTTCATTATAGAGATTAACATGGATTTTCATCAAGTATCGGCTATATCAATTCAAAACATGAGAACAAGAAAGCTCTTCACGAATATGTTTCATATCAATATACCTACTCGAGTTCGTAAATTGTTTGTAGAAACTAACGCACAGACTTTTATTCCTAAACTATTCGACTTTAGATGCTAAAGCGAGATAAACCTCTTATATAAGCAGCCCCGAGTATCGCTACACACTGTGTTTCACGTCATACATCAAAGTAATGCTCGATAATATTTTACCTCCACGCCTCTTTAGGACTTCGGGTCTGACTACATTATAAAATAACATGTGGTTTTTCAATGAAAAAATCAGCACGTGCAAATTTATTAAGTACCCAGTAACGCAGGTATCACAATTTACATTGCAAATGAGGGTCTGCTTTGATTGGTCGACAAAAAAAAAACATTGGAACAAATAATTAAATGTCTCTGTTGTTGATAATATCACTCACACTGTGCAGTGGGGGAACAAAAAAAAAACGTGAGACAAAGGACTGAGATAATTTCTGAAAAATTAGCATTACATTTTCCATTTACCAAGGAGTAATACGTTGTCAGAACGGTAAGTTTTGTTCAATGATTGCTAGGACGAAACTTGGTGATGGCGACGCCTGAATTACTTATCGACGTCTTCATAAACTGGTTGCTATGCCAAAGGTGTCAGTATAAAAACGCTAAAATTATCACGAACGTTAAACACTACTGATCTCAGAGGATAATAGAGCACTGTCATTGACGTAATTTGACAGTTGTCAAACATTCGTTGGGGGGACAAACAGAGCCATTTTCACGTTCTTGGTATTTTAGTGATTATTAATTCATTGTGTATAGTCTGAATTGAATGTCTGTAGAGGTGTTAAATCATGGATTTTCCAATTCAAAAATAAGTTGTTATGATGATAGGTATCATACAAACAGTTTTCTCTTTTACATTTGAGGACATAAATCATGAAGACTTGTGCTGTTATGGGTAACCGATCCGATCCAGACCAGCACGTGAAATTTCCTTTCCTTCTATACAAACAAGGCAGAGACAGGAAGAAACTGCTGGAGTACAGAGACATACTAGTCAGATCGTTAGATATAATGGTTGAATTTTAGTAGTAATAAAGGAAAACAAATAGCATCTTTGCTATATAAAATGTACACATCATCGGATAAAGAAGAAGCACTATTGTTCCTTGCAGTGGAAGAAGATAGTTTGAGGTAAAATAATTTTCAATGATATCTAAGAATTATCGTATCTGACATTACGTATCTTATATAAAAAAAGTCGTATAATATTGGGAACTTTCGTACTAATTCAATAATTTTCTCCATTTTTATCAATATTTGCCTTGCTTTTAATTGCGAATCTTATAGAAAACGCATCCGACTTGGAACTAAGTTTCCGTACGGATAAAAACGCAGATAAATCGCAGTCAAAACGAAGAAATCCGCGCTGGTCTGAACTTGTCTATTTAACGCAGTGAAAATAATAAGCTGCGGATCGTATGCGGTGCGAATATTCGCAGGTGTTGCGAATTTTCCTCGTTGGTTTGGGGGATCCTTAAAGCATGAACCTAGTACGCCCCTGTACGTTTTCTATTTCGGAAATGAATCAAAGTTGTAATTTCCCGGTTGACTGAGTAGGCGACTTGCCGTGATCGATAACGAAAAGTACATATCACACCACGATTCCATCCCAATCAATTAATATATCCAAACCCCTTCGTGCGACAAGGGATGAATGTCTCCGACGTATAGTACGACACGTGAATCTTTTTATGCTTTCGGCCTCGTGAACTTGCGAAAATATATTTTTTGTACAACTGTCATTAAAAATGACATTTTTAATTCGTTGACATATGAACTAAAAACTGACGTTTCCACATAATCACTTTTAACACTAGTGTTAAAAGTAAAATGACAGTTGAGATGATGGATACTCAGTAATATAGATCTCTCTAATAGAAACACTTCAATCAGATATTATAATCAGAACATCTACTCAAGAGGAATCATTCACAAAAGTTCACACTTGCATTTGGCCGTTTGTGCAATTGGTAATACTAGTTCCTTTTGAAGGTACAGATGAAGTAGTATTCAGTCCATCTTTAGAATGTCCTAGCAAATAATGACAATCATAAATAAAGTGCGTTGGGGTTTATTATAATTGGAGTCTCTGCCAGTCTACCTTGTAATCCAAAGATCGTGTGTTCGAATCCTTATGGATCTTATATTTTTTTTTGTTTTTTTCTTACTAGCAGTAACTGTTGTACAAAAAAAAATGTCTGATACATTTGTTAAAAAAGATTTTATTTTGCTCGTGGGCTTGCTCCAGTCGCTAACGCTCGTTTCGCAATATTCCCCAGCCACAAAATAAAATTCCACTTTTTAACACTTGTATCATAAATAACTATTTTTGCACGATCCGTCTTTTTAACGTATTTACTGATTCAAATAAAAGAATAGTGTTGTGTTTTCAAATTTCCAATCAATCGGTAAGAACTGTAACTTGCCAACAAGTAATTTACCGATTAGCTTTCACAGAATTGTCACTTTAACATCAAATCAATATAAAATAAAATAATTCAGTTTGGTTATTGCACGAATCGTGCAAAAAACATAATAACCATCACAAGCGGTAAGGGTTACCGGTCTGACAACCGTTACGGATTTCATAAAAATAAAATTCGGAATCCAGAAAAATTGTGAAAGTTATCTGAAAAAATTTTAATAAATTTTACCCCTCAGCCTCCCTGAAGCCTAGATGGAGAAGGGGCAGTTATTCGGAAAAATTGCCGATGGTTCGGGGAAAATTGCGACGAACAAAAAAGTCACTCGTGTGACTTAGACTTCCCTCCTTCTACAAAAAAGTTGCAAAATCTCTTGAAAATAAAATTTGCACCATCGAATAATTTTATTTGACAAATTTACCCCCAATGAAGATTAGATAGAGAAAAATTTCCGACGAATTCGGACGTGCAAAATTATGGCAAAAATATGCAATAGTCATTTATGTATTAAGTGAGTAAAGTGATACTTTTTTTACGAGTAAGAAATGTTGAGGTACGACGCCTATATTTTTTGCTATATTTCGAGGGATTGTTCAGTTGGAAATTGACAGTCTACTTCGGTTTTTCGCTTTTTTTATTGTAGTAGGTCCGCCACAATTTTTTTGTTTTGTGAAACACAATTGCTATAGCCGTCATCTGTTTTTTTGTAAAAAAAAAAACGAAACAAAAATTTTATTGAAATTTTCACACATGGTATATATAGGGGACTTTAGATATAAATTTGTTCTGGCTCTATTACAGTGAAATGTCTTGGTGTACCTAGTTCTAGAATTTGGAACAAAAAATTTCAATTGAGACACTATATTACTTGCATCAATTTGATAGTGCAATAATTTGTAAAGAAAAATAATGCCAGCACGCTTTCTTCTTACGTCAAGACTTTCAAAATCAAAGCGCGAAATTAAAATTTGGTATGGTACGCCCCTTTCGGGATATTGATTATCGATTTTAAAACATAAAAACTTCAGGAAACGTTTCTGAACTCGTTCAATCATCAACCTGTTACATATATAGACAGGATTCCATATAATAGAACCATATTCCAATTTAGATCTAAAGTACGCATTATACAAGGAACATAGAGCTTTGATATTCCAAAAATATTTACAATTTCTTACTAGAAAGTCGTAGGCTTTAAGTGCTTGGTTTACTTTTACCGAAATGTGGTGACCAAATGTTAAGTTGCAATCGAAGTAAATGCCAAGATCCTTTATTAACTCACAACGAGACAAGATTGTGTTATTTACGTTGTAGTTGAATAAGATAGGAAACTTTGTTCTTGTGAAACTCATGCTTTTACATTTCGATGCATTTAAACTAAGCTTATTCTCCTCGCACCATTGCTGAACCTTATTTATTTCAAATTGCAGGGCCTCACAATCATCCATGTTTTGTATTATAGAAAACAATTTCAAGTCATCCGCAAAGAATAATCGTTTACAATCTATTTCGTCATTTAAATCATTTATAAATAATGCAAATAAAAGGGGACCTAGGTTTGAACCCTGTGGAACCCCAGATGTAGTAATAAAGTTATTTGAATTGAAGCCATTATAAGAAACAAACTGAGATCGTTGAGTGAAGTAGGATTTGAGGAATAAAACAGCTGACAAATGGAAGCCGAAATAATGAAGTTTCTGTAACAAAAAAAGGTGGTCAATTCTGTCAAACGCTTTAGCAAAATCTGTGTAGATAACATCCACTTGGCAGCGATTATCAACATGCTCCGACACGTATTACGTGAACTCAGTTAAGTTTGTTACCGTTGAACGTTTGGCCATAAATCCATGTTGATATGGTGAAATTATCATATGTACTGAGGTGACTATTCGATTATAAATTACTATTTCAAACAGTTTGGCGTAGTTAGATAAGACAGATATGGGACGATAATTTTGAATATCAGCTGGATCACCGCTCTTTAGTATTGGAGACACCCGTGATATCTTCCACATGTCTGGAAATGTATTGGATTTTACAGCTAAATTGAACAAATATATCAGAGGAGTAACAAATACTCTGATACAATCCTTTACGAAGAATGAAGGAAGTTTATCTGGCCCAGAAGTGAATTTATTTTTCAATTTTTTCGAAGCGGAAATTATCTCCGACTCAGTTATATTGAGAAATGATATAGTAACATGATTACTAAGAGAATTGTCTTCGCTGAAGTTATCCAGATTGGATGATATGAACACACTGCTAAAAAAAAATCAGAAAATCCATTAACAATGTCTTGAGGAGCATCAAACGTTCTGTCCTGACAAAATACTCTACCAGGTATTCTTGAGGTATTATTCTTCGCCTGAACAAATGACCAGAAACTTTGAGGGTTGTGTGAAATATTTTCTTGTACCGAATTCACATAAGTGTTGTAGGCGCATCGTATCTGTTGGTCAAACTTCTGAGTCTTTTGAACTCTTGGTCATAGGATACATTACCAGTATTTTTAAACATGTCGTGATACTTTGCTTTGAGTTTTATGTTACAGATTATTTCATATTCCATACAATTCGTCACATTTGGACAAAAATAAGCTCGATTCAGAAAAAAATGGGTGATGATTTTCAGACGTCTTTCGAACTCCTAGTGTCTACGAATATGTTGAGAAATTTTCAAATTGTTAATTAAATGTGAATACCTATCTCAGTATACTTAGTTGTGTTAATCACAAACCAGTTGTAGAAAAAAATTATATAAAAGCATAAAACCGGGACTAACGAAGGTGAAATGATGAAACTCATAAAACAGTAAGTTTACGAGGAGTGAATATTATCTACACATAATGGCTAATGACAGATAAAAACTCATATACAAATTTGTCGGCTATCGGGTGTTGGAGAGTTATTGCAAACAAATTTTATTTTTACGGTAATAACAGACATATAATTACTAATTAGCGGATTCTCGCAATATCCGTATGTATTTTACGACCGAAGGCGACGTAACGACAGGAAGTGCACGCCAATGTTGATCAATCATCATCAGCTGGAACCGAAGCAGGGCCAAGGGCAACAATCCTCGCTTTGAGGGCCACCGGCCACCGCTGCCGCCGCTGTTGCTAGTTGCTAGGTGCATTGCGTTTCACAGGGGAGTAAGTACGCAGCACCGAATGTCAATTCGGTGGATCGAGAGCCGACATATTGAAACGACGAATTGTAAAGAAAACCTTTACGGGCCCGGTGGCTTGGCCAAACGGGTGCAATGCAATTCATTTCGATCGGTATTTGCGATGGGTCGCTTAGTCCAATCGCTCTGGCATAGCAACAAGGATTAGGTAACAGCCGTTACAAATGCACCGTACCGTCCTTCCGGACGGTCAGTTCGTTCAATTGACCATATTGACAGTCGCCATATCGTCATGCGATGCGACAATACCAACTATCCATTGTTACCAACGGTTGCAAATATAATGTATCTGTAACAAAACCGCGAAAATCAAGAATGTTTAATTTGGTGCATATTTCATGTGCGTAATTTATGAGTTTCAGAAAAATTCTATTGAAGAGAAAATCTGGGATAAATTGGTAGAACGGGTATCAGCTTTCACCTGAGTTTCAATAATGACAACATAAGCACTATAACTTAGTAAAACATTTTGAACTTTATGTATTTGCCTCATACACGCGGTAACCAAAAAGATGCTATTTTTGACACTGCCTTATGTAGACTTCTCTTTTTGTATTTCAAAATATCATTTTCTTTTGATGCTTTCGGAAAGTAGGCGACAACGAGTATCAAAGAAATTGAAGAAGATTGGATGGTTACATAAGGAGTACATGAGAAAGCTTCATTTTAGTACCTTGTCAATAAATAATTCCCAAATACATACCCAATAATACTAATTCAGCCATTTTGAATCGATTATCGTTCGCAGAATTTGTCTATTTCTAACCGTTCTCGAGTTGGTCAGCTCTGAATCTGTTTTAAGATGGTTTTTTTGCAGCCAAAAATTTTTATGACATTATTGTTGAAATATTCAGAATCAGCACGTCAAATTACTTTCGAGGACAAAAATTTGAAATTCAAAAAATCTTAGAAAATTTTATTTTTCACCTTAAACACCTTTTTTCCGCCTAAATCTTATATCTGAGCATATAAAAATCATACATTTTTGGAATGAGCATAAAATTTTACGTATACAGTGCGAATTTCAAGTCGATGTGACGACTTGGTATTTTTGATGATTTTTAGGGGTGAACACCCCTTGCAACTTTTTCGAGTAATTTTTAATTTCTTTCGATTGACTCGAAATTCACAATACATACTAATTCGACCATTCTGAATCGATTGGCGTTCGCAGAATTTGTCTATCTCTAACCGTTCTCGAGTTGGTCAGCTCTAAATCAGTTTTTTGATGTTTTTTTTTGCCGTCAAAAATATTCTGATGAGTTTTCGACATCATTGTTAAAAGATTCGAAATCAGCACGTCAAAATATATCCGAGGACAAAAATTTTAAATTCGATAAATGAAAAATAAAAAATCTCAGAAAATTTAATGTTTTATCTTAAACACCTTTTTTCGGCTAAATCTTATATCTGAGCCTAGAAAATCATACATTTTTGGAATGAGCATGAAATTTTACGTAAACAGTGCGAATTTCAAGTCGATGTGACAACTTGGTACTTTTAATGATTTTTAGGGGTGACCTTTCTTTTGATTGACTCGAAAATAATAATACATACTAATTCGGCCATTTTGACTCGACTGGCGTTCGCAGATTTCGTCTATCTCTAACCGTTCTCGAGTTGGTAAGCTCTGAATTAGTTTTCAAATGGTTTTTTGGCGCGAAAAATATTTCTGATGAGTTTTCGACATTTTCGTTCAAAGATTCGGAATGAGCACGTCAAAATACGTTCGGGTACAAAATTTGAAATTCGAAAAGTGAAAAATAAAGAAGTTCAAAAAATTATCTATCATGACTTACTCGACTTTTTTGACAGTAAATTTTTTTCGTTCAAATTCTCAGTATATACTAATTCGGCCATTCTGAATCGATTGGATTCAAGTGTTTTTTTTTTGCCCAAAAATAATTTCTGGCGAATTTTGGACATTTCGAATAATGAATTTATTTAAAATTAATAATGAATTAATGAAAATGTTATGATGTACACCTAATGAAAGAGTAGTTTCCCCCTCGGAAAAATGTATCAACCAAAATTTACATCTGGTGAATTTTGAGGTCGAATATATTAATGACCACTTAACGAAGGAGAAATATTAACCAGTGTTCAACGACTTGGACGTGCTGTGTGTGGCATTTTATTTAAAATATTTTATTTTTATAATCTATGGTATGCTGATTTTGACAACAAATCTGGAATCTGTCAACGGATGAACTGGTCGTCAAAAAATTCAAACATTCATAACCGCTGTGCATGAGATTAATTCAAACTCGAAATAACAGCAATCTGTGAAATAATTAGTTCAAGGAGTTTCTACAGTCTACAGTGATTTATGGACTACGTCCGATACATACGATTTATTTCTGAAGGCCACCTTGATTTTATTTCGATCATTATGTTTGACCTATTATTGCAATGATTTAATATGAACCGTAAAAAGTATTTCAATGGAATGAAATGGTAAAACCATGACTGTGACCTGAACTGATCTTTAATAATAATAGTCATCTGGTGCAATACAAAAAAAAAAAATGATTATCCAAAAGTAGGGACTTTGAATATCTGTTCTTCATGTTGAGTTGGACAACATATTATTTTCGAACACCCCTACGAAGAATGTTCGCAAGTAACATGTTGCATATTTCGACATGAAGAACAAATACTTTTTTCTAAAACTGTCGAAAAGTCCACTTTTTGTGTTTTTCGTGTGGCTAGTATTGCAATATTTCAATATCAAAATACGATTTCATTATTTTACAGACAGCATGCATGAAAAAAAGTTAACTTTTTCAAAAGTTAAGAAAAAAAAGCATACGACAAAGAGAGCCAGTTCTTATTTTCTGTGGCAACTATAATAGCCTATAAACGTCTAATGTACAAACGTTTCACCGATTATATTTGCGGCGAACAGCGGAATATTCACAGAAATAACATATACACCGCTGAATAATTATTGGGTCTAAGTCACATCAGGTTATCCAAGGTAGCTGTGGCTACTTGGATTTCAGAGTCCAGCTGAAATTAAAACCCTTTAAAAGAGTTCACAAAAGGGTCCACACTGATGAAAGTCAATTCTTTTTTTCAAAAATTGCCCCAAACTCAAAATTTTCAGTGGTACATTACTTATATCCCAAAGTATGTTTCGTGCAAAAATTCTTTCTTAAGTTCACCGGGATAATAATCTGTCATCACTCAAAATCAACCATTTCAATGACCGTTATATACAGGGTGTCAATTTGAAAACTTCCCACCCTTAATATCTTCCTTCCAGTAAACAATATGAGTAATCGAAAAAACAGGTCAATTTTATTGTCAAGGGGGACACTTTCACGGACTATTTGTAGCCCTCGTGGTTCAACCCCCTAGGAGGGAAAGATGTTACCCTTAGAATTTTAAATGGGAAGGGGGGTCAAGTGGCACATCATTTTGATGGGCGTTCAATTCTTGTTCCAATGGTACCCTGACTTATTATTTTTTGATGAGCATTTTCCGAAAAATTGCGTTCTAAACTAACAGAAGTAATTATTAGAACGCCTATACTGAGATGCATGGTTTGGCCAGAACTGGTTAGAATATTAGGTGGTACCTTTCCAACCCTTGATTAGGGGTAACATTAGCCATTAGCTCCAAACACGTTACATAAAAAAGTAGTCTAATAGGAAAACGTAGATGGTAGTAACGTTGTGTTTATTAAATGCTGAATTTTTAAGTGTCATCGCAAAAATTGTACAGATAGCCTTCCTTTTTTGCTACTTCTGCTGTAAAAAGTTTCTGTTTTCCGGCAAAAAATTGGTTAGCAAATTTGAACTATGTGGTAGTATTGTGAATACCGTTGTACCTGTTGGGCTGTTTAGGAATTACTTTAATAAGTGTATAAAAGTGTAAAAATGGTTTACATTCTTCAAGACAGAATTGAAATGATTGTAATTTATGGAGAAGTTGGAAAGTGCGCACGAAGGGCGGCATGTCTTTTTAACGAAAGACATCCAAATTGTAATGTAAGTCACCGGTATGTGCTTGATTTGGTGAATAAGTTTTACGAAACTGGTTCAGTGACAAATAAAAAAAGAAATAACCCCAGAGTACTAAATGAAGCAGCTCAAATTGAAGTTTTGGGAACATTTGCTGCAGAGCCCACGAGCTCCTTACGATCAGTATCAGAACAGACGGGAATGTCACGCGAGACTATAAGAAAAGCATTGAAAATGCATAAATTTCATCCATATAAAATGCAGATTATTCAAGAGCTCCACGAGGATGATTATGATAGAAGAATAGAGTTTTGTGAAATCATGTCTCATCGAGTCAATACCATCCCTAATCTTCTGTTAAACATCTGTTTCAGCGATGAGTGTTCATTTTTTCTGAATGGCAATGTTAATAGACAAAATTGTCGCTATTGGAGTGACGAAAACCCACATATTTTTCGGGAAGGGCATACACAACATCCACAAAAAGTTAATGTTTGGGCTGGTATTCTTGGAAATGCCATTCTTGGTCCATTATTTCTGGAAGAAAACTTGACTGGCCTGTACCTTGATATGCTTGAAGAGACTATCGATCCTCTTATAACTCACGAGCTAGAAACTCAAATTGATGCAGAAGGTAATGAACTTTTGCAGGAGGATCTGTTACATTACCAGCAGGACGGTGCTCCACCTCATTATTTTCTTCCCGTCCGACAGTGGTTAAACGAGAGATTTCCGGGTAGATGGATTGGCAGAAGGGGAGCAGTTGAATGGCCTCCGAGATCACCGGATTTAACACCCTTAGATTTCTTTCTTTGGGGGCATCTTAAATCCGTTGTTTATAAAACACAACCTTCTGATATTGACAAACTTAAAAGACGAATTACAGCAGCATGCCAGTCAATTCCTAGTGAAGTTTTCCGTAATGTTAGAGGGGAGTTCGAAAACAGACTGTATTACTGTTTAGAGCAAAATGGACAACATTTCGAACAGCTAATAAGATAAGCGTCAGTAGATTTTATGTTGGAAATGTCTTTCTCGCAAATTAAATTTTATTTTGTAGAAGGAAAATAACCACCAAATAAAAAATCCCATGCGTAATAAATTTATTCCTGTCATTCAAGGGTTGGAGCGGTGCCACCTACTCTTCTAACCATTTTTATTAAAGGGAGTCAATACAATAATGCATCTCAGTATAGGCGTTCTAATAATTACTTCTGTTAGTTTAGAACGCAATTTTTCGGAAAATGCTCATCACAAAATAATAAGTCAGGGTACCATTGGAACAAGAATTGAACGCCTATCAAAATGATGTGCCACTTGACCCCCCTTCCCATTTAAAATTCTAAGGGTAACATCTACCCCTCCTAGGGGGTTGAACCACGAGGGCTACAAATAGTCCGTGAAAGTGTCCCCCTTGACAATAAAATTGACCTGTTTTTTCGATTACTCATATTGTTTACTGGAAGGAAGATATTAAGGGTGGGAAGTTTTCAAATTGACACCCTGTATGTCGCAAAGCTATATTCAACTAACATACACAGAAAACATATTCTGAAACAAAAAATAATTGATTTATTTGAAGAAAAATCTAAGAAAATGAAAAGTTTATCCAGTTGGACTAGTAATTCGAAAGATGGGTCATTGTAAATATCGACATCAACATATATTAATTTTTGACAGTTGTTGAAAAAAAATCTGAATAAAACTCGTCAGCAAAGTGTTTTTTGTTAACTCGTACGAATTGTCAAATTTCGTCTAAGGCGTCGTGCATCAACATTTCCTACTCGTAAACAGTATCACTTATCACTTTACTCACTTAATGAATAACAATTTTCTGCTTCCGCATTATAATATGCGAATTAAATATCTGCCCCCGCGATGTACTTGTTTATGTGGTTCATTAATGAACGGGTTTCAATTAGGTAAAAAATTTTGACCAATAAATACACTATCAACATTACTATATGCTGTGAACCTCTGAAACACTTCAAACTGGGGAAATTCTACAAATAAATATTTCAAATTGCACAACTAATAATTTATATGAAAATGATTGGTACTATTAAAGAATTTTTGTGATAATGTTAGAACAGAACTAATTTGAAATAGATTCTTATTTTTATAATTTTTTTATTGGTCGTAGAAAAAATAGTGTATGTATCGATCATGTAATGGCTATCAATACATGAGCGGCATGAGCTTGCGTCTCGTGCTCATGTATTAATAGCCATTGTTTTATGATCGTTGCAATATATTAATACGAAATCTCAACGTTTAAGTAATAATTTTTCCTGGCATTGAGCCCAACGACTATAAAACCTTAATGACTTTATAGATAACGAACTAGAAATATAAATCAGTTGATTATATCAAACACATCCATCACAGGTGATAAATATGGAATACATTACATTCGATTTGTTTCTAGGCGATTTATAAACATAGGGTTTATCTAGAGACATAAATATTAACACACATATTCCAGTCTATGCATAATGAATTCACTTGACAAATATATGCAACTTGTGTTGCAGCACCAACAATAATTCACTGCAATGCACAGAACTGAAAATGTTAACAATCCAATAGTGGAACAAAGTGATATTTTCCGCACAAGCTGAGAGTAGAATTTCGTTTTGGTACGAGTGCCGAACCAGTTGGTTTACTGGAAATGTGATCTATAAAAAAAAATTCACATCGTGATTATGTGTCATCGCTGATTTTACTGAGGAAACGGATATGCGTTGCCAAGTTGTTCACTTCCGAATAATGAAAATCTGATATTTTTTGTAGAGTTCTCACCAAAGAAAATTGTGCAGAAGAACTGCACTATCACCATATTATATTTCACTATCAACATACGATTTCATTATTAAATGGAAAAGCGTAAAAAAAGTGCACTTTTTTTAACGGCTGTTGCTAGGCAACCAACAGTTTCATGCAACAACAGTAACAGATCCGAATAATAACGAAATCCTGTCATAAAGCCAGTTCTCATTTTCTTTGGCAACTCATAACCTATAAATATCTGATATACAAATGTGTCACCAATAATATTCTCAGCATTCTTACTATTAAATAAGTATTACCAAAATTCCAAACTATCGCGGCGAATATATTCAAAATAATAGCATATACCTCTAAGGAACTTTGGACCTAATCTACACTAGGTAATCCAAGGTAGCTATGGCTGTTTGGCCGTCAGAAACTAGTTGACAACAATAATTAATGAAACTTGTGAAATTGGGCATCTATTCTTGATAACTATAAATTTAATTTAAGTAGAAATGAAAAGTGATGAAGATTGAACGGAGAAAATCGTGGATAGTGTAAATATGAGATTTGCTTGACATAGTTCAAAGAAAGAAAAACGTATTCGTTGCTTCACGAGGATTGTTTATTTATTTTGAATACAAATCTAAGAAAATGAAAAGTTACTTCGATGGACTAGTTATTCGAAAGTCAAGTCAACATTAATAATAATAATATTGACCTCGATCAATATGTTATTTTAATATTCGCTTCAAATTTTCCATTTTGCGGGATAGTGTGAAGAGAAAGGGATTTCGATTCTGTCGAAATTGTTCGTTTCATTTGTTTGAAACTCAACTCTCCGGCATACTCTTCGAACTTTGTTCGAATAATGAATTAATAAAAATATGCCAAATTCATTTCATATATTTGCAAAAAAATATGAATTGGTTATTTTTTTGACAGTTGTAGAAAGAATACTGTATGAAACTCGAGAGTAAAGTGTTGTTTTTTACTCCTAGGAATGCAAATCAACATTTCCTACTCGTAACAAAAAGTATCACTTTACTCACTTGATACATAAATTACTGTTTTATTGCCTCGCTACAAAGACCTGAGCTTAATAAAGAACTAAAATACCGGTCTTTTGTCCTTATTTAGACTATCATTAGATTTCATTACTTTATACTTAATTTTTTTTTATTGTTATTTTCGTCAACCATGCAGCTGCACCTTTACGGCAACCCTCAGACGTCTTCGAAAGACTTGTGCGAGCTAGGGAGACGTGGCGCTTACCTTCTGACGTGTGATGCCATGCGTCCAACAATTTTATGTTGGATATATTTTGAGTAACAAATTCATGAATATAAATAGACTGTAAAATTATTCATTACCTGTATATACCTTCTACTAATAAAAGGAATATGTACAAAAAATGATGTGGCAAAGGAAACCTTTTTATTTATCCCTATATATCAAGTAGAGAATAATGTGAAAATCAATTGATGTTCATTTGGCGAAGAGAAAGCAACACTTGTATGCGATTTTAGAACATATTATAGGTATACTTAGGTGAAAAACCAGAACTTCAAAGTGTATGAACATCCTTCCAATTCAATTAATTTAATTAAACTAAATCTTCACAAAATAACACATTGCATCATTCTTTCAACCTCTCGGTGGGGGTTACAAGCGACTTGTTTTCTATATTCACACGTAATCTATTCATCAATACTGTCAATATCTAAAGCCTTTTATTCTGGAGGCAGACAAAGTGAGCAGATGTTAAATGTATACAAAACATTGAATTGCACAGAAAGGGTTCCTTTTGTAGATTCCATTTGCAGGAACGATTAAATTGCAGACCATAATACAATTTTTCACACACAACCATAGCTTGTGTAGGCAGAAATATTCATTTATCATCTGCCACGGGGACAATTAGCTATAATCCTATACAATAGGAATAATTGGGTTGAAAATCAATCAGAAAACAACTACTTTCCTGGCTAATACCACGACGAACGTTGAATTCATCTAATGAATTTCCTTGCAGTATCCGCAATTGCTAGTTGCATGGAAATGTTCATTGAAACATTTGGACCGCCTTAAACCCGAGAGATTTTAAGCTCGAGGGTTTTATTCTTTGAACATAAATCTTCGAATTTAACGAGATGAAATTTCTGAATAAAAAATTGTTTGAGTGGAAATTCCAAAATTTATTCGATTTAATAAACGAGTTATATTGATTATTTCCCAAATATGTCAATTATTAGGAATGAATACCCAGTCTCTTCCTTGAATCTGCTCTTCTGATATTATAACCACTCGGTATTTTAATAGTGGTGAAATCTCAACCTTTTTCCGCTGTTAAGCCAACAGATACTATAAAGACAACCCATACAGTGTACCTAGCACTCACGATAACTTATGGTACTTTCCTCCAAGAACATCTTGAATAACCTTTTACAGTTTCAATGAACCGGCTTGAAAAATGTTTCTGTATGTAACATAAATCTTCGCCGTAACGTTAGTTTTGTGGTATTAAGCTGCAAGTTTTACTAATAATTTCCTGATTTCTCAATGGCTACTACCGGTTTGAATCATATATAAGGAAAACGGGTTATTTCAGTCACGAGAGACTAATAAATATTGATTGAAAACGTTTAAGGGCTTTTTTTCGATTATGAAAGGAAGCAGATTTTAATTTTTTATTTGGAAACTGCTGAATGTAGTATGTATGAACTTGAGAATATTCATGTTAGTACAGTAACCAGAGATTTCATGCTCAAAAAATTGGATGTTAAAACTGGCATTACTCAGGCTCTGCTAAATGGATTTTGATAAATCAAACGGTGGGTTGAAGGGTAAGACTTGAACTTTCAGAATCCTGGGTATAAATGTGGAATACATTTTTACATTAACCGGACATTTCTATGAATTTCCGCAACTATTGGGTTTTCTGGAACAATTTTTTGAAGGACCCATACAGAAAATCCACGCAGTATCTCTCATTCAGTCGCTTATCAGTTTTGAAGATCATACTATGCAACTTGATTTCAGCTAAGGAAACTTTGCCCTACTGATCTAGTTTTTGAAAAATCGGTCTCTGACATTCACTGAGTTAAGACACTTTAAACATTCAGCCAAAAAATCCATAATTTAATTTAGTAAAAGGTAGGAGTTGTATATATATTAAGGATATATTAACTATTTGATGAAATATAAAGCTTGGAGTTTTCAATAACATATAAACAGGTTATTACTCCAAGTGAAAGTGTTTTAGTACCTATATCCTTTTAATGTATTTCCCTTTGCCTGTTGATTATTAAACAAAGGATGAGTTTGTGTGGAAAGTTTCAATCGTGGCAAACACATTCATTTGGAAAAAGGAGTGCTTTGCTTTTACGACTATAATTTGGGTTTTTTCTTTGGTACTGAATATTTAATTCATGTTGGTATCTAGTTTAACCCTTTGCGGTCCAATTATATTGTCATAACCAAGGAAATGAAAAACAAACTATTCAAAACCTAGAGAGAACAAAAACACGGCCGAACCTAAAACAAGAAGTATCGACTTCAACCAAAGCCAGTGTCTCGGCTTTCCTGACATTGGACAGGAACGTGATACTGTCGGGGCTTACCTGACATTAGGCCGGAACATTGAAAATTTTACGCTAAGGTACTGATTTGATTCATCGGTTGTGTCTCGGCACATCGGAATTGAGTGAATAATATGTTGAGTTTGTCCATCTAAAATCTAGATACTTGTAACGTGAGAAGTTTACATGTCTTTTGGTGATTTGCAACGTGCCTTAGTGAGAAGTTGCATATCACTTTTGGATCAATTTCAGTCTGGTAATTTATAACGTGCCTGTGTGTGAAGTTACTTGTTACCAGGCTGATTTGAGAGCAGAAAAGCTTGCAACGTGCCTTCGTGAGAAGTTGCCTGCTTTTAGGATTTTCGAAGGATTTACGGAGGACTGTAACGTGCCGGTGTGAGAAGTTACATGTCAGTGAGCTGTATCGAGGATATAACAACGAGTAACGTGCCTATGTGAGAAGTAATTTATTATTATTTGTGCAATACTGAGACGAGAGTACAGGGACATGCAACGTGCCTGTGTGAGAAGTTACCTGTTGCCAGGCTGATTTGAGAGCAGAAAAGCTTGCAACGTGCCTTAGTGAGAAGTTGCCTGCTTTTAGGATTTACGGAGGACTGTAACGTGCCGGTGTGAAAAGTTACATGTCAGTGAGCTGTAGTGAGGATATAATAACGAGTTACGTGCCTATGTGAGAAGTTACTTACTATTATTTGTGCAATACTGAGACGAGAGTACAGGGACATGCAACGTGCCTGTGTGAGAAGTTGCATGTCAAAGGGGTTCAGGTTATTTTTATCATTGTAGAAAAGCATTCGTTGTGCCTGGGCTCATGACAACAATCCTTTAGGTGCGTTTTCAACCATTTCATTGATATTACTATCTAACAATTCCATTGGAGGAAATTAGGACTCTCGAAACTTGGGAGCTTCTATTGGTATTAATCGATTGTGATTGAGCCTGAAGATTATTCAATATCCTGATATACGTGTATATTTATGTTCATGTTGGTATATATAATATTCAAAATTGTTTTGTAAATAAAGACATTCATTTCTATAGGTGTATCATCGCTATAAAATTCCTACCTCAAATGAACCATAAAAAAAATTTAACATTTGATAGTGCCATTTTTTGGTATCGGTTGTTGGTTCAAAGAAAATTTCGAAAAATCCACAAATTCTTCTTCTCAGTATGACCAATTGATAGTTAGTGAACAATTCAATAAAAGCATGTGAAATTGTTTAAGAGATTTGGCGTTTTTAATTGATACATCGACCACAGATATTTAAAATTTATCTTTTTGAACTGTGATTTAATTCTTGACAGCCAGTGCACCTGTTAATGCAAATACCGATTATACGTATGGTGAACCATTTGAATTATGCAATTTGTTTTCTCAACTTTGTATGTTATTGACTATTCGGAATGCATGCCAAATGTCGTACCTCGTTTAATATTCTTTACCGTCTTAATATATTCTATTTGATGTTCCCATAGTTGATGATTCATTACTGTAAAACACATCGCCGTATCGGTTCTTTTCCATTTCGCTTTAATGCAATTTTTCAACATTAAATATGACAGATACAATGTTATTCAAATTAATTGTACAGTGCGCACTGATGAACGCTGAACTTATGAATTCAACGTACCTATGTCTCTCATCCGCGTTGTCATGCAGTTTTCAGGTTTGACTAACTTTCAGCTTTGATTCCTGCCTAGTTTAATCATAGCGTGCCGTTGCGACAGTATATGTATGTTCGAACTACATAGTCATAATCTAATCCAATGTACAGTTTCTCAGTAGCGGCTACTGGAAGTCGCAATCAAATCAATATAAAGAGAATACATTTTCCCAACTGGAATGACTTGAAAACAAAAATACTTACATTAGGTACGGAGTAGCTATTGTAGTCTTTTGAGTTAATACTTTCTCCCTGCTTATTCCTAAATGCCCTGTAGTTTTCTCGGAGTTGTTTTCCATACTGAAACGAAAAAAATTAAATAATTAAAAAATTAAGATGTGACAGAGTAGATAAACAGGGTGGATTAAGGAAGTACAATATCTCGCCTGTCATGGGAAATAATGCAGCTGACTTTATAGCTCATCACAACAATATTTATTTATACAAAGTGTTGCTTCGAAGAGGGGCAACATGAAGCATCAATTTTTCAGCGTATTGCAGAAATAAGGAAAAAAAATCGAAAAAAACATACCATAACAAATAAATGCAATCATGAAAACATTATTAATAGAATTCTATCACCCATATTCGAAACGTGCATGCTCAAAAGTGGGTTGAAATGTCACAGTAACATTTCTTGAACAGAGGCAGTGACTTGTAAAACTTAAATATAAAAAAATTCAAACACCAATTTCTCTCTCACGATATCTCCTGACCATTACAGAATTTTTTATTTCGTGAGAAACAGAACATTAAAAAACGTGTCCTTACAGAAGGTTAAGAACGGAAAAATGTCGCATGTTTGGGGTGCTAGATCACATGTTAAAGTTTCTGAACTATATTCAGAAGGGAGTTATCAATTCTATTTATAACGATTACTCAACCAGTTTTTACAAGAAAATTATTTCAAAGGTATGTTATCATTTAAAACGGCTAAGTTTTAGATTCTGTAGTATCACAAATTTTTTAAGATTATCTCTTTCCTAGTCATGTGAATATTATGTTAAATTCTTCTTTCCCTAGGCATCATTTCTTCTTCTTTCCTTTTTCATTCACGATATACTTCCATATGGAGATACGGTTTCTTTTCATCGAATTGCTTCATTTCCAGGATTTGTGGAACATATGGAAACATACCTGTGAAATTTCAGAGCATGCCGTGATGATTTATATACTTAATATTTTTATTCGTCAACCTCCTTAGGCGCGCTACTATATCAAACGCCTGAGTTTTTACTCTATGTCTACTATCATTACATGTTAAATTTTTACGATACTGCATTATTCACAACTGTTAATGAAGTCATTATCAATGCATTACGGCACTCACGGAGAAATGAGTTCGACGTATTTTCGTCAATGGGTCGTTCAAAAGGCATTGATACCTATAGATCGAATGTAATTTGTGCTCAAAAGAACAATATGTTTGCTTACATGGAAAGTTCATTCAACACCGACTAAATTTACTTTGCCTTCATTTAGTGCCGTGTTATTCCCTGAAAAAATCATGTATTTTTGCAATTTCCTCTTGAAAGTTATGCTTAACTTTATGTAAAATGACCAGCTTCAGTTCCACGTTTGGAAACAGAAACGGAACGGAGAAATAGTGAGTCTGACTGTCCATGCACAGGGGTGGCGCTTTCCTACACATAAAAAAGGTAATTTTTTTCTTCAAAATTTTCAAATTAGTTCTTCACTTTTATTGGTGAAAAGAGCACACTATATATCTTTTGTAATTAGCAGTAGTTCACCATGTATACTTCATTTTTTTCTTTTCCATAAATTTCGTAATAGCAACAGACTAAATGACTGAGTATGTTTCAGCCAATCTAGTTGTCATAGTCATGTCACAAAATACCCTTCATTTGTAAACGTTTGACAATGTAAATGTGTAAACAATGATTTCAGAAATTCAAGAACGCTTCACTAGTTGAATACGTAAAGACTTAATTATTCGATAATATATAATTATAAATACTGGAAGTGTTACCACTGATTGCTATTTTCATAAAAGTAATAGGTACACGTTTTTTTAAGTGCATAATTAGTTAAATAGTTGCATCATCTCGGAAAAGATATAATGTATAATGACAGTCAGTATTCTGAAGTGTTTTCAAAATATTGAACGAAATCGATAACTCCTAATTTCAGTTCGTGACCAAGTCCTTTTTCAACGACATGATGAATATCATACCGCATGTCGCATGGAATGTTATTCTGGAAAGACGATATACAGAAACATATCTCTAATTAGTATCAATTGTTTTCGACAGCAAGCACAAATAAACTCGTTCGATCAGTTCATCAAATGACAATGTATTATAAATAATTCAACCTTTGGCAAATTTTCTATACTATAGGAGCCGAAATCGGACAGAAAAAATTGCAACAGGACTGCCAAATCATGCCTGACCAAAACCTGGCAAAGCTTTTTTACAATAAAAGAAAGAATAATCAAGTTTATTCGATATATAATCGTAACAAAAAGTCTGGAATCTACGAAATTAAATGTAAGGATTGCGATGCAAAATATTATGGACAAACTGAAAGATCTATGAAAGAACGATATAGAGAACACTTAGCACATCGTACATAGATACGAGAACAGAAAAATCAGCAATCGCCAATCATGTTTTGCAACAAAACCATTCCGTAGACTTAATTTCATTAAGATTAGTTAGACAAGTTAACAACAACAGGCATCTAGATGCCAATGAAAGCTTAGAAAAAACTAAAAATAATAAAATTATGAATAACGATTCTCACTAACAGGGATTCATCAAGCCAAGTAGCATGCATTTTTTCTTAAAAACTTGTCTTGACTTGATATCAAGTAAAAACAAACTACTTGATATTACATGATAGCGATCCGTGAAATGCACAAAGGAGCGTTAAATTAGTGCAGTCACCGAGGTTACAAGCGTTGATCAAGTATAAACAGTGGCGGAAAAATGTCTATGTCTGATTTAAGTGATTTGTCCGTAATGGAATCAGAACCTTTTCAAAGCAGCGGCTCAGAGTATATCGTAGAAGAAAAAAGTGTCAGAATTTGATGACATCGAAACAGAAGTAGAAAGTGCAGGAAAATGAAAAACTGCGGAACATCTTTACTAAGGCGACTTTTGCAAGCTAAACACACTAGAGAAAAAAAATTGATCCAGCCCACTTAATTCCGAAGCAAATGTCTCTACAGGTTCGAATAGGCGTAGAACAATTTCAGCTTCGAGTTGGCTTGAGAAGGTAAAACAATAACCAGATTCTAGCCATACGTATGTAGTAGTTTGTGACACAATTGAATAATCTACACGGTGGATCAAAAAAAAATTCCGCATCTTATTTTCTTTAATATTTTTTTATTTGTGACTGTTTTTTAATAAAATTTTGAACATGTACAAAAATCTATAGCAAGTAATCTAGTAAAAATTGTGGCATATGCTATACATTATTATACAGGGCATTTCAAAAATATAACTTACTTTGCCATTTGAGAGTGGGACATTATAACGTGAATATTATTGTACTATATTCAACTCCAATTTTGTTTATTTTGCATCCATATATTTTTATTGTTAATGCGTTTTGGTAATTAATCAGATTAATACAAAAAAGGTACTAGTTTTTCAAAAAAAAAACAAGTAGGTAGCTTGATTTACAAGTACTTGACTCAACTTGAATTTCAAAAATAAATACTTGACTTGAGCTTGTCTTGGTTTCAAGTCAAGTCAACTCAAGTAGTTAGAAAATCAATTCAAGTAGTGAATCTCTGACTAATACCTAATAGTTTACTGTATAGATGATTAAAATAATTATTGTTTGTTATCACATGATGTAATAAATAGCATATCCATTCAATTCAACATTCACCTAATTAGTAGATAAGGCAATATTGGGAAATTAATTTAAGACAATCAAGACGCAGGTAGAGAACAATGACAACTCTGTATGTAAATTTATTTTATTCTTCCTCTTAAAGATGATCACTTGAAGCACGTGTCGAGGTGTTAAAAATAGCGGTATGGTATTGATTGAAAGTTTGATTTTGTGGAGGAAATCCAGTTCTTGACATGATTTTTTGGGTTTATGACCTTCCACAATCTGAAAATGAAAAAAAAAAATTTTAATCCAAAGAAATCTGTACAAGTGTAGAAGGGCAAATTAATTAATTTGCCCGATAAGTTACTGCGTTCACAAGACTGCTGTCTTGAAAGAAATTAATTTTTGTCAGTATGGTGTTGGGATATATCTACACCAAAGGTTCCCAACAGTGCAGTGCGAATCATTATCAGGTTCTCGTAGTGCATGAACTGGAAATGATGATGATGATTTGCGTATGAGTACGTATGTCCCATCTCTACATGTGGTATGAGTTCTGTGAATTTTCATATCCTAAACACAGAATGACACAAAAGATCATAGACCATTCCACAATGACGTCACTGACAGGTCGGCCATCTTTACTTGAGGTGCCAACAAAGTTTTTTTTGTTTTAATATGTCCTGTAGTTTTTCAGAATAACAAAATAATCTGTAATATCATTGAAAATGCCTGTGGTTTTTTGGTTCTGAAATGCTCTATGCGTGTTGAAAGAGACAGAAATTAGAATTCCTGCTGCCGTTTCGACAAATCGAGGAAGTTATTTGAATGCATTATCTGGTGAACGTCATAATGCATGGATTAGGAGTTTGAAACGAGGTCCTTTAACACAAACTTCATTCACTATTTGTAAGGGTGTACGGGTCAATGTTATTTATCACTTCAATTTTCTTTATATATCTTGAAATATCTTGCAAGAACATTTCCCGATAGTGTAGCAAAATATGCACTCCGCGACAGCGACATAATTGCAATAATTTCACAAGCAGTCTCTTTCTGTTATTACTAAATACTAAACTTAGAATGTATAAACTTTTCTCAAAAACTATCGCACCGGAGATACAAAACTGATGTTGACTAAACGATAATAATAATGCAATTGAACCGTGAACTTTAAACAAATGTAGCTTGCCCCTCATGTGAATGTGAAAGTCACGTGTTCTGGAATGGTCTATTGTGCCGAAAACAAATAAAGTGTATATACAGAATACTGTCCTGTAAAGCTACCAATACTCATTATCATCTCAAAAAAATTATCATTTGTCGAAGATGGTGTAGAAGAAAATAATCTGAATTACTTGATTATCCCGATGATATGGTTGAAAGTACGTGCATAACCAAAATTTCTGAATGGTTCCTTAAGACCCCTGTCAATATTCAACGAACGCCAATGCGTTTGTGTATAACAACTCGATGCAGGAGGGGCTACGACACTTTTTAGTACTTTTTAAAGGTAGTTTGATGGGTTGCTATTTTCGGATGATAATACACAGACAGCAGTCGGTTGTGTATCGAGCCAAGCCAAATCAGTAAAACTTTTGGTTTTTCACTCCGCTGGTTGGGGGCCCTGATGTTCTCAGAATTTATTAGTCTTGGCTGCCACCCTATCTTTCTGTATATATTTAGGGATTTACTTCAAATGGCAATATAATCTATGCCGTGAAGTTGAATAGATCGTTTGGAACTGGAAGATAAGACTAAATGTCATTTTAAAACTTAGTTAAACATGTTTGAGTAGTACACTTTCAGCTTTTAAACTTCCAACCTGCAAAATGTGATATGGAAAATGTGGATTTTTTTCAAACAGTGTCGTAATTAATTTTGAAAGAGTTTCAAAATATACCAGTGTATTAAAACCCAGAAATCGATCTATAGGTGGTCAAAAATTTTTAAATGGACATTTCCATGCAACTAGCAAATAATTTTTTGAACTTTTTAAATTTTAATTTTACAAATTTCAAATTTTCATCCCCGAACGTATTTCGACGTGCTGATTCCGAATCTTTGAACGAAAAAGGCGAAAACTCATCAGAAATATTTTTCGCGCCAAAAAAACCATTTGAAAACTAATTCAGAGCTTACCAACTCGAGAACGGTTAGAGATATACAAAATCTGCGAACGCCAGTCGATTCAAAATGGTCGAATTAGTATGTATTGTTATTCTCGAGTCAATCACAATAAATTAAAAATTACTCAAAAAAGTTGCAAGGGGTTCACCCCTAAAAATCATTAAAATACCAAGTTGTCACATCGACTTGAAATTCGCACTGTTTACGTAAAATTTCATGCTCATTCCAAAAATGTATGATTTTCTATACTCAGATATAAGATTTAGCCAAAAAAAGGTGTTTAAGATAAAACATTAAATTTTCTGAGATTTTTTATTTTTCATTTTGCGAATTTTAAATTTTTGTCCTCGGACGTATTTTGACGTGCTGATTTCGAATCTTTTAACAATAATGTCGAAAACTCATCAGAATATTTTTGACGGCAAAAAAAAACATCAAAAAACTGATTTAGAGCTGACCAACTCGAGAACGGTTAGAAATAGACAAATTCTGCGAACGCCAGTCGATTCAAAATGGCCGAATTAGTATGTATTGAGAATTTCGAGTCAATTGAAAGAAATTAAAAATTACTCGAAAAAGTTGCAAGGGGCCAAAAAAACCATTTGAAAACTGATTCAGAGCTGACCAACTCGAGAACGGTTGAAGATAGACGAATTCTGCGAACGCTAATCGATTCAAAATGGCTGGATTAGTATTATTGGGTATGTATTGGGAATTATTTTATGACAACTACTTACACCAAAAATCATACGTGGGCATGAGCTTCGAACTTTCTGGATCTAATTTTATACATAAGAGTTAAATTATGTCCATACAATGTATCCGCGTAATTGAATGGTAATTATCTTTTATTGCCCCCTAAAACTTTTTCATTATTTTTCATTAGGGATAATTACTTCACTGCTTTCATTAGGTGTACAAAAAATGACTAGTTGTTTCCCCCTCGCTATTTTCCATCCTTCAAGATAAGCTCTTGGGAAGTATTATGTTGAAAAGGGAAACATTCTCCATGAATTGAAAAAGGAAAAAGGTGATTTTTTTTGGTATATCTAACAGAAAACAACTACTTTCCCGGCTAAAGTCACGCTGAAGATTAAACTACATAGATAGATATTGTGAAGGTAAATATTCGGTTAGAGAAAGCCTTGGAATTTTCGAAAAAAAAAAAATAAAAAAATTTGCCATTTAATTACGTATTTTGGTTTCCTCAGTTAGAGTCTTTTCACAATATCTATCAGACGTAGTTCAATGTCCAGCGTGGCTTTAGCTTTAGGAAGTAGTTGTCTTCTGTTGGATATTACAAAAAAAATCACATTTTTTTATTTTCACGGAGAATGTTCTCCTTTTCAACATAAAATTGTCATTTAGACTTCACGGTTCTCGAGTTGTTGATGTAGCCATGGTAACTTGAAAAAACGCGCATTTTTGAAAGTTCTATTTGCACACGCTGAGGCGTGCTTTAAATAGGTAAAAAGAGAGACCAAAGAAAAAATATTATTTTTCACTTTTTAGTTCAATAGTTTACAAATAAAAAAAAATATTTTACGCGTGTTTCAATTTTGCGTAAGAATTTTGTTCGTAATTTTCCACGTCCGAAACAGTATATATCTAGCTAGAGATGCATGGAGGTCTTTTTTTTTATTGAATCATTTAATGGTCCAATGTGTACTTTTTCACAGATTTTTCACAATTATTTTCCAGATCGTGAGGGGAGGGGAGAAAGGTAAATTTTCTTAAAGATTGTAATATTCGATGGTTCCATGTTTTTCACAATTTTTACGGACTTTTCCTATCCTATTTTCACGAGTTTTCGCAATTTAGGGGAATCTGAGACCCCGATCTATATTTTTTGGCGTTATTTTCGACGTCCCAAAACAGCGAAAATGTTTTTACTTGACTTTCAGAGGGACTGATAGTATTTTTTTCACCAACACTAATATTTCACTATTTTTACCAATTTTTTGGAATTTATTTTCGCGAAACTTTTTTCGTAATGAAGGGCCTGAGTGCCCAACCGACATTAGTTTTTTCCGTAACTTTCAACGTCTGCAACCGACGGATATTTTTTCGAGTTCCTATATGCGTTAACTAAGTATCTCGCTCAAAACAGGTGACATGATCAATTATAGTAAATAGTAGACTGGTAATTTCAATATATCTCTTCATACCCAATATGAGTTATTTATTGCCTGGTTGGCTTGGCACATAAACAACGAATTATTTCTATAGGCAGCGAAATATAATGCAAAATTCGATGATGAGTTGCCCGTCGGACATTGAAGGAACATTCCACTTCATATTCGAAAAACTATCAAAGTTTTAAATTAGCTGCCAGTCAAACTGGCTATGAAATACATTCCATTCAAAGATTTGACGTCAAGCTCTGCCCTTTTCAAAGTAAAATTTAACCATTTCTGCCTTCAGAGAATCGCTACAATAATTTTGTGGGAGTGTCCGGTAAACTGACAGCGTGGAACGCACAACTTTATGGTTATTGAAATGTCTCAAGAAAAAGTCTAATAGCTTGTTAAATAATTAATTCCTAATAACTAAAATGTTATTGTTACTGGAATCTTAATATTTATACTTTATTTCTCACTTAAGACAAATGTTATTTCTGATGGTTGTGTGGTTCCCTTGCAATGAGTCCCAACGCTTTTCCAACCATTAAAAAAAAAGATTGAATATATATCTTTATATCTAGAATGCGAAATTATTCTTTCGCGTTCGAGAATGGAAGTTATTTTGCCGAGCTTCAGCGAGATTTCTATAGCAACAACGATTCGTGCATCTAGTTAAAATTATAAAAAAATTACCACCACTTGTGTAATTAGTGTTGATAATTCTTTGCAAATGACTATCGTAGAACGGTAGCAACGTAATAAATAATAAACAGGACCCAAAAGTATTTTTCCTACGACCACATCCGAGAGGACAGCTCGAACGGTAGAGCGCGTGGGTATCGATGTCTAAAGCCAAACAATGCTGGGCGAGGTTGTGGTTTGGATGGTGACTTACGGACGACCTCCTTTCGAGATCTATTCTCTCGGGTCGTGCTAGGAATCGCACGTTAAAAGGTAAGACCTCGTTGATCCTTAGCTCTCGAACAAGTTTCGACTACTGAGGGCTGCCGTTCGTAGGTGGTCGACAGCAGGTTAACGGAAAACACATTTTTTTTTTTAACATAGGAAAGTAACGTATATCGCACTGTACTATCGCGCGGAAAGAGGCTTATATCTACAAGCGTGCGAACTATTTTCCGTACAGGTGCGGAAAGTAACTTTCTGCTGTTTAAGCTATCAATTACATAATTTCTATTGAGATTTACCGCTGTCAAATATATAATTTCTATCTAGATTTACCTATGAATATCTAAATTTTCCAACAAAATTTAAAATTTCCACATTTTTTTTTTCGAATTTTCACACCTGCCATTCGTCATAAAATGACATACACCCGTCTTTCACGGGAGTGCAAGAGGTTAGATTACACCCTGTATACGGATTGAAGTTCACTACGTAGAGGACTTGCACAGTTTGGACAATTGGACTATTCCCTGGTCTATAAATTCCTTGTTGACCGAGCATTTTTCAACAAAAATATTTTTTCGCATGTTTTGGCGATAGGAAAAGACTTGTGCATACTATCCAGGAAAACGTCTGTTCCAGGCTTGTGCCTGTATTGAGATTTTGAAGTTATCCATATTTTGTTGGTTTGAAAAATTACGTCTATAAATCTAAAAATCTATGAATATATAAATATAAAAATCTTTGAATATATAAATCTATAGATCTATAAATCAATAAATCTATAAATCTATAAATATAAATCTATAAATCTATAAATCTATAAATCTATAAATCTATAAATCTATAAATCTATAAATCTATAAATCTGTAAATCTATAAATATAAATCTATAAATCTATAAATCTATGAATCTATAAATCCATAAATCTATAGGTAAATGTTCATGGGGCTAGGAGAAATTATGTTATTCCTTTCAGATACGTTTTGAATATGTAGTATATTGATATTTTATTTTCATTTAAATAACTTTTGAAAAATTGTAATATGCAATATAGTTTCAAAGAATGGCTTTGCATCGCTTGTTACTTATAGAGACTATTACTTTTTTTTTAAAATTCTGATTCCCACGAAAAGGAATATCCTGTATTGTTCAGTGAACATCGTGAGCCGAGGGAAAGTAGGTAGGAATTGGTGTTCTTCTTGAATTTCTGAAGGCTGTATGCCTCAGGGAACATCTCCTGAGGTAGCGAGATCTAAAACTTTGTCGTTCGGTGAAAAAACGAGACCTGGAAAACAGATTTTCGGCATGTCCAAGGCGACGGCATATGGATGTGAGGACAGGTTAGTCTCGATGGGACCGCCAACGGTGGAGCAAATGATGATATTTCCGAAGTTCATTGTGCATGAAAATATCTATAAAACAGAGACAGATCGCCAACTTTTCTGTGATGTTCCAGAGAAGTAAGCGAGTTTGTTAGCGAAGTATCACCGACGAGACGAATGGCTCTCTTTTGGAGATAATCTGAAAGTTTCAATGGTGCTATTCTAGAACAGGTCGAAGTTGTGCCTTATAAATCATATAAGTAAAATATTTTTTGGCAATAAACAGAAATCCAAGTTTTTGAGAGGCACTCTTGGCAATGGACCTCTCATGGTTCTCCCATGAAAGGGAACTGCTGATGGTAATACCGAGCATTGAAATGGAAGACTTCACTGGTATGGATATTCCTGACATAGTTACGCTGGCCACTGTGAGATCGGCCTCTCTAGAGAAAAGACATGCTTGGGTTTTATTCATAGTGAATTCCACCAAGTTGAACCCCATTCTAAAATTTTTGCCAAGTCCGAATTTATTTCATTTACGATTATTCCCCGTTCATTTCTTCATTCACTAGCTGATATAGAAGCTTTGGAAGAGAAAGCGCTATGAAGCAATGCTGTGCATTGGACATGAGGTAGCTCCCAACAAATTATTGATGTGAAGAAGGAACAGTGTTTGTTCTAGACTGGATCCTTGCGGAACACCAGCATTTATTGGTAGAGTATCAGACGATACGCCATAGACCACCACGTGGAGCAATCAGTCTGGTAGCAAGCTAGATAGCCAGGAACACAACTGGGGAGGCAAGCCATAAAATAGAAGTTTGGCTGCGAGTCCTTGGTGTCAGACACGATCAAACTCCTTGGAGATATCTAGTTGACGATATATACATACTATCCGAAAGAATCTAACACATTTTTTGGATACCTACCTGTATCAAAGGGAAAATTTAAAAACGATACCCGTGCATAATTTCGATCTTCACTGAGACAGCAATAGCAATTTTAGAATTTCAAAATTACAAAGTTCAAAAAGTTTCAAATGTAACACGGCTGTCGTACGAATGGTGCAGCAGTCACTCCGTAAAATCGTTGCCAGGTGGTTTCTGGTCAGTGGGTAGTGAGTGCATCTTGAATGCACGTACTTTTTTTTAAGCACAATAATTTCGTCGATTTCGTATTTTCCATTTTATACTCGAGTTTATAACGACCTTACAGCTGGTAACGAAACAGACTTGGCACAAAGGAACTGTACGTTTGTTTATTTTGAAACGAATTCATCGTTTAGCAGAATGATAATGTAAAGTAAACTCGAAACATCTGTGTTGGTGTTAATATGTTCCAGGTTTTCTGGCAGTTATATAACTCATGTGTAAAGGTGAATTCGTTTGCCAACTTCCTCTTGAAATAGATTTGAGAGAGAAGTAAGGAGTTTGGGATTTGTTTTAGAGTAGGTAGTCAATTTTTAGAATTATTGATTAGATGAACATACCTACAGACGAATTATAATTGAATGGTTCGATATATTTACATAGGTGAACTTTCTTTCAATAATTTTATTTTCAGCAGAAAAACAATATACTGAATTTTTCATTCCTAGTTCATATCTGCTATTTGATCATTAGTTTCTAGATGACACACCTTTGAACTTTTTATTTTATGATGTGATGTGTAATGTCTATATGTTTTGTCATTTCATATTGTTCAGGATTCTTATAAATCTGAATAAAGTTTTTACTATCTTCAAAAAATGTAATGAGCCCTTGTGTTTATATCTTCAAAACGGTCAAAATTTGTTTTATCCAAATTACTTCACAAACTGCAGTAGTCAAAGCTGCATATTCAGCTTCTGCCGTAGACAAGGCAACTTTTTTACTTTTGTGTTGACCACTATATAATTCCTCCATATCACTGTAGTGGACTTTCTATCACTAATGTTACCTCCACAATCTGCATCGATGTATTCCTGCAAAATTTCATACACTTAATACCTTTGAATGTCAATTCCAGGTTAAATATACCTTTTACATATCTCAGAACCCTCTTCAGTTGTTTCCAAGTATTTTTATTTGGTTTGCTTTGCACTCTAGTGAGATAACTCACAGCCGTACATCAGTCAGGCCGAGTATCCTATATGGTATACAATATCAGACAACCAATAAAATGTTTTTAGGGTTTGTCAAAAGTTTCCTCTTCAGCCTCAGATATTTTGAATTTGCTTTTGAATGTTTCGGTGTTGCTAATACCGATTGCTACAGGATAACATTCCTCCATTCTCATACAATTTCCTCAGTACAGTTTTTCGAAACCATCAGAAATTTCCATATACATATATTCTTTCAAAATTTCATTGAGAAAGGCTATTTTCGCACCCATTTGATGAAATATCAGATTGAATTTATTTTCAATTGCCAAAATGATTGTGATTGTTGCCATCTTTGCCACAGTTGCAAAGGTTTCAGTGTAGTCATTCCTACTTGCAGAAATTCTCTGGCTACATGTCTAGCTTTATATTTTGTTGGTTTTCCTTCTGAATTGCGTTTTATTTCAATTACCTTTCTATCATTTGGCGTTTCTACTAGCTTTCAGGTTTCATTATTTCTCAAAGCATCTATTTTTGTTTTCACTTCCATTTTCCAATTTTCTTTCTTTCCTGATGATTCCATATCGTTCAGAGATTCAGTAATGTCTTCTCAGTAAGTTTCTGCCATATATTGGTGCTTGGACATTTTTTCCACCAATAGTTATTTATCCCATCAGGGCCTGGCGCAGCAAAGTTTTTCGAGCCTTTGAGGGCCTGTCTTACTCCTTCTAGGGTTATCGGGCTGTGTAGATCATTGCGCTCAGGCTGAGGAAGCTTCCTGCAGAAGGCTTCAAACTGCACTAGGACTGGAGTATCTACGTTAAGTACTTGTGGATACTCATAGATATTCTTCCAGCAAGTTTCCACCTGATCAGCGGCCGGCGGATATCCGCAAAACGTAGAGACTCCTGAGCGAGAAGGTTTATCGCGGAACTCCATGTTTTCTGCGATGCATCTGGCCCACCTCACTAATGACTTTTTTTGCAGCCACCAGCATTCAAGACAGTGCTGTTCGATGGTGAATAGCACGCCTTGTTTCTGTGATGAGCTCGTCTCAATTCAGCATTAGTTTGCCGCACTACGGGTGCAATAGGCCGCTACGCAGTTCACCATAGACTGGATAATACGAGACGCTTTCATCTTGTGTGTGCGTCGCTCATGCCTCCCAACTAGGGGGGCGCAGTCTTACTCTCAGTTTGAGATAGGGTCTGAGCTGAATTATACACGGCAGAGTTTATTTTCCAGATATCAGCCTCTAGTGAAAGTTTATTTCGAATATCCGCATTTACCTGTACAAGTTGTTGTTCAGTTTAATGAAGCGCCCTACGAATTATGATGCCGTCCATTGTTGGTATCATGTGAGCCTCTTCTACATTTCTCAACCTGAAGAGTCCCAATTGCCTCAAGTCTCCACTTAAATAATCCACGTCGTCAATGAAACGTAAGTAATCAAAATAAATCCATAAATAAGAAAATAAACTAGATAGTAAGTTCATTATACCTAATTGGCACTGCTTCACAGAGATCACGATAGTATCCTCATAAATATAAAAAGTGTTATAACTCTTAACTAATGAATGAACTGATACATTATATCACATGGTCGATGTCATAAAAATAAGAAAAAATTCTCCTTTTTATCGTGATTCCATGTTGATGACCACTCTTGAGACTTTTTATTGCTTTTTAAGACGATTCTATTTGACAAGACAAGTCATTAACGAAGTTATTAACTGCTAATGCATATTATTATTCCTTGATATCGATGATCAAATTCTATTATAGGGTTTCATTCCACATATAGTTTTCATTTGCATCGGAAACTCTTCAAAACTGTCACAGGCAGAATGATAAACTCATAAACATTATTAATTAAATTTAAAATTGCTACAATTGTTAATGAACCTACTTTGGAGTAGCTGTCGTGTTTGCATTTTTCAGTAGGTGGCCTCAGAACACTTCCTATCCTGATTCGGAATGGGTGCTTGCGCTATTGAAAATATAATATATCACCTATAATTCTTCAGGTGCATCCGATAATGACGATTTTTTTTTATTGTGTTGTTCACACTCTCCAACAGATAACAAAATCCTACTTTAGGATTGGATGATTAAAATATGATACCTAAAATAATTTTACTGGAAGAACTTCCAATTTATTTCACCCTGGCGGTTGAATAAGTATCTATATCTAATTTTTTGCATGTCAAGTTGATCTCACAAACAATAGACTCGTTTTTCAAAAATTTTCGAAATTTTTATGAAATTTTATGAACTCGCTTTCAGTTACCTTTGTTTGGGAGGCACTGGTTTGATTCTCCAGGCAGGGTTTCAACGCGGTTTACGCAGACTGTAGACCTCTGATCAGTGAATAGCAAAACAATTTTGAAAACTTTAAAATTCAGTATCTTCCAAAATATTACACATTTACGCAATAGCCCTTATATCATTTCATAGAATGATGCGAGTTTGATTCCACTGAAGTTCAAATTATTGACAGGAAAAAAACATCAGCGAAATGATACATATATTTCTCAGTGACACAGTGAATATGAGAACGGTCACTGAAAAATTGAATGTGTTATAATCATATTCTCAATAAATATAAAGCTTTTCAAAATGAACAGTACTAAACAAATAAATCCAATTTAATTGACTCAGTTTATCAGCATCATACTAATCAATGGATGAATGCCAGTTTAGTTTTTAATTTTTATGATTTTCCATTACATTTCGGTGATGCACGAAATCAATCCGGTTTAATCATCTGTAGAGAAATGATGTGTATTTTCAGGGGTAATATAATAAGTGGTATGATTATTACCGATAATTTTTTGGAATATTAATGAATTGCAATCCCAAAGCTATCCGCTGGACGAGTTTAATTTTCTTGCATTGGGATTGCCAATGAATTGATATTCCAAAAAATTATAGGTTTTTAATCATACAACGAATTATATTTAAGAAAATATATCGATTTGAAATAAAGAAAAATCGTGTCACCTGGTAATTGATGCTTTACTTCTAGCCGTATTCAACGGAATAGTCTTTTCCACGGCCTCATCTATGATACCAATGGACATTTGTCCCCAACGATCGCTCATATTGATAAATAAAGATAACTAGTCAAAACACATAAATTTGACGTTTAAAATTTAAATCATTATTTTCACTCGACAGATAGTAAAACTAAGCATGTTTATCACCGTGAAAATACAGCGACAAGCTATATTTTCACTGTAGTTCCGATTCTTTTGGCTGAATTTCAAAATTTGAAATCCACTGATTGGTTGTTAAGCAAGAAAATATATTGTCAATGATATAATTTTATCAATGTTTACATACATGAACAACTGATAATAGATTGATCTATATTTGTATATTATATTTTATATTTTTGTTTATTTCGTTTTATCAGTTTCAACTTGTTACTATTCATGAATTTGTGTAATATCGGTTATATGCCTGTCATATCATCATTATTTTTCTGTATTTATATAAAAGTTTGGTTCCCGCATGTAAACATTACATGTATTTTTAGTTCTGGAGAAGACGTCAATGAACGTCGAAACGTCGGCAATTTCCTAAGTTCAACTAACCTCTACTCACACTCTAGGACGTGAATTCTACATAATTTATAAATACTTTGGAGTGGACAAATCCTGGTAAGTTATACCAGAAGTCTGATACTTTTTGAAGTCCAGGTATTCAGTGTTTTATTCAATTGAGCGAAGAAATCAAGAATGCGAGGAAAATATTAATCAATAACAGGTCAATTATAGAAGAAAACAAACGACACGGGTCCCTACCCATTACCACGCTTAAGAAGACCAATCAAGAAAACACGTAGTACTGTTTATTACGTCAAGACATATCCTCTCATTACTCTGGCGGTAAGTACACACTTGATAACCGATTGAAACGTCGTGCTCATAGAAACAATCCAGATGATGGAAGTCTATAATAAAAGTAATCAAAGCATTTAATCTTATTTATCGTCAAGAAACGTTATATAGAAATGATTAATAACAATTAATCAAAAAATGATCAATGCAGTAGTAATGTTTGGGGTTATTTCTCAGGCTAAACATTCCTTGAACTCATTTCCTTTTTTCGCTTATAAGGAGTGCATAACATGTTTTCACATAATGTTGAGATTACGCAGAACAGAAAAATACTGACTGCAATTTTGTATTTATTGACCAATTTCAGTTGTTTGTATTAGCTTCAACGCAATAAAAAGCGACATGGCCATGAAACGTATTATGCGGTCGGGAAATTTCAGAGAAATATAGTTACCGGCATTTCCAATTTCGAATTAGAGTTACTGACTATGCTTTGCCAATCAACATGATTTGTTCATCAAAGTCGAAGGAATTTCTTTTTCCATAATCACCAATACACTTGTTGTATTACCTACGATAATGCACCAGGTTTATATTTGCCTGGGGGGTGGGGAACGAGTAGTTCCAATAAATTCCCCACAACAGACTCAATATCCCATGTCAATAGCCAGCTTGTACTCTTCCATCACCCTTAAAGTCTGACGTAGGTCTTTTTCACGTAAAGCATAAAGATTATGGTCATCAAAGTAAAAAAAAAATTTGTGACCTTATACCTCTGGTTGCTGTGGTAGCCGTAGTTATTATATCTAGGTGGTTTCTTGAGCACAACGGACAAGTGCAATACTGAGACACACTGAAACACCCCTATTCTAAAGAAAACCTGATCTGTTTGGATTCTAGCGTGACCTGAGGTATCAGTTGTTCAAAGCTTTCCATTATTTGATCGGGTATCGTAAGGCACCTGAGAACATGCATGATTAGTTATGGTCATCTTGCACAACAGTGTTTGGAACCTTTGGTGCAGTAATGAATATATTGAAGTTTTATCCCAACACCAAACTGCTATTTTCAACACCTTGACACATGTATCAGTTACCAAGCGGCAATCGATTCAGGCCATAGAAAGGTTACGCTTATACTGCACGGAGTCCTACACTTGTACTCCTTGCAGCCAACGACCCCTTCTTTGACCCTCTTTGCTTATACAGTGAGGCTTTTTATAGCACCTCTCCCTGTGAACATTTGAACGATTCTACGTACAAAAGTTGAACAAAAATTGTTTTGAATTTTGACAGCTGAAATTTATCAAAATATTTTCTCTCGTTTCTCGGCTGGGTCCTACTCAAAATCAAAAATATTTTGGATTTGGTATCTTCGATGCTTTAAGTACTTACATTTTTTTACTGGCGGCTCCCTAACTAAAAGGCAAATATGAAATATATTATCGTAATTCATAATAATCACGAAATACCTATCTATCTACATTAATTTCCTGGAATTTCCACCTGAGTATGTCATGCAGAGTTTCACGTACATACGCGTTGCGAATAATTGCATTGTTAATTATAATACCTAATTATAGAACTGTATGATTAAATTAATATTTACTTGGGCGGGTGAGCTTATACGCTATTATGGATATTGATCAAGCACCTGTCCAAAAAGCTTTCATTATACAATGACTTCTGAGACATAGGCAAGCAATTTTTTTCGTTCAAAATGCTTAGGCAGTCTTATATCATATTAACTACAGGGTGTTTCTTAAGTACGTGTAGAAAATTCAGGAGCATGCTGTAAACGAGAACACCTCGAGATAGCAGAAGAAGATGGGGCACAATAGATCTAACTAGGTCGCAGCGCATCAGTCACCATCCATACCAACCAATACCAATACCTGACGTCAAAATAAGAAGTTCGTATAAATATATGTCCGAAAGTTATTCGTTTCTGAGATACAAAGTGTCAAAGTTGAATTCTTATTTTTGTTTTTTGTAAATAAATTTCAAAACAATCGTGATATTCGAATAAAGTTTGGTATCTACGGGTATTTTTCAATGACAATATCAAATTTGATGTTAGTTTGTTTCTTTCGTGGGGATGGCGCCTCCTACATGTCTTTTGAGTCATTTGAAATGTCATAACTTTTTGTGCGTACCTGTATCAGGTTTTATATTAGAAAAATAGATTTCCAGAACACTTTTGTGTAAAAAATATATTCTGGTAGAGGTCGCTGCGAGCAACTGTTTTCGAGTTATTGGGATTTGAAATAATCAATGCAAGTAATTTGGAATGACAAGTTTGAATTCAAAATTGATTTAATAAGTGAGGGAAATAATTTTTCTTTAATTTCATTTTAAAATGGGAATCGGGTGTTATTTCAATTTAATACTAATAATAATAACAGTAATAAGACCAAATTAATACTAAAACAGTTAGTTGAGGGAATTGATTGAAGTAATTGTTCAAAGTGGCGACCTTGCATCATTATGCATGTGTCTGCATACAAAAAAGTTATGACATTTCAAATTGAAATGAAATGAAATTGAAATGAAAATATACAGAGTGACCCATTTGAAAGCCGGCCACCTGTCTAGCTGTTATTTATTATTCGATTCGAAAGTTTTTTTCAATAGATAGAGAGCATCAAAAGTTCTAGTTAAGTGTCATAAATTCGAAATAAAAATCAAAATTTGAAGTCCTACTCCGAATTTTTTTCAAGGATTTTTTTTAAATAGAATTTGACGACGTCACTGGATTCACGACATTTTCAAATAGTTAATGTGAAAATTACGTAGAAATGCGTCCATCAATAAAAAAGTTATATGGGAATAAAATTTGGAGATTATGTGAATAAATCAATCCACCACTTCAACTTTAAAACTTTTATCAGAATTCTGTCTACACCACTTGATTCAGAATATTCCGAAATATGTTTGGTCAGAATTTCATCGAAATCTGTTCATAAATAAACAAATTATAAAATAATGAAACAATTTTTTTTTGAAATTCCACTGAATAACGTTCATTTGAAATTTTATTCTTTTATAATATTTTTATGTATGAATAGATTTCGATGAAATCCTGGCAAAATATATTTCGAAATATTCTGAATCTAGTGGTGTAGTCAGAATTTTGATAAAAGTTCTGAAATTGAAGTTTTGGGTTGATTTATTGGCATAATTTTCAAATTTGAATCCCATATAACTTTTTTTATTGATGGACGCATTCCAACATGATTTTCACATAAACCATTTGAAAATGTCGTGAACCCAGTCGTGTCGTTAAATTCTATTTAAAAAAATCGCTAGTATGATTTTTGGATTCTTGAACTTGAAAAAAAATCGAAGTAGGCTTTGAAATTTTTATTTTTATTTCGAATTTATGGCTTTCAAATAGAACTATTAATGCTCTATGTATCGAAAAAAAAACTTCTGAAAAGGATAATAAATAACAGTTTTAGAGAGGTGGCCCGCTTTCAAATGGGTCACTTTGTATGTAGGTGGCGCCACCCACTCATCAAATTTGATATTGTCATTGAAAATGACTCTCAGATACCAAACTCTACTCGAATATGACAATTATTTTCAAATTTATTCACACAAAACAAAATTACGAATTCAACTTTGACACTCTATATCTCACAAACGAATAACTTGCGGACATATGTGTACTTTTCTTCTTATTTTGACGTTAGCAATATGCTCCTGAATTTTCTACACGTACTCAAGAAACACCCTGTATATTGAGCAATGAGTGAATCGTCGCATTCGTCACTCCACTCGATAACGTTGCATGATGTGTCATAAGCCGCTTTGTCGGTAAGCGTGTTTGAATACTCAAGGTGAACTGAAATTTCGAAACTTCATGCTGTTAGTCATAAATAGCTATTTGGTTATCGAAGAAAGAAAATAAAACATTTCCATTTTGCTTTCAATTCCAGAAATTCGAAATTCAAATACAGTGTCGGCCATAATATAACGTTTGCAGCATATGGAAAAGTTACAATAGTATATTGTGCAACAAGTGGGGAAAGTTCAACTTTTCTCACGAATGTGGAGGTTTGTGGCATGAGCCTGAAGACAATCCATTACGCCATAAAGCCTTTGGTACTACTTATTTGTTGAATAATACATAAACGTATCTAACAGAATTTGAAATAGAAACTTCAAACCGACTACAAAATTATTATTCGAAGAAAAAAGCGGAAGAAATTCTGAAAATAGTTCACTTCTTTATCAAAACACTACCATATTACAAATGAATCACATTTTTCATTTTTCTCCTTTTCAACATGAATACCTCCCAAAAGGTTATCTTGAACGATGGAAAATAGCGACTAAAGTTTGCCTTTCTGCCGCAGATGATTCCACGACAGATTTTGATGAATATCCTACTCATATTTTCGAACAAAAATCAAAATGCAATGCCCATGACAGGTCTATGTCAAAAAAATTGGCTCAACTAACCTTCCGAATGTTATTCTATGTCGTGAAATTCAGTAGGTAATGAAAGGGATATGTCCTGCTCGGATTTAAATCTTGTTAACTATCCAATTCACTCGCCTTGGCCAATATCAAGTATTATCAAGGGCTTTAAGTGCGGAAACATGACCGTGTTTTACACAACTACCATAACTCAGTGACGCTTCTATGTAGGTTGTCTTACAAAAAATTATTCAAATCATCACGCTCCCAAATTTCAAGTTGTTGCAGTTCCCCAGGTATATTCATGCCTTATCACAGTCAGACATATGAATTGTAACTACACTCACCTTTGCCAGCCTCATCGCTAGAAGCCAGCAGGATCGAACGCGCTCCGAGTCGCAGGCGAGCCAGCGGATTTGATTGTTTTAACCATTCAGCCGAGCTTACATTTCAAGCAGTTTTCTATATGTCATGCAATTCAATAATGAAAGGGATACGTCCCGCTCTGATTGGAGTCTATTTTCTTGTTAACTGTCGAATTCACTCGCCTTGTTATTATTAAGAGTTCTAAAGTACGTTATGCGAAAACATAACCGTGTACCACACAACTTCCATGATTCAGTGGCGCTTCTATTGAGGTTGTTGTACAAAAAGATTGTTAAAATCATCACGGATAGCTCTCAAATTTTACAGGTAATTGTAGTTCACACAGTTATTCATGTCTCATCACAGTCAAACATAAAAATTATGACAACACTCACCTTCGCCAGTCTCATCGCTACAATCCAGCAGGATCGAACGCGCTCCGAGTCGCAGGCGAGGCAGCGGATTTGGTCGGAGGTCGAGGAAGAATCGTCGTCGGTGTCCGCCGTTTTGCCGGCGTGGTTCGGCCGCAGGACGATGCCCCACTCGGTCGGCGCTCGGAACTGGTTTTTTGCGTTCAGCGTCGTGTACGCGTGATGGTGGCGGAGGTTCGCGAATACTGCGATGTCGTTGCTGATTTTTTGGTCTTCTGTGATCTGAAATGAAAAAAATAAAATAAAATGGCTAACAAATAACGAGCAAAGAAAAAAAAATTGTTGAGTACAGTAGATTTTATTCAATTAATACCCAAGGCTTACAACGTCACAAATACAAAAAAAAATAGTGTAATGACATGTTAAAACTAATTAACGCAGCATTTTAAACTCGCAAGCTAAGTTAGCTTGCTCAGGTTAGGTTGGTGTGTCAAGTGCGAGCGAAAATAGCTATTTGTATTACTAGTGCGGAAAGTGCCACTTTTCCTCCCGCAGGATGTAGCGAAGCGGGGGGCAGTAAACATCCAAGGGAGGAAAAGGCACTTTACTTCCATGTAATACATATGATTTTTCCTCCGACCACTTAATGAACCTTTTTTTGTAAATTTAAAACGCATCTCAACTGCTTTTGTCTTAAACGGACCTATGATGGAAAGTATAGCCAATACAGTCATGTCCATCTGAGAATCTGCGGTGGTGCAATGGCTTGTAATCTGAAGGTCCCGGGTTTAGCTACTGGCAATTGCAACTTTTTTTTTTAAGAACGTTATTTTACTTTTTTCTTGTTAGTGATTTGTATTATTGGATATTTCTATAGGTTATAAATTTCTGATTGTTATTGAGTGTTTTTCTCATAAGTAATGTTATGTGCCTATTTGAATAAAGTGACAATTTTTTTGTCTAAGAGCTGCGCTTGTAGAAAAAATAATGTGTGTATTTCGAACACAAAGTGTTCTCCAAAGATTAATCTTTTTGTCGAGCGACAATCAACTACTTTGCGCTCGAAATACACAAATAGCTATTAAAGAACTAAAGTAGAAGTAACATTCATGTTTGATTTTTACCAGAATACAGGATATATAAGATGTTATAGAAATTACGGAAACAATTTGATTATAATAGATTCACAAGTTTCATTGTTTACAACTTACTTGAAATTAGGGGGAGGAAATGTACTTTCCTCCTCTGGTTTGAGAAAGGAAAGTGTGTACTTTCTATAGGGGTAGGAGGAAAACTAATTAACCCACTTTCAACTCAGTTTGCCTTCTTCTTATCTTTCATTTAAACGTCTTAAACGTATCGAGCATCTATCCTTTTTATCAAGCAAATGTGATTTCAATATCGAATAGGGCTATTGTGCGTTTGCATTATTTTAACATTTTCAATTTTCCAATATATCAAACGCTTTATTTTATTTATTCCTACACCAAAATAATATTATAACTATTAATGTAACGAGATTATTATGCGATTTATAATAATTGAGGATGTATGTGCAACTTTCGAGATTCATTTAAATTGCATGATAATCAAGTTACATTCAAAGCTTTAACGTCGCCATTTTCCTAGCGATAGTAGCGACACCATCGGTCGATTTACTCTCCTATAGGTGCAGCGAACGAATTCGTTCGTTCGCATGTATTCGCTCCAATTTAAATACATCCTAATAAATCTTCATTTAAATGAGGTGTCGGCTTATCAAACGAAATTGTCGATAAGGCTTTGAAACGAGTTGTAATGTTCCGCAAATGATTTTAGAAAGACTACATCCTAGTTGGATAAAACTTTGTGTGAAATGAAATATTTCATAGTTGGAAAAGAATGAAATAACAAACATTCTTCTCTTTGTAATCCTTTCAAAATATTGTTTACTCTCAGTAGAGTCTCATTTATTTTTTAAAGCTATCCTTGATGGAAACATGTTCGTTTATATCACGATTATTCTTTTTTTCCTTTAGATACAAATATAAATATATACTATTTCAACATTTAGATTGTATAATTTCCGGAAAGGGCTTTATTACAGAATCATATGTAACAAATCCTCTTCATAAATTTTTATTCATTAAATTTTGTTCACTCAGTATCAATTATTTTTCACACACAGGAAAAATCCCTCAGTGGGTTTGGAATTCTTTCAGTTTGGAAGTCTTCTATTTTCAAGAAAACTTGTAAAAAAAGCTGATACTGAAATAAAGATCCTAGCTATTATTCCATAAAGAACATTTTCTTTCGATAGGTCTGTAGTTGAAAAATAGAGAATTTTTCACTTTTTAGGTGGAATGAAATAACCCCAGTTATGAGAAGACAGGTTGAATGACATGCAAAAACGTGGTGTTAATTCGAGGACACGTTTCTTGAAAAAGATAGGCGGAATTCCATAAAGGAGGATCCACATTTAATTACACGTTATATAACATTGCCATTTAACATTTCATATGCTACATGTTGAAAAACTGATTTACGTACACATTATGATTTAAGTAATCAATCAGCAGCGGCGTGCGTAATTATTTTTGAAGAAAGTAAAACAAATGCAGAAAAGGCGATTTTGGGTCCGCCATAGCCTACCAGCAAGATCCAAATATAGTGAGAAGAAGGATGATTATTGTGCGTTGCCAAATTGGGAATTAGAATACAAGGGGGGCTTTAGGATGAGTAGTACTGATTTGCACCTTTTTTGTTCCTTCTGAAACTGACCTATGAGGCAACGCCTTTATGCGCGGTAGCAGAAGAGCTCAGTACACATTCTAACTGAATGTACAAAATATACTACCCTTAGTGTTTACCCTTCGGCAGTGTAATCCTCGTGTAATCCTGCTTAAGATATAGTGGTTTTGTAAGTGGTGACACAAAAAAAATAATAATCTGATATTGCATTGACGAAAGATAATCTAAGGCATATAACTCTGGTAGACCTGAGGTTCGAGGGACGTTTTTCCAATTAATTTATAGTAGATATGATGAGATGAAATACCTTGTTCCCAGGCTGTCATGGTTTTTGTCCTTTCTTCCTGGGTTAGAAGAGGAAATGAGCTGAAAGTGAAACCGTTTTTCCCACAGCTTTGGCGAAATACTGAAACGCACAGGACTCCATTCAACGAGTTTTGATTGTACTTCGATATTATTCGAAATATTCTGATCTGGTCCGTTCAGGAAGCGATTAATGGAATTGGATTTTCATTTATCGAAAGACTTAAAAATAAATTTTAATGGTTTTTTTCTTGGAGATTTGATTTCGAAGATACCATCGTATAACAAAGTCATTAAAATTTTATAGTTTTCTAAGCAAAATTTGATGATGTTCGTCGTAGGCTGTATATGAGCCATTAGTAAATAAAAGCCGAATAGAATCCTGCTGATTCTAGCCGATACACTTGCTAGATAAATGGAATATGTTCAGGTAAAGCGTGTGTCAAGGTAAGGCGTGTGTCAAGGTAAAGCGTGTGTCAAGGTCAAGGATAATAATTATGGTGTGATTTATATCGAACTACGCTGATATGTAACAACAAATATCTGATTTAATGTATGGATGTACCTGAATCAAGACACCTGCTCAATCCACTTTTATAATTAAGCCAACGCCACAATTTCGAGTATTATAGTTATACTTCTTGGCAAAAATTTAGATTGAAAAAAAAAATTGGTCTATTATTGATTGATGATCCCACTGTGATAAAAATAGTCCTTGCTAGGTTTAAATAGTTTATTTCATACAAAATACAACTGAAATATTCATCTGCACAAAAATGTTTAATTACACTAATTTATAACTTATTTCGTACTGTGGGTTATAATTATTAATATTTCACTTCTGCACTCTCTATTGTTCAAATATCCAATCTTTAAACTGCCCGCCTCGCCGGGGAGATAGCTTGTTGGGTACTATCTCCCTAATAGTTATTTTTGTAAATGCTACTTTGATGATTGAGAACTGAAAAAATATTCGAGATCACCAAAGTATTTCGCGCACGAGATGCAAACAATTTTTTTCTTCAAAAGTAAAAAAAAATAGGTAGTGTAAAATTTTGTCACAATTTGAAAAATGGTAAATAATAGCCTTATTCAATTATTGTTGAACATTCAGAAATAAACGATTTCTTGGATTTTCGCTTGATTGAGGACCATTAAGTTAGAAATAAATGATTTATTGGATTTTTGGTTAATTGAGGATTACATAGGTCAGAATATGAAAATCTCATATAGTTTACATGCAGAGTGTGAAATAGGTGTTTCGCACATTACTTCGCGCATGGTAACGAAGGAAAATGAAAAAAAGTGTCACTTCGCATATTGTTGTCAATGCGCGAACCTTGTCATTTTTTGACGTTTGTAGAAAATAAACAGTGTGACCCATTTAAGATGGAAGTACCCTTAAAAAACTTACATTTTTCAACCGATTGGATTGATTTTTGTTTCGTGAGGTAGACATCCAAAAAGTCTACTAGGACAGCAAATTTCATGAATAAATCTCCATTTCCAGGGCCAACAAATTTTATTTTTCAATGTCAAAAATCTAGAAAAATTACTAGCGATTTTTCAGAAAAAATCTGACTACACCACTGGATTCGCGACATTTTCAAGTTGTTCATATGTCAATTACGTTAAAATGCGTCAATGAATAAAAAAGTTATAAAGGAATGAAATTTGAAAAATATGCCGTTTAATCAACACACCAATTCAATTTCAGAACTTTAATCAAAACTTTGACTACACCACTGGATTGAGGGTGTCTCGAAATATCACTGTCTATAATTTCATTGAAATCTGTTGATAAATAAAAATTATGAGATAAAATGACATTTTCCTGAAAATCCATTAATATATTTTTCAAATATTATTATCTTATAATTTTTATATTTATGAACAGATTTCGATGAAATTTTGACTGGTGATATATCGAAACCTCCTTAATACAGTAGTGTTTTCCGAATTTTGATAAAAGTTCTGAAATTTAATTGGTGGATTGATTAAACGGCATATTTTTCAAATTTCATTTCCTTATAACTTTTTTATTGATTGACGCATTTCAACGTAATTTACTTATGAACCGTTTGAAAATGGTGCGAATCCAATGGTGTAGTCAGATTTTTTCGAAAAAAATCGCTAGTAATTTTTTTCAATTTTTGACCTTGAAAAATAAGATTAGTTGGCCCTGAAAATGGAGATTTAATTATGAAATTTGGTGCCCTAGTGACTTTTTGAATGTCTACCTAACTAAGAAAAAATCATTCCAATTGGTTTAAAAATGTAAGTTTTATAAGGGTGCTTCCATCTTAAATGGTCACACTGTATATTCGGGATCATAATTTCATAGATAAATATATTTCAAATTGCATTCAAATATTATTGTCTTTTGACAAAACATCTCAAATCAAGGGAAGTAAAGAAAATCTTCACTCCCTTGATTCTCGATATTTTGTCATGACAATGAAATTTTCATGCTATAAAATATGATCTCTTATGTATTTATCCCCGATAAATACTCATGGATATTTGATTTTGGTTTGAAAATATAAACAGGATGTTCATAAAATCAGTTGTGGAATCATCTGCAGCTGAAAGACAAACTTTAGTCACAAACATATGTTATTAGAACATAATTGACACTTCTGTGTAAATTCGTCAAATTCATACGATTATTCTCGAGATATTTTCATCAATTTCTTCGCAAAGGAAAGCTTAATCTAAATGAAAACGAAGTTGACGGTGATAAGTGAACATATCAAGTACCTAGGTCAACCGCTTCCTTGATTTTTATCAGAGCTGCAAATATATTATATGCATTATGATAACGTTATCAAACTGCGGATGTCAAATTCATTTTATTATTCATAGGCGTCTGATTGGAGCTCAGTGTGAGTGTGGCTATACGAGTCGCTTATCGGTATGTTATTTATTTGCGTCTCTCATTACATCTTACTAGAGAAACTATTTTACTATGGTGTCTCTCGTCATTAATGAGGTCATATTTCAAACTTGTTAGGCATGGTGTTCCTCAAGGATCAGTTTTGGGGCCGCTTTTGTTTATCATTTATGTGAATGATATCAGTCGTTTTATAAATCCGTTCTGTTTGCCGACGATACTACTTTCATTTATTCCGATGAGGACTTTTTAGAACTTTCAATAAAATCTGAAGAGGTAAATAGTAAGGCAGAAACTTGGTTTCTTGATAACAAACTCAAATTGAATTTTGACAAAACTCTACAACTCAATTTTGCAGCTAGAACCACTGTGTCGGATGTGAACAGTGTAAAATTACTTGGAGGCATTGTGGACATTGTGGAATTATCACATAAAACAATTGAACAGTAGGTTATGTAGTACACTTTTTCTTTTACGTCAACTGAAGAACATCACCAGTTATGATACACTGAGAACTACTTATTTCTCGCTTTTCCACTCTCACATCAGTTGTGGGATCATTCTCTGGGGAAATTCCAGTGGAGCTATAAAGATTTTCAAACTCCAGAAAAAAGCAATAGGAATTATTACAAATTCAGGCCATAGAGATATTTGTCAACCTCTTTTTTTGAAACTTCAAATAATGCCACTACCCATCCTATATTTATACAGTGTCCTTTTAGAAATTCACAAGAATGCAAATATGTTAATCAAACAATAATAATAATAATAAATCGTCTTTATTACTTCCAAACATGAAATTACAAATACAGCATTACACATTAGTTTTAATGATAACATACCACAAAATAAAAATAGACACAACACTTGCGCCCATTGTACAATGAATGTTTGGTCAGGAATTGTGAATTGTTTTGTGTCTAATGAAAGTTCTTCGATTTTATTAATCACCTTATCTTTTATCAGGTTTGAATACAAAATCTACTGTGCTTGTTTTCGATATATTGGGGATCTCAATTGGACCAATTTCAGTTTTTTTTTTTAGTTTGTGAGGTACTCCATAAAGATAGGTTCATTATGTGGCATTCAAAATCAACTTCATTTGATGAATTATAGCTGCCAACACCACTGTAGTCGGTTAATCCATCTATAATGATCAATTTTTCTAAATATATGAACGAAATTTCCATTATTTCATAGCTAAACCTGATGTTTCAATTGGTCAACATTTTCTGTTTTTGCTCCATTGAGAATATGTGTCAACGATGGTTCAGACCAGTGTGTAACAGCTTGATACATGAATCTAAAATTCATTTTGGGAATTTATTTTTCGATTACTTTTCACGTCAAATTCAGTTCGGTCCGTTACTTCACTTTTGTGGCAGAGTATACACTCCATTAGAAATAAAGTTCACTCGTCCAACCGCTGTCGCCGATAAACTGAAATTAGTTTACATGTTTTATACTTGGAAGCGAAAAGTTTCGATTCTGTATCCGAGTATACCTTTCGTCAGGTAGTAGGTCAGGAGGTGGAAGAAATCTGCTCTTTCTATTTCGGTATTTGAATAAGCAATGCGTGTAGAAAATTTTGGTCATCGGTAAATTTCAATATCATTTTGCAAGGAGAACCGCATGCACGTGAGTATTTTTGAATTTCAAACTAGGAAGCAAGGGTCATTTGCTCTTGCACAAAATCCTCTTGAGCATTGCGCTCTAGCGGCTACACGGTTTGTCTAAAATAAGTAATCAAAGTGGGCAATTTTTTGTGAATTCAATGAAGTGTATTCATAAACTGAGCTTTTTTGTAATTACCAGCATAGTTTTTTGAGTTACAAGCGAAAAACTGAAAAAAAAATTCCGGCTAAATTATTTGCATGGATCCTAATGTAACTGAGTACACCAAGCCGCTCCGAAATCACTCCGCGGCGACGAGGCATGGTGTACGCAGTTACTTCAGAATGCATGTAAAGAATTCAGCCGGAATTTTTTCAAGAAGGCGCGGAGCTGCGCGGCGCGGTTCCGCGCGCCGTAGTGTGCTTCTACCTTAACCGCGCCGTGCCTCTCTGAAAAAATTCCGGTTGAATTCTTTACATGCATCCTAATGTAACTGCGTACACCATGCCGCGCCGCCGCGGAATGATTTCGGAGCGGCTTGGTGTACGCAGTTACATTAGGATGCATGTAAAGCCGCTCCGAAATCACTCCACGGCGACGCGGCTTGGTGTACGCAGTTACATTAGGATGCATGTAAAGAATTCAGCCGGAATTTTTTCAAGAAGGCGCGGAACTGCGCGGCGCGGTTCCGCGCGCCGTAGTGTGCTTCTACCTTAACCGCGCCGTGCCTCTCTGAAAAAAATCCGGCTGAATTCTTTACATGCATCCTAATGTAACTGCGTACACCAAGCCGCTCCGAAATCATTCCGCGGCGGCTTGGTGTACGCAGTTACATTAGGATGCATGTAAAGAATTCAGCCGGAATTTTTTCAAGAAGGCGCGGAGCTGCGCGGCGCGGTTCCGCGCGCCGTAGTGTGCTTCTACCTTAACCGCGCCGTGCCTCTCTGAAAAAATTCCGGTTGAATTCTTTACATGCATCCTAATGTAACTGCGTACACCATGCCGCGCCGCCGCGGAATGATTTCGGAGCGGCTTGGTGTACGCAGTTACATTAGGATGCATGTAAAGCCGCTCCGAAATCACTCCACGGCGACGCGGCTTGGTGTACGCAGTTACATTAGGATGCATGTAAAGAATTCAGCCGGAATTTTTTCAAGAAGGCGCGGAGCTGCGCGGCGCGGTTCCGCGCGCCGTAGTGTGCTTCTACCTTAACCGCGACGTGCCTCTCTGAAAAAATTCCGGTTGAATTCTTTACATGCATCCTAGGATACATGGAAAGCCGCTCCGAAATCATTCCGCGGCGGCGCGGCATGGTGTACGCAGTTACATTAGGATGCATGTAAAGAATTCAGCCGGAATTTTTTCAGGGAGGCGTGGCGCGGTTCCGTACGCCGTGGTGTGCTTCAACCTTAAGCTCTCATACAGAACGATTGAGAAAACAACTACTATATTTTATTCCTGATACAGGCCTCCCCGAAGACGATTTGACTAGACTATACCTAATTCAAAACCTCACTATAAGCGCTTGATTAACATTAGGAAGTTGTTCCTAATTGAATATATGTTTCAGTTGGAGTATTGCAAAGTAACTTGAATTTATGTTTTACTATTCACACGTTGTTCAAAAAGGATTCGTTTGAATTTCTACAACCTTGAGTCATTATATGCGAGCAGTTTCGACAATAGGCAATGCTGTCATCTTCACGACTCTACTTAACCTTGAATTTATAATTTGCTGTCAATTCTCATGTCAGTTTTGAAAGATATCTGAATCCAGATGAGTGCGTAGAAATCGTGCAGAAGATGGTGTAGGTAGAAAGAAGCACAACAAGACAGCAATCATCTTGTGGAAAAATTCAATATGTGAAAATGAAAAATTATTGTCTGACAATTTACGATTATAATCCGTTGTAAATTGAAATTTTAAATCAAAACACAGAAAATGGTTGCTCTATTTCAAACAATGACCGCGAAAGCCTCAATCACTTTATTATACAATGCGTTTTCATTAAAAATATATATAGTTTTCTCTACCCTATAATTTTAATCGATTTCTTTTGAAAATTCAATAATGACGATAACAATGAGTATGGGTAATTTATAATGAATTACCCAGTACCTGCTTGATGGTGATTACTATCATCAGAATTTACATTAGGCAAGCTGAAAATAGAAACAACTGTGACAACTAATCCAGCAAATTGAAGTCATTTTTGTGTTGAGGACAAGGATTGTTTTCCTTATTATACAAACTTTTTTTACGGCCATTGCTTGTGAACCACTCAATCTGAAACAGTTTTATGAGAGAAAATAACACTTGAAATTATATATTTCAATGTCTGAAGAACTAATACATTTCTAACGAGCATCGTACTGCAGCTAAGCAACTCACAATTATTCCAATTTTGGAAGATAATAGCGGCTTCGTGTATTCATGCAATTATATTACAGTTATTTTGTCACGACACGATCGCCTTATAACGCTGTCAAGCATTCTCTGTGATCACCATCGAATGGCAATGATAACGTCTTTCATAACTAATGCCGAGCATATTTTGTGAAGAATGATTTTTTATAATTCTCGAAGTTAAGTGGATTTGTCAATGTCTGAAACAGTGATGCTTTCTTGGTTTCGAAGATGTAAGGACATTTTCCTTGGCAGAATAAAAATCGCCACTTGTGGAAAGAACATTGGTTCAAAATTGTGTTCTCCTAGAACAGTGATATATAAAGTATCGGAAAGTTTTCATCGGGGTATAGACAAATCTATGCGAGCAACAAGGAACGCAATGATATGATGATACCGCATAAATAAGAGAGACGCACTACTGTACGCCTCCCCTACTACCTCGTCCGACGAATTAACAGCCACGTCGATATCCCTTGCTCGAGCGAGTCGAGGAGAAATTGTAATGCTCTCTCAACATAATAGCAAGCTATTCTTTACGCTCCTATGAAACCAGCATACCCCCATGAAAACTTTCCGATACTGTAGAAACAAGCAAAAGGCAGCCAAGGTAGAAATAAAATTGAAAATACAAAGTTCTGTTTAGATTGGTTTAGATGCGTGATGATTATTATATGACACTTTTGCAAAACGGTTATTTCATAAACATTTAGAAAGTTACAAAAGACGACAAAAAATCATGCTGATCACAGCAAACTATGTTTGAAATATATTCAGGAAGCCTTGGAAAAATTGATAAATGGTGCATTAGGACCCCATTCTTTGCCGAAGATCAAGATTGAATAGTGACAACAACGCATAGACTGAATTAACCATGAGTTCTCTCAAATAATAACATTCGGCAGACAACCTCGACAACTTACATAACAATACAATTACAATTTTTGTTAGTCTCGTAATTTGTGTTGAAACTTCACCGTTCAAAAATGTTTCACCTAAAAAATGTGTTATTTAACTAAATTCAAAATCGTTTGATAAAGTGGCATTTTACCACAAAGAACTGAAACTTTACTGCATAATAATGTCACTGTCAATAAAACACAGTTTGATAGAAAATTGTTTTTTTCTGTGAGGGGAAAAAAGTTTGACATTTTATCCCTGTTGACAGGTAATAAAATATAACTTTTTATGAAATTACTTTTTTCGCCGAGAACCGGGAAAAAAGTGAGTACTTCTTTCCCAGATATATATATATATACACATAGGTTAAGGTTTGATTAAATCGTCGTTTTTCCCGTCACAGAAAAAAATTAATTCATTTTCAATATAGAGGATTTAAGAATGATACACCAAGTGATTCGGAAGGCGTTTGAGGGGCGATTCACAGAGGTGAAGAGGTGACCAGAAATCCGATTATAATTAAGAGCAAACGATACCTTTGATGAAGGTTTTGAGCGTTCAGTTTTAGTTTTTTGCGAATATTTTGCTTGTACAAATGATTCAATTTGTTTGTAAGAATTCTGAAAAAAAAAATGTTTGCATGGATTGACAAAAAATAGGTAGATTTAAGCCTTCTTAAGGAAATTATAGAACCAGAAAGAGAAAAAAAACATAAGATCATTATTTTTTTCGCAAAAACGAAACTACGATTAGCAGCTATCTACCTACGACTGCTTTAGTGAATACGCAACTTATATAGAAGACTAGCTGTCCTATATATCGAAGTGTATATTTCTCGGTTTTCACAGACTAATCCGATGTTATGGCGAAGTCACTGGTACTAGTTTTATGGCGAAGTCGGTGGCGAAGGCGCTGGCAGCAGATTTCAACTTATAAATAAAAAATTAACCAAATAATAAAAAACATGTTGTAGTGGACCGAATTGTGAGTTCAAACCATTTCCGAATCCACTTGAACACACAGAAACTTTCATCAAAATCGGTCCAGACGTTTAGGAGGAATTAATTCACTTTCGTATGGATGCACATCAGAAGCTTTTTATAAATAAAGATTTGACGGAGGCGCCTCATTAAGTATATTCTCGAAAGGTCGATATACAAGAGTATGTAATGAGTACCAACAAAGCTTATGGAAACGAAAATCTACTCAAAGATCTTGTAGTTTGATCGACCGGAACCAATTTACCCCCCTGTATCTTCGTTTTTAATTCGTATAGATATTTTAAATTTGATAAATCCATTTGATGTCATGATTGTAAAATTTAGCAAGTATGGAAAGAACCATTTTTTTGGAAATTACGATACGATACAAAATTACGTTTCCAACGATATATCACAAACATACTTCCAATCCTCGAACAACTGATAATATTTATGATTTTATAAAAAATAACTTTCTGTATTCTCCTCGCAACGGACCATTTTCATGAAAGTGTGCTATGGAATATGAAACAATAGCATGTGAGTAACAATGATTCGATGTCGAAGATCAAGTCATTTCTTTCAAATGCTTGCATAGGATTTTTTTGGGTAGGTTGAAAACTCCTGTCTATATCGAAATACGAAACATGGAGACAACTACTTATTTTTGTTTTCTGATGGTCAGCCAGATGGATTGTTGGCACACTCGATATAGCCAACCAACCCGAACGACAACCAACACTTCAATGTACTGTAGCTGGAAAACAGAAATGAATAAATATTTTTGGAATTGGATTCACCTTCCCACATGAACCTGTATGAAACTTACAAAGTTAAACAGAATTGGCATGAATCGTCCAAGTAGAAGAGGATGACGCACCTATAAGAAGCAAAAAGCAATAATTTATATTATACTTTCGCTCTACTAGCTTTCATGGTCTCGTCAAGTGAAATGACCTAAATATAATTTTTTCATACGACTGGGTATGGCCGATACTCGATGAATCTATAATAAAACCGCAAAAACAAACTTCACCGGAGAGATCTTCACTATTTTACGGTTTGCAAAACCACAATGCGTTTTTTTAAATTTAACAGCTTCTTCCGGAAAATTATTAACCGCGGTTTTCAAAACTGTAAAATAATTGGATTGTCACAAATAAAGTTTGCCTACACCAAATATTCATCTTTGCAATTTTGATTATTCTTAAAATTAAGATGCTGAGCTTGACATAATGTTTTATACAGTGTGACCCACTTAAGTCCGGAGCACCCTAATAAAATCTACATTTTTCAACCGATTGGAATGATTTTTAATTTATTGGGTAGACATTAAAAAAAGTCTGCTAGAACACTAAATTTCATGAATGAATCCCCATTTCCAGGGCCTACTTATTCAATTTTTGGAGCTCAAAAATATAAAAAAATTACTAGCGATTTTTTTAGAATAATTTTAACTGTATCACTGGATTTGCGTCATTTTCAAATAAAAGAGTTATAAGCGAATAAAATTTGAAAAATATACCGTTTAATTAACCCACCAATTCAATTTCAAAACTTTTATCAGAACTTTGACTACACCAATGAATTCAGGGAGTCTCGAAATATCACTGACTGTAATTTCATAGAAATCTGTTGATAAATAAAAAAAATAAAAATTATGCTGTGAGATGACAATTTTCCTGAAATTCCATTAACGTATTTTTCAAATTTTATTATCTCATTATTTTCTTATTTGTGAATAGATTTCGATGAAACTTTGACCAATGATAATACACGACCTCCTGAATACAGTGGTGTATTATGAATTTTGATTCATCCATAAAATTTGGTGTCCTAGCAGACTTTTTTAATGCCTACCTACTGAAAAAAAAAAAAAAATCATTCCAATCGGTTGGAAAATGTAGATTTTAGAAGGGTGCTCCGTTCTTAAGTGGGTCCACACTGTATATGTTTTGTTGTGCCCAATATTGAAGAAACGGAAATTTAAGACTTACTGTTGTTTTGTAATTGATATTATTTTCAAATTTGTTTTCATAGCCACTATGTGGTCTGAGTAGGTTGTGTTACTAACTCTATACGCCACCTTAGGAGCAGAATTTGAACACAATAGTGAATCGTGTAGGACTCATCGCAGTCAAGCCACAAGAAAATTTAAATTTATTTCACATGATGTTACGAGCTCATTTTGCTCTATACTTTTGAGATGCTTTTGCTCATTTTGTTTCTTTCGCCAGTGTCTTCTTTGTCCATCCCAACGCCAAACCGCCATTTTTAACACCACGACACGTGTTTCAATCACCGAGTGATCATCTTCTGGAGGTTTGGAAATATTCAGGATGAGTCCTTTTTGAACAATCGCACTGTATTTTCCAAAACTCGGTCGGATTTATGCCGTGTCCGCTGTGCCCTTTTTAGAATTAAGAGTTTCAACTAGAAGTATGCGAAAGAATGTATAATTACGAACATTGCTACTGGATAAGTAATTTATTGTTCATTGTTTATATTTCCTCAATCATCGTTAAAAGTAGAATATGCTGAATAACTTGAATAACTTGAATAATTCGATTTATTTCGCACCTACTCGTCCCATAATTTCATTGTTTTTGTAATTGATCGTTAACTGAAAGGTAATTTCAAGGGGAAACCACTAAAAAATTTCACATTTTCAAACATCTCAAAACAGTAGATGAATCAATTCTCATGTATAATTAAATGATTAGATTCTCCTCAAATACCGAAATGACTAAACATAAACCATTATTTAACACTATTATTGAAAAGTGCATTTCAGATAACGAAATGAATTTTTATTTGTTATACCTATACCGAAGGGGAAACTACTCTTTCATTGGGTGTACATCACAACATTTTCATTAATTCATTATTAATTTTAAATAAATTCATTATTCAAAATGCCGAAAACTCGCCAGAAATAATTTTTGCGCAAAAAAAACATTTGAAAACTGATTCAGAGCTGACCAACTTGAGAACGGTTAGAGATAGACCAATTTTGCGAACTCCAATCGATTCAGAATGGCCGAATTAGTATATACTGAGAATTTGAACGAAAAAAATCTACGGACAAAAAAGTTGAGTATAGGTCATGATAGATAATTTTTTGAACTACTTTATTCTTCACTTTTCGAATTTAAAATTTTTGTCCCCGAACGTATTTTGACGTGCGGATTCCGAATCTTCGAACGAAAATATCTGAAACTCAACAGAAATATTTTTGGCGCCAAAAAAAAAGGTTTGAAAACTGATTCAGAGCTCACCAACTCGAGAACGTTTAAAGATAGACGAATTCTGCTGACGCCAATCGATTCAGAACTGCTAATTTAAATATTGGGAATTTGAACGAAAAAAATCGACGGACAAAAAAGGCAAGTATCAAATCTTAAATTTTTATCCCCGAACGTATTTCGACGTGCTGATTCCGAATCTTTGAACGAAAATGTCAAAAACTCATAGGAAATATTTTTTGCGCCAAATACACCATTTGAAAACTAATTCAGAGCTTACCAACTCGAGAACGGTTAGAGATAGACGAAATCTGCGTACGCCAGTCGATTCGAAATGGCCGAATTAGTATATATATTGTTATTTTCGAGTCAATCAAAAGAAATTAAAATCATTAAAAGTACCCAGTCGTCACATCGACTTGAAATTCACACTGTATACGTAAAATTTTATGCTCATTTCAAAAATGTATGATTTTTGTATGCTCAGAAATAAGATTTAGCCGGAAAAAGGTGTTTAAGATAAAACATTAAATTTTCTGAGATTTTTTATTTTTCATTTTTCGAATTTAAAATTTTTGTCCTCGGACGTATTTTGACGTGCTGATTTCGAATCTTTTAACAATAATGTCGAAAACTCATCAGAAATATTTTGACGGCAAAAAAAACATCAAAAAACTGATTTAGAGCTGACCAACTCGAGAACGGTTAGAGATAGACAAATTCTGCGAACGCCAATCGATTCATAATGGTCGAATTAGTATGTATTGTGAATTTCGAGTCAATCGAAAGAAATTAAAAATTACACGAAAAAGTTGCAAGGGGTTCGTTCACCCCTAAAAATCATCAAAAATACCAAGTCGTCACATCGACTTGAAATTCACACTGTATACGTAAAATTTTATGCTCATTCCAAAAATGTATGATTTTTGTATGCTCAGATATAAGATTTAGCCGGAAAAAGGTGTTTAAGATAAAACATTAAATTTTCTGAGATTTTTTATTTTTCATTTTTTGAATTTAAAATTTTTGTCCTCGGACGTATTTTGACGTGCTGATTTCGAATCTTTTAACAATAATGTCGAAAACTGATCAGAAATATTTTGACGGCAAAAAAACATGAAAAAACTGATTTAGAGCTGACCAAATCGAGAACGGTTAGAGATAGACAAATTCTGCGAACGCCAATCGATTCAGAATGGTCGAATTAGTATGTATTGTGAATTTCAAGTCAATCGAAAGAAATTAAAAATTACTCGAAAAAGTTGCAAGGGGTTCACCCCTAAAAATCATCAAAAATACCAAGTCGTCACATCGACTTGAAATTCACACTGTATACGTAAAATTTTATGCTCATTCCAAAAATGTATGATTTTTGTATGCTCAGATATAAGATTTAGCCGGAAAAAGGTGTTTAAGATAAAACATTAAATTTTCTGAGATTTTTTATTTTTCATTTTTTGAATTTAAAATTTTTTTCCTCGGACGTATTTTGACGTGCTGATTTCGAATCTTTTAACAATAATGTCGAAAACTCATCAGAAATATTTTGACGGCAAAAAAACATGAAAAAACTGATTTAGAGCTGACCAACTCGAGAACGGTTAGAGATAGACAAATTCTGCGAACGCCAATCGATTCAGAATGGTCGAATTAGTACGTATTGTGAATTTCGAGTCAATCGAGTCAATCGAAAAATTACTCGAAAAAGTTGCAAGGGGTTCACCCCTAAAAATATCAAAAATACCAAGTCGTCACATCGACTTGAAATTCGCACTGTATACGTAAAATTTTATGCTCATTCTAAAAATGTATGATTTTTATATGCTCAGATATACGACTTTGGCGGAAAAAGGTGTTTAAGATGAAAAATAAAATTTTCTGAGATTTTTTATTTTTCATTTTTTGAATTTCAAATTTTTGTCCTCGAAAGTAAGTTGACGTGCTGATTCTGAATATTTTAACAATAATGTCGAGAACTAATCCTAAAAATTTTTGGCGGCAAAAAAAACATGTAAAAACAGATTCAGAGCTGACCAACTTGAGAACGGTTAGAGATAGACAAATTCTGCGAACGCTAATCGATTCAGAATGGCTGAATTAGTATTATTGGGTATGTATTTGGGAATTATTTTATGACAAGGTACTGAAATGAACCTTTCTCCTGTTCTCCTTATGTAACCATCCAATCTCCTTCAATTTATTTGACACTCGTTGTCGCTTACTTACACCAAAAATCATACGTGGGCTGAGCTTCGAACTTAAGAGTTAAATTATGTCCATACAACGTATCCGCGTAATTGAATGGTAATTATCTTTCATTGCCCCCTAAAACTTTTTCATTATTTTTCATTAGAGATAATTACTTCACTGCTTTCATTAGGTGTACAAAAAATTACTAGTTGTTTCCCCCTCGACCTATACCTTATGAGATATCACTCGATTTGTAAACTAAGGTTTGAAATGTTCAAATAATGTAATGTTGGGGAGCAATTTCACATTGTATGCAATACATAAGACATATGAATGTAGTGCTTTTCTGGCGTTTTTTTTTTTCGATTCAATCAAAATTTTGACTTTCCACATGATAGAAAAATAAATACTTTCTGCCAGTGAATTCATTCTGCGCGCAGGTAGTGTTCTCGCTTGCTATGCCAAGGTACGCGGGTTCGAATCGCCGCTCCGTCACCGGCCTCGTGCATGGCATCACACGTTAAAAGGTAAGGGCTGCGTCTTTGCTAGCAAGCACAAGTCTCTCGAGGACTTCAGAAGGTTGCTTGTAAGAGGACAGCCGGTTGATGGAAATAATAATTAACAATTATTTGTCTATCTAAAAATTTAAGTAGCGACCCTATAGTAATATTTCAGATGAGCATCAATATAAAACCTAACTGAGGAGCTGAATCAGATAACTTTCCTGCAACTTTTTTCAGTTTCTCCCTCTGTAAAACTTTCCAATTTTCGAATAATATTTTGATGCATGCATGCTTATCAGTAATTCAGTCTGCAAATAATTGTTTAGTTGCAGCTGAACAAACGATAAAAATGTGCTGCAGATACGATGAGGTGAACTATTTACTTTGATGTAACAAACTATATCACGACAATATATTATGTTATAAACGTGATTTCAGTAATAAGTTTTCAATGAATGAGCGTTTGGAATAGTTCAGAAACGGATCATATACCGTCGAGCATACCATACTTTTTCTACGAACTCATACTAAAACAGTGAGAATATATTATTTTTAAGTTCATTTCTCTTATGTATATATATGACAGTTTCAGTTGACAAATCTGGTCTGTCAAGCGTATTTGCAACCACTGATATCCAATTTGCTTCAACTATAGATTGTGGATTGATTGATATTAATAATAATAATAAAGACCTATTATTATCATTATTATTATTAATTAGGTTAGTAGTTGCCGACCGATGTTTTACCCTTTTCACTCCCATATACACCTACAACGTAGGCTTATCGTGGCAAATATATGTAAGGAAACAACTGCTCACCTGGCTAATAACACGATGAGTATTGAATTATATTCAATGCAGATTAGTTAGTTAAGTGCTCCTCTGTAACCAAATACCATATGTTTTTCACTATCAAATTTTTTCTTTTCCGTTATAGTCTTTTCACAATATCTATCTATAGTTCAATGTTCAGGGTTTTGGCCAGGAAAGTTGTTGTTTTCTTCCAAAAGGATATCTTGAAACGCAGATGATTCCACAACTGAATTTATGAATATCCTGTTCATATTTTCAAATTAAAATCAAAATGCCATATCACTTATCAACTCCCAACAAAAAAAAACAAAAAAAAAGCATAATTTCCATCCTTGCTGAGTGAAATTGCTCCTGAAGAGTAATTTCCCAATTCTTCCGATCTCTCCGACAGAATTTATTGGAGGTCTAGTGTAAGAGGTGTTTTTTTCGCATTAATGAAATGAAGGATTTTTTCGAGTGATATTTTTGAATAAAATTCTCTCCTGATACAAACTTTGAATAGTTCCAGCTAACTGTGGATTTTGATAAGAAAAACAAATTAGTGGCGCTAACTTCACGCGGGGCTTTTCGAAAAAAAAGAGTTCTGGTGGTATTTTTCGATGAAGATAGAAGAGTTCTGGAGTTCTTGACCATTTTTGAAAATAGTTCTGCCGAAATAAAAAAGTTATCGAAAAAAATCAATTTTTGACTTTCGAAAACCATCATTTTGAAAGAAAAATGACAGATATTTCAGTTCTGATGAGAGTTCTACAAAACATGTAAATCGAGTTTTACCGAAAAAGCGGAACTTTTCAATTTATTAGCCTTCATAAGGTGCAAAAATTGAAACACCAACATTTCGAATGAAGACAAAAAAGAATCTCAGGAAAGTTCTGATGAGAGTTCTGAGTAGCACTCGGCGAGTTCCACAAAATATTTTAATCGAGTTTTACCGAAATAGCAGAACTTTTCAATTTATTAATTAATTTTATTAATTTATTAATTTATTTATTAATTACCTAAATTCATTATTCGAAATGTCAAAACTGGTCAGAAATTATTTTTGCGCAAAAAAAACATTTGAAAACTGATTCAGAGCTCACCAAATTGAGAACGTTTAGAGATAGACGAATTCTGCTGACGCCAATCGATTCAGAATTGCTGAATTAGTATATATTGGGAATTTGAACGAAAAAAATCGACGGGCAAAAAAGGCAAGTATATCGTGATAAATAATATTTTGAACTTTTTAAATTTTAATTTTTCAAATTTTAAATTTTTATCCCCGAACGTATTTCGACGTGCTTATTCTGAATCCTGAAAATGTCGAAAACTCATCAGAAATATTTTTCGCGCCAAAAAAACCATTTGTAAACTAATTCAGAGCTGACCAACTCGAGAACGGTTAGAGATAGACGAAATCTGCGAACGCCAGTCGATTCAAAATGGCCGAATTAAGTATGTATTGTTATTTTCGAGTCAATCAAAAGAAATTAAAAATTACTCGAAAAAGTTGCAAGGGGTTCACCCCTAAAAATCATTAAAAGTACCAAGTTGTCACATCAACTTGAAATTAGCACTGTTTACGTAAAATTTCATGCTCATTCCAAAAATGTATGATTTTCTATACTCAGATATAAGATTTAGCCGAAAAAGGGTGTTTAAGATTTAGCCGGAAAAGGGTGTTTAAGATTTTGACGACAAAAAAAAACATCAAAAAACTGATTCAGAGCTGACCAACTCGAGAACGGTTAGAGATAGACAAATTCTGCGAACGCCAATCAATTCAGAATGGCTGAATTAGTATGTATTGGGTATGTATTTGGGAATTATTTTATGATTTTCTGGATCTTATTTTTATACATAAGAGTTAAATTATGTCCATACAACGTATCCGCCTAATTGAATGGTAATTATCTTTCAATGCGCCCTAAAATTATTTTTCTTTAGAGATAATTACTTCACTGATTTCATTAGGTGTACAAACAATGACTAGTTGTTTCCCCCTCGGAAAATAACGGCCAAAGTTTGTCTTTCAGCCGCAGAGATGATCCATAACTGATTTCAAGAACATCCTGTTCATGAATTCAAATAAAAATCAAAATTCCTTAGCCAAGACAGGTTTATGTCACAAAAAAACAAATTTGTAGAAATATTAAGTTTGATTTCCAATTATTCCGACCACCCGATAATCTTGGTAGAGTCAAATAGATTTGCATCGACAAAAATGTAGTTTTTTTCTGAAAGATATACTCAATGAAAAAAAATATTTTTCAACTTTCAATGGATAATGCTGTCTTTTTCAAAAAGAGCATTTCAAAATACCTACTGATCTTGGCTCAGTTGTATTATGCGGAGATTGAAGTAGAAATTTTTGAGGTTGAAGTAGAAATCTTGAAATCCAGAGATTGAATATGGCATTAGTCGTACTTTATTTTGTTAATTGAACTGATTTGATCACTACTGAATTATCGATCAACGTCCCTCGACTACCACCGTTACTAAGTAAGTAAATAAATTTTTTTTACTTCAGTACTTTCCTATTGAATTGATATTTTCTGAAAACTTGAGATACGATGCAATACAATAATCAATAATTGTTCACAATTAGTGACCTCCCTTGAACGATCATCAAACATACTTACTTACCTAAAAATACATAAAAAAAAGAGCTGAAATGCGGAAGATTCAGTGTAGAGTGTAGGTAGGTACTCACTTCTTATCAAGGAAGGATGGAACAAGAGATAATGATAATAATAATAAAAAAAGTCTATCAAAATCTTATTGAATAATTATTTGATTTTTTACTAAATATTCTGTACAATTTTACTGATATACGAATATCAGGAAATCCGTTGATCAACATAATTTCGATTATTACCAGGCGGTGAGGTAGGTGGATCGATTCACTATTTCAGGTAGGTAGTGCAAGAAGTTATACCTAACTCTTTAGACATTGCTGTAAATGCTACAGAAATATTGAATGTCCAGTAGTTATGTCCTGATTGATAATCAATAATTCAAAAAAAAAAAATTGCAACAGAAAAAACTCACCAGTGATTGTGCAAGATCGCAAAAAATCACAATTGTGGGCTAACCAATCTAACTTATATTAAAACCCCACCAGCAATATCTACAGTTCGTACCAACTCCCACAAATGTCACATAAAATTAATTATTGAAAATTTTATTGCAGTTTTGTTCTTGGTACGTCGCCGATGCAATCCACATCGAAAGCCGGCTTTCAACTGTTCAATCGGCGTTCGGGAGCTTCCATAGCCGCCGGAGAGTCTGAAAGCCGGTATAACAAGGCCCGATCGCGAACGAGGTTGGCCGAACATCTGACAAACAGCTGATTCTGTTGCTACCTCGATTCCAGCGAATTTACGTGCGTTCGATGAGGAGTTCCCGTCACGTAGACCGTTACGAAAAACCTAGTTGAGGTAGGTTGGTATGAGACGACGTGCGTTATCAATAGAAACGATCTAGGCAATCTTACTTGATAAAAATTGTTCTTTTTATATTTTCCCTATTTTCAGGTATAACATAATGGCTGTATTCAGCATCGAACAAGTTGAGTTAGTTCCAGAACTTCACTCTCTACGAGTTTCCCTTTCTGTGTCCCTCGCGGTCTCTTTCGCTGACCTGTGCGCCAGTGCGCCCTCTCTATGACTCGTTCTTTCTAGTTTCCACACTTTGCAGTTCTTTATTTTAACGTATCTCTTTTTCTCCCTCCTTCTCTCTTATTTCTAGTTATACAATAATCTCCCTAAAATATAATTTGAGATCATATTTATTTTATTAAATAAATTCAAAATTGTATGCCTACGGCTCGTTGTTCATAATCTTGTCAAACTCGTATGAAATATCCAGTTTCCGCACGAGTTGTACACTATACTTTTCCGACGACCTACATCAAAAACATAGGTATGTCGGATTTTAATTTCGCATGACTGTATTATACCTACTTACAAATCATTTACAAATTCAATTATCTGAAGAAGCATATAACAAAGATATATTACACAAAGAGAACAAATTTTATTGAACATTTAACAAAAATATTTGGGTACATTTTGGTCCGTATTTATGAAATATTAGAAAAATAATTATTGATGGTAATATTTGGACAATTGTTCGGTACTAACGGAATATTATTATTTTCTTTAATCAAACATTGAATGGCATGATTATTAATTCCTGTCATATTATTATTAGTTTCCAAACCTGTAGTGGAGGTTGATGATCTCGCAGTAGGGACTGATTGTGATTCCGAGCATACTTCTGTTTTGATTTTTCTGACAGCAATTCCTTCGTTGTTTCGTTTGCTAAATTGCAAACTTCTGGGGGAGTCAAATCTAACATTTCATCGTCGGATGACATTGTACCAAAAAACCTGAACAAATTATACGATTCTGTAGGTACCTTTCTACTTAGTAAATCACATTGACACTATAATGTAATAAATTCGTTTGTAGATATGTCATTGTCACAGGTATCTATGATTGAAAATTAGAGTATAGTTAACTATATTAGGTAATCGCACCAATCGCAGAGCGAGAAGACCGTGCGCAATATTTCATTTCGCACTAGTGCGAAATATCTAATTTTGTGTACTAGTTTACAGTGCGAAATGATGAGTATTTCAAGTAGGTCGTCGGAAAACAATATTAGTCGCAGTTGTTGTACTTATAGCACACCAGCACTGTCGACTGGAATTGCCCCAACCCGAAACAGTCCACACAATTATTTTTTAAGTTAGAATAAATAAGCAAGCTTAACATTTAAATGCTCCTAAAATGTAACATGCTCTTGAAAAAAGCACACAAATGTGAAATAACATAATAAGAACATACCTACATATTTGAGACACTGAAATTACAAGAAATGACAGCAAAACACGTAATCGTCTAGCAAACACACTACACCACGGGATCTGGATTTGTGACTAATTTTGATGAGACTGGCGCACAGCACAAGTGCAGTGAAGACCAGTTCAGTCTCCTAAACACGAAAAGATACGTAAAACTGTGGTTAGCGCCATTACCCCCTGAGCGCCATTCCCACCCTCTCCTCTACAATCGTTTTGCAATTTTTCATCAAAAATGTACATAGCTCATTTCCCCTTAATTTTTGTGACATCTATATTGGGATGTGTTTTAATTTTGTTTCTATTATATCTAACAGAAAACAACTACTTCCCCGGCAGAAGCCACACTGGACATTGAACTATATCTGATAGATATTGTGAAAAGACTCTAACTGAAAAGAACAGAAAAGAAAAAATCTGGAAAGTGAAAATTCGCGTTTTCATTCAGATAGTTGATTTTTTTAATTGTCTCTAGTTTTCATTGAAAAAATCATTAAATAAATTAGATAGGGAGAATGATAGGGAGAACGTTATTAAAAAATATCACTGACCGAAATCGTTCATTTCATTGAAGCAAGGTTCGCTTCTCACGCATTTAATCCCCAATACATTTGGTCGACGAAAATCTATTTCGCTTTGGCGAGCTCTTCAGGAAGATTAATCAGGACCAATTATACACATCAGGGATGGATATGAGGGAGATATTTCTTCTGCGGTAACACTTTGAAAGTTATTTTTTTTTACATAGACCTGGCATGGGCATTGCATTTTGATTTTTGTTCGAAAATATGAATAAGATATTCATAAAATCTGTTGTGGAATCATCTGCGGCTGAAAGACAAACTTTAGGCGCTATTTTCCATCGTTCTTGGGAGGTATTCATGTTGAAAAGGGGAACATTCTCCATGAAAATTGAAAAATGAAAAATCTGATTTATTTGTAATTGTAATATTTAACAGAAAACAACTACTTCCCCGGCAAAAGCCACGCTGGACATTAAACTACATCTGATAAATTCCACAACAGATTTTATGAATATCCTATTCATATTTTCGAACAAAAATAAAGTAATAACTCATTCCACAGCATTTTGGTTGTTTTGGCGCCCCCATCGTGACGGCGTCCGATGCGGCCGCACCGCTCGCACCGCCCTAAGGCCGCCACTGCACAGCAGATATAGTTGATATACCATACAAAATACTCAATTTTCTCCACCCAAAAAAGATGTCCGATTTGAGGGCACTAGTTCTTCTTCAAAACACATTCAAGACAAACATTGCAGGTCTCAGTTGATTTACATCTCCCGTAGCCCTCAAAGAAATCCAATTTTTTTTTTCAACAGCAGATTCTTTTCAATAGGAGTCTTCCAGCAGGCGAACTATTAAAATTTGACGAACATTGAAAGCATCAAACAAAACGTGTTCAAGAGGTTCTAAACTGACGAGCGTATTTCAGACAACAGTCGTTGCAGCAGACTGTATTTGCTACAAAAAACGTGGCGGATTCATACTACATCAGAACAAAGACCTTTCGCAGTCATATCTTCAACATTTTGTCAATGACCTATTGTGTAGAGTTTCGTTCTCTGCGAGAGTAATTACGATTTTCTGTTGGAAAATTATAGTCAGAGATTTATTGTGTACTTCCAACGAAAAAGGTCGTAGATGATCATTTGTCAAGCAGGTGCGTTCACATGTCCTAAGGACAACAAACGAAATTCAAATTTAGGAGGAAATTTGCAGTTTGCAGTTTGCTTATAATCGGCCCGGTTGCATATAAGCAAACTGCACCACGTTTCAGTCAGCGGCAGGTATTCTAGATCGCTGATTGGTTGTGATCCAACACAGGTGCATCCAGACTAAAACGTGGTGCACTTTGTACTAGCGTGAATTCGTTTTTTGCTCGCATTTCACACACAAACCTTACCTGAACAAGCTAACCTTAGCTTGCCAGTTAATCCAGTACGATTGAATTTTGAGACAAGAATCGATTGTAGCAACACCAAACTTGGTATGCTGGTAGTTGGAACCATGATAAACACGATAAAAAATTGTTTAACAAAATTCCAGGGGTGGAACATATTTTTTTTTTCACTTAAAAATATATAAATAGATTTTTGCTGTAATCTTGGATTTGCTGTAATCTTGGAAAGTATATGATTTATCGTAAAAACAACTCAACAGGGTGAAAAACAATTCAGTTTTCAACAAAAATTATTCCTAGTAATTTCTTATTTAATGCGCTCGTCTTCTCAGAAAACATGATTGAACGCCGACATCAAATTTCCAGTTTTCCCTCTTACCCGCCGCTGAAAGTTCTGGCGGAGCCGAATATTTGATTGGTCATAATTCTGCTAAAAATCATCAAGGAAAAGGAAAAGTTCATATTGTTTCTGATGAATGCAAATTTAATATGCGAGTATTTGAGTACCTGAAATGTGTTTTGTTGCACTTCACGCAGATGTTTGCGGATGATCCGGAAATCATGAATAATTTAGTGAATATGGAATTATTATACTGAAGCAGCAACCCATACCATCTTTGGATTATATGCAACAATTTTAAAGTAGTGTGACATGTCCCACTTATACATGCAAAAAAAAAAATTATTTTACTCCTGCCTTATTTTCAACTTACCCATAAAATCGGCATCCTCTTCACTAAATGTTGAAAATAATCGCTTATTCATATCCTGCATATATATAGTTAATAACACTATTGGGAAGTGCAAACCTCAAGCTTGAAATCACATACTTCATTTTTTATGTAGGATGTGTATGAGCGATTATTTTCAACATTTACTGAAGAAATTGCCGGGGTGAGTTGAAAACTGAGGCAGAGGAGTAAAACCCAGTTTTTTCTATGGCATGTATAAGTGAGACTTGACTCACTAATCTGAAATCGTTGCATATGTTCCAAAGATGGTACTGATTCCTGCTACAGTATAATTATTTCATATCAACTAAAATATCCATGACTTTCGGATCATCCGTACATATCGTAGAAGGGTTATGTGAAGTGGGACAAAATACATTTTAGGTACTCAGATACTCACATGTTATATTTGCACGAGGAAGTAGAAGTCTTCAGGAACGATATGCACTTTTTCTTATCCTTCTACTATAATTTTTAGCAAAGTTATGACAAATCTAATTTTTGGCCCTGCCGGAAATGGCAGTGGCCGGTTAGCGCGAGCATGAAATGTGACGCCTACGTTAAACCACGTTTTCTGAGAAAACAAGCGTATTTCATGAGGTATTACCAAATATCATTCTTGTGGAGATTGAATTATCTCTCAACCTATCGAAATCGTTTTTTGATAAATCTTAAATTTTCTGAAATAACAAAGAAAAATTACATTTTTTTAACGGAAAATTTTTTAGCTTCCACCGCTGATTTTTTGGTAAACAATTTTTTTTCTAATAATACATGATGTCGAGATTTCATGTGCCGAGTTTCAGAGTGATACAATTCAATCTTCACTTTTTGCTCTAGTTTGTCTGTCGTTACTGGATTAAGTCGAAAATGCGAGAATTAGTTTTTCGCTTGCGATTTACTCAGAAACCTAACCTGAGCAAACTAACCTAGCTTGACTTTTCACCACAGGGAACTTTTTCGAATAAATTTCTGGATTGCTAAAATGCATCCGCGCTCGATCACAACCAATCAGAAAGCTAGAAGATCTCCCATTGAGTAAAACGTGGAGAATTTTGCTTGTATGCGGCCCGGTTTGAGCTAGCTCAGTGTTGGCTCTCTCCATGTTAATTGGTCCGTGAAACTTATTAATTATTGCATATGCAATTCTGATACAGTCTTCTATACGTAGAACTTGTTGAATTGATACAGTGTCACTGAAGATGAAGTCCGTTCCCCTATACTAATTTTTGAACGACCTGGTATAGCGCGACGAAATTTGGAAGAATTGAATAGGAGATAAAAACCTACATTTTCATGAAAAAATTACAGGTAAAAGTTTCGGAATGGCAACTGAGCACCATCTTCAATGATTTTTTAAATAGAACACCCGGTATATCATTGCATGATCGGTTAGGGATGATCATGAAGAATCCAACTCGATAAGCCGAATGAGTGGGAGAGAGAATTTATTGACCCGCCAGAAAAAGAGGAAGCCACTTTCCATTATTATTATAATTAAACATGTTTAATTTTGATTTTGACTTGGAAAAAGGGCTCAAAGGCCCCAAACCTCCTTTTTGCTCCTATGCTGTTGTTACTTGAACAACACATTTATGATTTTAGTTCGAAAATATGAATAGGACATTCATAAAATCTGTTATGGAATCATCTGCGACTGAATGATTTTTTTCAATGAAAACTAGAGAGAAATAAAAAAATTAGCTATCTGAATGAAAATGAGAATTTTCACTTTCAGATTTTCTCTTTCCTTTTCAGTTAGAGTCTTTTCACAATATCTATCAGATGTAGTTCAATGTCCAGCGTGGCTTGTGCCGGGAAAGTAGTTGTTTTCTGTTAGATATTACAAATAAATCTCATTTTTTTTTTCATGGAAAATGTTCCCCCTTTTCAACACATTTATAGTTGTCACCATGCACTCCCAAAAGTGGTAGAAGGTGGCGACTATCACTTCCTTAATTCACTTTTAATTTTTAACATAAATTTTTCCCCTTCATAATTTAAACCCCTTTGGTTGAAATGCGGGGACACTTAATTTCATAATTCCATATCACTAAATATATTTCTCCTCCATAATTGCCAAATTAGCTGATGATGAACATATATAGGTTCGAAACATGTTCGAAATATTGATTATTTGATTGATGGTTTTGCCATCACACTATTACACAACATCTGATGGAATATTAGATTGTGGAGATGACTTTGGGTTTTTCTATATTGTAATCTAGAATTTCAAAAAGAAGTAGCTGCTGATGTTTTGTTGTTCAATGTCAAGGCACCTCGTAATCACCAACAACTGGATCATCCATCCCATTCAACAGAAAATGATTTTTAATGTAAACGCATTTCGCAAGAGCATACGAATGCTATTCGCGTATGCTCTGCTCGTACGAGCTCAAATCTGAACGCACCTTTAGATACGCGGCATGTTGCTTCTCTTCGATTCAATCCGCACCCAGATTACGATCATGTGGTTGATATGTTGCTGAAAATCCGAAAACACGCAGTTGAAAATTATAACTAACGAAATATTAAAAGCGGATTCCTGTGTCGCAAAAAACTCGCCCAGAATTAATTAGAATCCACTCGACTGTGAGGTTATTTTCGGATATAACTTTGTTCGAAAAAATGTTTCCAGGGATTCATTCCACGCTTGGCAGAACAAACACCTCGGAAACTTGACGGTTTTGATTTCATAAATTATGCGAAGAATACGCACAACTTGTGGGATTGGACAAGTCTGAATTTGTTCGAAATACGCCGAATGAATAAGGGAGATTGTTTACGGAGGCGAAGAAAGTTTCATGCTCTTTTAATTATGGATGCCTTTATTATGATCGGTTATACGAGTACTAAATAAGACATTAATTGATGAAACGCAAACTTTCGTACTACTATGGCTGCACAGGAAGAGTTGATCTGGCATGATGCAAGTTTGTTGGTTGGTTAAAAATCCCCCATATACGCTCAAGCATGCTCGGCTCGAAGAAATCACATTGAACTCAACTTCGAACAGAGCATGCTCGACGGTTTTCACACATTAGACCAGCCAATATAAATTTTTTGTGGAAATTAATTCTAATAGTAAGCGACTTGCGCCATGACTTCGGGGATACTTTATAAATAACTAAAATCCAAATTGCAACTCAAATTTTTTTTGTGCAATTGTTTAAACAATGATTATTAAAAAAAAGGGTCCTTTTTTTGTTTTTTTGTAAATATCTCAAAAGGTACTGGACGAATGGCTTTACTCATAAAAGACCGTTTGTAAAGAATGAAAAAACCTACAAAATGGTTTTTGGAAAATCCCGATACGACTATTTTTCGCCGAGAAAAGCCGGAAAAACTCTTGAAAAAAGGCCTTTTTTCAAAAATTCGTATCTCCCTCAATTTTCAATATTAAGAAATAATTTTTCGGGAAATGGTAGCTAATATCATGTACGTTGAGCTCCCGAAAGGTGGAAATTGTCGCTTCAATAGTTTTCCTACAATCGGGTTTTAAAAAAATTACAGCCATATTTTGCATGATGCGTCATATTACGGGAAATGGTCCGATTTGAATTTTTAAAGCGGCATTTTGAAGTTGAGGTTAAAAACTACAATTTGTCTATCTCACATTTTCCCATAAGTTTGGAGAACATTGTTAAAAATGCTTCTGAACACAGCGCTTCGAGTGAAAATTCGTCGCCGAGTCGTGCTAAGGTAGTAGTGGAGGGGGCGCCGAGAAGCGGAGGAGAAGTGAGAGACCGGTTGCGCACACAAGGCGCTTTTTTCTATACAGCGAAGACGTCGGGTGAACCTGAAATTTCATTTCGGCGTTCAATCACGTTTTCTGAGAAAACGATCGCATTTCATGAGAAATTACTAGGAATAATTTTTGTTGAAAATTCAATTGTTAGGTATATGTTTTGACACGAAAAAAAATTAGGTTTTCTATATCATAAAGTAAACATGCTGGGAGCAGGAAACCCAAAAACGAAGTATAATTAGTTGAAATGGCCAAATTCTCTCTGAGTAAGAGGCAATGTTTTTTCCAAACTTTGTTATTTCTATAGAGCATCCATTATACTGCCTTTTTTATTCATTGTTATGAATGCAAACACGATACAAATTTAATTAATACTCGACGAAATCCGAGTGAAAAACGATAAAAAACACAAATTAATAATCAAACCCGCTTGTCGAATTGAGGCATTGAAGCGGGGCCTCATACAGTTATAATAATAATAATAAAACGTACAAGCTGCATGGACAAGTTTGAACAATATGATTGAAACAAGTTAATTATTCAAAAGGAAATATGAACTCACCATTGGATGAAACACAGCAAATGTGCACTTACCTGAAAAAAAATAATCAGTAGAATTTTGACAAAATTTTGGTACTTAATCGAATAAATGCAAAAGAATAATTTATCGCGGATCAACCATTTCGTTTTTCTCAATTGTTGATGATACAATTAGATTTCGATTTCGGAAAGCTCATAATGTGTAAAAAAAGTGGTTGAGCGCACTCATCATCCCCACCTACATCAAATTGTTCACCTAATTTTCGAAATTTCTCCCTTCTAAATTGATTTTATATCTACTTGCTTTGGATTCAATGTCATACATTCATTGGCAATAGAGTACTGTCAGTGACGTCATTTGACAGTTGTCTAACATTCGATGGGGGGACAAACAAAGCCATTTTCCATAAGACTACGCGTGTCCTTTTTGTGGATTTTCTGCAAAAAAAAATCCTAAAAACACGTTCTTGGTATTTTTGTGAGTATTAATTCATTGTGTATAGACTGAATTGAGTGCATAAGTCTGCAGAGGTGTTATAAACATGGATTTTCCAATTCAAAAATACGTCTTTTAAACCCCTCGCACATGTTGGACGAGCATGTGAGAGTAGTTGGAAGCCGACGAACCTGGTTGGTAGTTGGAATGCTCTTCTCGGTGTGCGGCTTGCCGATCCCTACCAACGCGAACCGAGCGTCGAACATGTTGGTACATGTTTGGTGATTTCACGAGCATGTTGGTGAATTGCATTAGTTTCTGGTAGTGTTGAGCGAAAGCGTGCATCAAATTGTTATCATTGCCACAGCAGTTAGGCTCGCGATTCAAATTTTTAACCGAAGTTGGCATGTTCGGTGCGTACATGTGTGGAAACCGTCGATCCTGCTCGGTTCGACGGTGTGTGGGGGGTTTTAGATTTGAGGACATAAATCATGAAGACTTGTGCTGTTATGGGTTGTTATAACCGATCCGATCCAGACCAGCACGTGAAATTTCCAAATTTCCTTCTATACAAACAAGGCAGAGACAGGTAGAAACTGCTGAAGTACAGAGACATACTAGTCAGATCGTCCCGAACATCCGGTCCATGTACCTACCCAAAATACGTAGAACAAAAAAAACGCTGGGAAACAGTTAACATTGAAGTCAACATTGGAAGATCTATGAAAAACGGAAAGTTTTTTATTACTAGTAAATAAAGATCGAAACAAGAGTATTTTAAAATATTATCAAATAATAGTATCACTAAAAAAATCACAAATAACCACTAACCACCGCAAAAAAAAACAAAGTTTTTTTCAAACTCAAATTCTTAGTTTGTTCCATCATCAGTTGATCACCGCCATGTTGTGACGTTAGCTGATAGTGCTCTATTATTGAATAATGCCTAAATTATGAAGTGGGAAAAACCTTCATCGTACAACGGGCTGAATGTAATAGGGTTCTTATATGCATTGATAATTTTTTAATATTTCCCAATTTCCTTGAGGAATAATCCGAAGAAACCACCAAATGTCTCTATGGAGAACGAAGTTCAAGAACAACTTCAAAATATATACAGAGAAATGCCATGGGATTGCTTTTTCAATTATGCCATGAATAATTGACGTAGACAGTTTCATAAACTTTCTAAAGACCCTTAGCTTTTTATATTTCGAAGTGGATTTTTCTTATATACGTCTCTAAGGATTTTTTATTTTGTGACGGGCTAAAATGCATGCGGAAGAGTTTAATTTAAACTTAGTTTGATTTTCGTTTCATTAAGAATATCAAAACAGATACGCAAATTAAAAGAGAACTCTATCGAGAATACCAACTGAATACTATTTCATAAATTCCAACAACTAGCGAAATCATTATACGGGGCGTTAATTCCATACAGAGATGTTACAGAAAACCATAAAATTTCCGAAAGAATATTTTCTCTTCCTATAACTTGTAATTCCGCTCTCTATATGAATTTCCTTTCTTTCAACACTCAACCATTTTCGATTACCAGCCTCGATGGAAGTTGGGTTTTGATTAATTTTTTAGATTTTGATATGATGTAGATTTCGACTTCTTGATGAAAAGCTTCAATGGGCTATGGGCACACGAAAATTTTACCACCAGTATCTTAGCCACATTCATCTGAAAATGTTATCGGACTTGTTGGCCGCGATCTAATGGTATTTTCACCAGACAGTTCGTACACAACTGCGGCATGCATTACCAAAGGCGGTTCGGCAACGGTTGGAATGATCGTCCGAGTGGCCAATTTTACAAAATTCAATTGTCAAATCAGTATGAAATTGAGTTGGAACAGTTTAATTTATTTGTGAAAAATTTGAAGCAAATTTCGACCGCTCGTCAGTTTGATACGGCTTGGCCGATTTCCATAATTAGTTATTATCAATCATTGTACTACATTGTATCCACTTTAAATACATGAAATTTCAATTTTAATTATGTACGTATCTGTAATGAAAATTTAATAATAAGTGGGTAATTTGGCTAACTACGACCACTATTATGTTTTTTTTGTTTGTTTCAGAGAATCTATTGACGTATTTTCATTCAGAATCATTAAAAATATACCTGAAACAATTGCAACGTTGAGTGGATGTGCATATCTGGACTCTGGATAGATCTTCATAGATGTATATAAGACCCATGTTTTACCGTAAATGGACGAGACTTTCATGTTTTTCTGTGCAAAACGATGAACTGAACTGAACATCCACTGGACATACATTAGCCGTACATGTGCTTATTCCGGACGTATTTGAGATCCATGTTGTACGTCCAATGGACGTTAATTTGATACGTTTCCGTACATCCAATGGATTTTCTCTACCTAAATCCATTGGACATCTACGGCATACGTACATCAGATTTTATATCCAATATATCTGGACATTTGGTGAACATTTACCGAACATTTATGGACGTAAATGAACGTCCATAAGATCCATGCTGATGCACATCCAGTAGGCATACATTAGACTTATATAATGTGCTATGTGGGAAGTATACTGTTTTAGCCACTGCTATTTTCGTGCAAGTCGATCATATAGCGATCCATGGATATTAGCACCATAAGAAAAAAAAATTATAAAATTTTGATATATTGAGATTATTATTCACCAAAAGGAAAATTTTTGATATCAAAAAAGTATTTAAGTTAAAAGTGTCAGCTTCACTCGTAAAAACCACCCCACAGAAAATTTCAATTCGTGTATAATTCTACAAAAAAAGAGTCATTATTTTGTTTAATTCAAGGTATTTCGAGAAACGAATAACCGAAGTTAGGGTTGCTTTCAGTAGGTTTCTCCTGAATGATTTTAAGTAATGTCTAAAATAAGATAAAAACATATGTAAAGAACTATAAATAATATATTGTGTTTTTCAGAATAAAAAATGGCTTTCAATTTTGTAATAAAAATAACAGGTTCCTAAATTTAAAAAAGAGAAGAAGTCACCTTGTTAAGCTCAAAAGTGGCAATGAAAGTGTAGTCTTTATTTTATGATATCTTTTGAAATAACGTCAGAAATAAATAAAAATAAATTTCGAAAATTTTACTTCATTCAAAATATCTCGAAATTAGAAAGAGATATCCCACTTCTGCAAACTCCATACCATAGGACTTTGGAATATGCAACTTTTCTCTAATTCAACCACCATTGTAATTCCAACTATTTCTAATGCTATCCCATCCATATCTTGGACACACTGTATATACATAGAAGAAACTGTAGACGAGGACATGTATGTAGACCAAAGTGAGGTAAGTGAAATAGTCCTACAGAGAAACTACTTTCAAAAAACGCGCCAAACATTTACTCTTAAAACTTTTCCAAGTGAGGAAATTAAATATTGAATGACTCTATTATACCTACTTACCTACAAAATGAACTACTACCCTATAATCTAAAATGTATTGATTGAATAAGCATATTAGAAAGATTACACATATAGAAAACTAGTTTTATTAAACATTCATCAATATTTAGGTACGTTGGTCTATTTTGTTTCATATTTCTATGAATTGAAATCACAAGTGGGTTTCGTTTTTGACTGGGTTTACTCTTACCCAACATACTTTTTAATAAACAAAAACTGTTGAGTAGGTTATTAAAAATATTAACAAACGTGGATGTATAGTAAACACTTTTTTATTTTCTCCTCTGATCGAGATAGAATGTAATTTCGAGTAGAAAATGCAAATTATATGCTGCTCCAATAATTAATTCAATCCATTGAGTGACACGTACTCAATCAGCATCACATCCCAACAAAGATACATCTCATTACCATTGGGTTCGGTATGGATCATCCGATTGTTTAATGACTCGAAAATTATAGTGTTAGCGACTGCACAATATAATTATTAGAAATTTCATTTTCACCACACCTCTCTATGTTATACACTTTTTTGCTTGACCCACTTCCTCTTAGTCCAGTTGTTATACGAGGAGTCACCAGAGAGTTTCCAAGAATAATCGAACAAGACAGCGGCACCTTCTACTAACTATGGTTTTTCCGAGGGGGAAACTACTCTTTCATTGGGTGTACATCATAATATTTTCATTAATTCATTATTAATTTGAAATAAATTCATTATTCAAAATGTCGAAAACTCGCCAGAAATTATTTTTGCTGACCAACTTGAGAACGGTTAGAGATAGACGAATTCTGCAAACTTCAATCGATTCAGAATGGCCGAATTAGTATGTACTGAGAATTTGAACGAAAAAACTCTACGGACAAAAAAGTCGAGTAAGTCATGATAGATAATTTTTCGAACTTCTTTATTTTTCACTTTTCGAATTTAAAATTTTTGTCCCTGAACGTATTTTGACGTGCTGATTCCGAATCTTCGAACGAAAATATCTAAAACTCATCAGAAATATTTTTGGCGCCAAAAAAACGATTTGAAAACTGATTCAGAGCTCACCAACTCGAGAACGTTTAAAGATAGACGAATTCTGCTAACGCCAATCGATTCATAAATGCTGAATTAGTATATATTGGGAATTTGAACGAAAAAAATTTACGGACAAAAAAGGCAAGTATATCATGATAATAATTTTTTGAACTTTTTGAATTTTAATTTATCAAATTTCAAATTTTCATCCCCGAACGTATTTCGACGTGCTGATTCCGAATCTTTGAATGAAAATGTCGAAAACTCATCAGAAATATTTTTCGCGCCAAAAAAACCATTTGAAAACTAATTCAGAGCTTACCAACTCGAGAACGGTTAGAGATAGACGAAATCTGCGAACGCCAGTCGAGTCAAAATGGCCGAATTAGTATGTATTATTATTTTCGAGTCAATCAATAGAAATTAAAAATTACTCGAAAAAGTTGCAAGGGGTTCACCCCTAAAAATCATCAAAAGCACCAAGTTGTCACATCTACTTGAAATTCGCACTGTTTACGTAAAATTTCATGCTCATTCCAAAAATGTATGATTTTCTATGCTCAGATATCAGATTTAGCCGGAAAAAGGTGTTTAAGATAAAACATTAAATTTTCTTAGATTTTTTATTTTTCAGTTTTCGAATTTAAAATTTTTGTCCTCGGACGTATTTGACGTGCTGATTCCGAATCTTTTTACAATAATGTCGAAAACTCATTAGAAATATTATTGACGGCAAAAAAAAACATCAAAAAACTGATTTAGAGCTGACCAACTCGAGAACGGTTAGAGATAGACAAATTCTGCGAACGCCAATGGATTCAGAATGGTTGTATTAGTATGTATTGTGAATTTCGAGTCAAACGAAAGAAATTAAAAATTACTCGAAAAAGTTGCAAAATCATCAAAAATACCAAGTCGTCACATCGACTTGAAATTAGTACTGTATACGTAAAATTTTATGCTCATTCCAAAAATGTATGATTTTTATATGCTCAGATATAAGATTTAGGCGGAAAAAGGTGTTTAAGATGAAAAATAAAATTTTCTGAGATTTTTTATTTTTCATTTTTTGAATTTCAAATATTCGAAACCATCTAAAAACAGATTCAGAGCTGACCAACTCGAGAACGGTTAGAGATAGATAAATTCTGCGAACGCTAATCGATTCAAAATGGCTGAATCAGTAATTATTGGGTATGTATTTGGGAATTATTTATTGACAAGGTACTAAAATGAACCTTTCTCCTGTTCTCCTTATGTAACCATCCAATCTCCTTCAATTTATTTGATACTCGTTGTCGCCTACTTAAACCAAAAATCATACGTGGGCATGACCTTCGAACTTTCTGGATCTTATTTTTATACATATAAGAGTTAAATTATGTCCATACAAAGTATCCGAATAATTGAATTATCTTTCATTGCCCCCTAAAACTTTTTCATTATTTTTCATTAGAAATAATTACTTTACTGATTTCATTAGGTGTACAAAAAATGACTAGTTGTTTCCCTGTCGGGTTTTTCATTTAATTGTAATTTTGATTTCGAAAATCATGGAGATTTTCTGGAAAGTCGCCGACTGTTTGTGTCTAGTCAAGTAACATGAAATTTATAATTTCTGAAAGAACACCCCATATTTATTATATATGTATAAAAAAGTATGTTTTTGTACAAGAAAAACTGATTAATACGCAAAATATTCCAATTTTTGATCAATTCAGTTAATGTGCTAACTGTAAAAACAATATTTTGGGTGATTCACATTTGCTGCTCAGAAACAAGATTTTTTTGTGATAAACAGAGCATCCCCTCATTTGGGTAAAAATGACTTTCGCGATGAAAAGGGGAGCAATCTCCATTAAAACTGAAAAATGTAATATCTAACAGAAAATAACTACTTCCCCGGCACAAGCCACGCTGGACATTGAACTACATCTGATAGATATTGTGAAAATACTCATATTTTCGAACTAAAATCAAAATGACTTTCGTGATATTTTTAAATGGTATATTTTTGCATATTTGGTTAGCGATCGTCATTACGAATCCAGTGATACTAGGTTTGATGATATTATGTCTAACGGCTACTCCATGCGCAAAGAAAAACATGGGAAGGCATTCGGGAGGAAAAGGATAGGCTGTACGCTCATGTCTCCAAACAAAAAGGTTACAATCGTATCCACAAATATACGAACCATTATGTGCTCGAGCGCCTTTTTCATATATAGTTGTTTTTCGCCTCCTTTCTCATAAAGTGAGCTATCACTTCCCATGTCTCACCATTTGAAACTCTGCCTTTAAGATTAAATTGAAACTCCATTTTTATTGTGTATTAATTTTTCACAGACTTCACCAGTTGTTGACTTATATAATTGTGCTTTTTCACTAGGTACGACGTCATACAGCTACCGCGCATCGTGCGCGTGAATATTTTAGAATCTACAGCTAGATGTGTACTACTGTACAACTAAATAGTCGTATTTATGACTGAAGTAATCATCGATGCCCATCAGGAAACAATGATTCCATGACATTTAGTTTCAGCACTGTCTGAACTGCTACATTTGTTTCAGACACAATGCATTTCATGACCAATTTTAACATGAAGAATACCGAGAAGACTCAGCCACCGTTTCGGGGTTAACATATTAGTAATGAACCATTTGATGTTTATGACGCATCTCCAACTAACTCGGAGAGGTTTTCCGGTAATAAAAGCTGATGCGGTCAACCGCAGGGCTGGCTGAACACGGTCCGAGCAAAAGTTTCGGAACTTTCTACCCTAACAAGGCTAAGGTCGATACCTTTTCGCTTTCCATTTCATTTTCACAGAATCATTCATGTAGTAAAAATACTCAGCAGACCGAACATATCTTGTGATGCGAAAATATTAACAGCAACGTAACAAAGAACAAAATTAGTACAGTCTGTGCAGAATTTGCCTACACAATTATCCGGCATGGTAATGTTCTTTCTTAAACTGTTAGTAGAGGTTCCACATACCATAAAATCGCAATAACCGTTTAGGAGGGACATGGCTTCACCACTTCAAAAAATCACTCTTCAGAAGAGAAAGCGGTATGAAGCAAAGCTGTCACCAGTTGTTGATCTCTGAACCATATTTTCGATCATTGTTAATTCCTGAGAGTTCTAGATATTCCATGAGCTCTATATGTTAATGGATTTTTCCAATTCCTTGGAAATAACAGATAGCAGTGATGTAGGATGGTGAGGTCTTCAAATGATACTACGACACTTCATGATTACACCCTATATTCCACTCGATACGAACTACAAATTATAATATAATACCACGAACTGTTAACTGAGAGGTACAGAAAAGGAATGGATATAATATTACATATCACTGGCGATAGCTCATCTCCAGTGCCTCAATGTCTTGTCATCAGCATGTGACTCGGCATCGTCCTACACGGCCATCCTGGCATTAATCAAAACTTACCATCAGCTCGTTGTTCATATATACATTTACATATATACATATTCAAACCCATGCCATCCAAGGGACAAACATATGCCATCTGAGGGTCAAACCTATGCCATCTGAGGGTCAAACCCTTGCCATCAAGGGCCAAACATATGCCATCTGAAGGCCAAACCTTTGCCATCCAAGGACCAAACATATGCCATCGGAGGGCCAAACCTTTGCCATCTGAGGGTCAAACGTTTGCCATCAAGGGCCAAACATATGCCATCTGAAGGCCAAACCTTTGCCATCCAAGGACCAAACATATGCCATCGGAGGGCCAAACCTTTGCCATCTAAGGGCCAAACATGTGTTTACATTTTTGCTCCACTGCTACCACAGCTTCAAAGGGGCGACTTGATCTTTCCGTATGACGATCCTCTTTCACTTTATAATGATCATTGGTAAGAACTTCTACCACCTTGAATGGACCCCGATACTTTGGAAGGAGTTTCTTGCTTTGATTGTTTGCAGGAAAACTAGTGACTTTTGTTAACACTACATCTCCAACTTCAAATTTTCTTGGAGGTCCCCTCTTTTTATTGAAGGCAGTGTTTTGTTTCGCCCTATTATTGTCCAGCCTTTTTGCTGCGTCTGCCCTGATTTTGGTTACACCGATCGGAAGCCGTGCTTGTCCCTGTTGTGGCAAGTAGCAAATAGGAAAGTAGTAGTGTTATGGTTAGCAACACTTGTCTACATAGCAATACTTGTCTACATAGCAACACTTTTATTATAATCAGTAACTTGTAGTATACTTAGGGCAACTATCATGATCTATGATCATTTTTATTTTATCAATGAATGCTTTACTTTACTAGTTCAGTGGGCAAGAAAAGTGTGTTTTCCATCTAGTGGAAGTGACATCACATCCAAACCAAAAATAGACCTGCCCGAGCATTTCTTGTAATTTTTTCAGATACCATAAAAGAAAAAAATCCTAGAAAATTTATCTTTCAATAAATTCACACATTCTCTATTAATTTCTTCTATTCTGCTTGGAGAGGAGAAAGCATATGGAGGACTTTCTTTCGCCTTGCCAAAACAAAACCCACCATGAAAAATCATCAGACAAATCCCATTTTATGAATGCTTTTCCAATCGATTTTATTCAAACCAAAACGCTGTTGAATATTCGTCCATTTACTCTTTTCAGTTAGTAGTAAGAAAACCAGTACTCAAATCGGTGACATTTCATTTTATATGAATTACAAGAGAATAAAAAAGTAGGTAGTTGAGTATTGATTAGCTCGTTGCATTCAACCTGTTGGCCGAGTGCGAGTGAAAGTTCAATGCTCCTGTGTGTTGCGTAACAATAATCGTTGATTGTTGAGTAAAATCTATTCCGATCATTAAATCTAGGAATATGAATGATTTAACCAAACTAGATAATGTATTGTTTGATTTTGTATTGCTACAGAGCAAACAGTGGGGAAATCAGAATGATATCTGGCAAAATAGGGTCAAGTCTTAGATTTTGCCATTTTGAATCGATTAGCGTTCGCAGAATTTGTCTATCTCTAACCGTTCTCGAGTTGGTCAGCTCTGAATCAGTTTTCAAATGTTTTTTTTTGGCCCCTTGCAACTTTTTCGAGTAATTTTTAATTTCTTTCGATTGACTCGAAATTCATAATACATACTAATTCGACCTTTCTGAATCGATTGGCCTTCGCAGAATTAGTCTATTTCTAACCGTTCTCGAGTTGGTCAGCTCAAAATCAGTTTTTTGATGTTTTTTTGCCGTCAAAATTATTCTGATGAGTTTTCGACATTATTGTTAAAAGATTCGAAATCAGCACGTCAAAATACGTCCGAGGACAATAATTTTAAATTCGAAAAATGAAAAATAAAAAATCTCAGAAAATTTAATGTTTTATCTTAAACACCTTTTTCCGACTAAATCTTATATCTGAGCATAAAAAATCATACATTTTTGGAATGAGCATGAAATTTTACGTAAACAGTGCGAATTTCAAGTCGATGTGACAACTTGGTACTTTTAATGTTTTTAGGGGTGAACCCCTTGCAACTTTTTCGAGTAATTTTGAATTTCTTTTGATTGACTCGAAAATAATAATACATACTAATTCGGCCATTTTGAATCGACTGGCGTTCGCAGATTTCGTCTATCTCTAACCGTTCTCGAGTTGGTAAGCTCTGAATTAGTTTTCAAATGGTTTATTGGCGCGAAAAATATTTCTGATGAGTTTTCGACATTTTCATTCAAAGATTAGGAATCAGCACATCGAAATACGTTCGGGGATAAAAATTTTAAATTTGAAAAATTAAAATTTAAAAAGTTCAAAAAGTTATTTATCATGATATACTTGCCTTTTTTGTCCGTCGATTTTTTTCATTCAAATTCCCAATATATACTAATTCAGAATTTTTGAATCGATTGGCGTTAGCAGAATTCGTCTATCTTTAAACGTTCTCGAGTTGGTGAACTCTGAATCAGTTTTCAAATCGTATTTTTGGCGCCAAAAATATTTCTGATGAGTTTTAGATATTTTCGTTCGAAAATTCGGAATCAGCACGTCAAAATACGTCCGGGGACAAAATTTGATATTCGAAAAGTGAAAAATAAAGAATTTCAAAAAATTATCTATCATGACTTACTCGACTTTTTTGTCCGTAGATTTTTTTCGTTCAAATTCTCAGTATATACTAATTCGGCCATTCTGAATTGATTGAAGTTCGCAGAATTCGTCTATCTCTAACCGTTCTCAAGTTGGTCAGCTCTGAAATGGTTTCAAATGTTTTTTTTTGCGCAAAAATAATTTCTAGCGAGTTTTCGACATTTCGAATAATGAATTTATTTAAAATTAATAATGAATTAATGAAAATGTTATGATGTACACCTAATGAAAGAGTAGTTTCCGCCTCTATTGAGACCTAGTATGTTGAAGGCACTATTTTCTATAATAGACTTGATGGTGTTGAAGATCACACTGCGTTCATTACTTCTATCTTCTTCTGAGTAGTACCCAGTGAAGTGGTTGTCTTTATTATTGGAGTAGAGTGACAGGGAACTAGGGTTAAGGCTATTGAATTGGAAGAAAATAATGGAGATGCGAGTTTTGGAAAAGATGATGACTCTACCATTCTTTGCATCTTTGTAATTTTGGAAAGTTTCAGAATACGAGAATTTATCATTGAATGGTATACTTTGTGGGCGGATAAAAATTTCATCCAGAATTCCACCATAATTTTTGATTTTGAGCTATCACATCACTCAACTCAAACTAGAATACATTTTCCGTAAATAGTAAGGTCCATTACCATACTAGTAACCAGAAACGGCCCTGCATCACAGTGAATCCGCCACTGTTAGATATTGATCACTCGAAGTCAGCTTCGTTGATGACTGCGTAACGTTCGCCCTTAAATACTGATGCCCCAAAAGCCAATGTCGCTCCTTTTCTTTGTTATATACCTCCGAACCCAAACGAGCCTTTCTCCTCCTCTCCTTTGCCTAATCTAACCCGGTCGTAAAATTATAGACGAATAATGCGGACATCTAGTTTATGACTAATAAAAGAATTAGAATACCACGCGGGAGAGATAAGTTTGTTTGACTTTACGAGAATTTTAATATGCAAGCAGCTTTTTACTGCCGATAACCGACAATGTATGTGCGATAATAAATAGTGGATTCGGCTATAATAAGCCATTTGAATCCATCATTAAATTCAACACCCCTGATGAAAACTGTTTCTCACGGGAAGGATTTTCCATAGCAACCTGATAATACAGTCAAATTATAATCCAAAATCGATCTCACGTATATACAGAGTGTAACATAAGTACGTTAAAATATTCAAGTGACGTATTCCTGAGACAATTTTAAGAAAGAAGTCTAAATATACTTGTCTTCGGAAATGCTTCGTTTCGAACATACAGGGTGTTGAAATTGAATATTTTTGTACGTTTTTTGAAAACAACTTCTGCAAAAAATAAATTATTTGCACGAAATTTGGTACCCAGTGATTTTTTGACGTGGGAAATCATAATTTCGTATTATTTTTCATGTAACATCTAGAGGGCGCTGCGTACGCTGTCTTATTTATTTCAAATTGCCATAATATTTTTGACAGTGAACTTTGGTACTTTTCATTAAACAATCTTATTTCCACACCATTTCCAATTTAAAAAGGTATACTTCCTCAACAACGCTGGAGGTGATCTTTTCCGCTCCTAGGGCGCCAAGTGAAGTTGCTTGGAAAAATTTCAACAATCTGTATCTCGAAAACGAATAATTTTTCGATAAACATTTTAAAGGAAAAAAGTTGTTTATTTCGACGAGATCTACCACATACTTAGTTTTTGTAATGTTCTCAGCAACTTCACTTAGTGCCCTAGGAGCTTAGTAACATGTATCGATATAGAAAATTGTAAATATCCCGAAAACGATCACCTGCACACAATGCATTTCATGACCAATTTTAACATGAAGAATACCGAGAAGATTCAGCCACCGTTTCGGGGTTAACATATTAGTAATGAACCATTTAAAATAATAAAATTTGAAAAGAATGTTGTTTGGTGGAATTTCAGACAAAAATTATTTTATAATTTTATAATTTATTTATTTATGAATAGATTTCGATGAAATTTTGACCAAACATAGTTCAAAATATTCTGAATACTGTGGTGTAGCCAAAATTCTGATAAAAGTTCTGAAATTGAAGTGTTGGGTTGACTGGCGTCGTCAAATTCTATTTAAAAAAATCGCTAGTATGTTTTTTGGATTTTTGACCTTGAAAAAAATTCAAAAGAGGCCTTGAAATTTTGATTTTTATTTCGAATTTATGGCACTTAACCAGAACTATTGATGATCTATCTATTGAAAAAAAGAACTTCAGAATCGGATAATAAATAACAGTTTTAGAGAGGTGGCCCGCTTTCAAATGGATCACTCTGTATATCCTCACTTTTTTTCCCTAAGCAAAAAGTACTCACTTTTTCCGTGGGCAAAAATTACTCACTTTTTTCCCGGTTCTCGGGGAAAAAAGTCATATTTTATTACCTGTCAACAGGGATGAAATGTCAAACTTTTACCCGTCACAGAAAAAATACTTTTTTATCCTGAATTTGTCCTATTTCATCAAACAAAACAGTTTTTCTTTGTCAACTTTGGCTCTCAGAAACGACACATACAAAATTATTTAAACTCACACTTTTTTCTAACGACCCATCCCAATACGAATAACATAATGAAATATCAGCCAATTTGACCGAGGGCCGATTTCGCATTATGTTTTCATGCGAGGTTCTTTAGGTAATGAAACCTAATTAGATTTGGTAAATAATAGCGGTCTGATTCAGTCATGTGATTCCCTAAATCGTAATTGAGATTGATATGCTTTGGGCGAGTGTACTTTGTTATGCGGTAGAAGGATTTGACCTTTGAAGATCTGCAGAATCTGTCAGAGAGGATTGGGAGGTGCAAGTTGAAATATCTCGATTTGTTGACATGATTTTTTGGACTTGTAACTTTCCACAATCCGAAAATGAAAAAATGTTGATTCAAAGAAATCTGTACAAGTGTAGAAGGGCAAATTAAAAGTTACTGGAAGGTTACAAACCCAAAAAATCATGTCAAGAATCGGATTTTCTCCACAAAATCAAACTATTACTGAATCTCTCGATTTGATTTTGAATAGATCATCTAGTATACAGGGTGTTTCTTAACTACGGTTCCTAACTGCAGGGGGTGATTTGTTAGGTAATTTTAAGAAGAAAAGTTCCTATGAACATATGTCCGGAGTCGCTTCGTTTCTGAGATACAGGTCGTTGAAATTAAAGAAAAAAAAATGGTAATCATAAAATATTATAAATATCCTAGAACCAATTTGGTTGCAATTTGGTACTTTCATTTGAACTAATAAGACGCTCATTTAGCCCTAACTAGATTGAAATTATTATGGCCAGTGGCGTCTCAGTGGGCACCACAGCCAACAATATTGTAAAAATAATACGCCACTGACTTTTTTTTCGTAGATTTTCAGTTTGTTGAATTGAACAACTCAAAATACAACTTTTTGGTCTCTTGTATTTTCATAACATCTAGCTTCTTTTCGAGAAAAAACGAAAACATAAAATAAAGACCAAAAATAAAAATATTAACAATTGCTATATTACAGTAAATGAGCAAAATATCCACCTTCTGATAAAATACACGACCGCATTCGATTTGCCATTGATTGTCTGACACGTTCAAAAATTCCTGGAGTAGTCCTTATTAAATTGCAATTGTCAATTATTCGGTTCCACAAGTCGTTCACATCTAGTACAGGAGTTTTATAAACAAGAGCCTTCAGATGACCCCATAAATAGAAATCTAGAGGATTCATATCAGGACTGCGAGCTGGCCAATGTTGAGGTCCTGCACGCCCAATCCAGCGATTAGGGTAGGTGACGTCGAGATGCTGACGAGCAAGAACACTAAAATGAGCTGGAGCCCCGTCGTGCATAAACCACATGTTGCCCCTTACAAGTACGGGTACTTCTTCTAACAAAATGGGTAAATGATCTCGCAAAAAGTCCGTGTAGGATTCACCTGTTAATCTTTCCGAGAATTCCGAGCAACCAATAGCATTTCCGTTTCACGTCACAATCAGCCCGATAATAATACGTCATTTGGCTAATTGGGCTCGGGAAAGTAAGTCACAAAAACCGCCAATATTAGTAGCTCATTCAAAAATTGCTGATTTTCAGAAGCGAATGGGAACGACTGTGATTGAAATTGAAAAAATTATTTTTGGGTTAATTTGCGTTGTGTATTTTAAAGCATATTTGGAGCGACAATATATTTTGGCCTATTTTACTTTCTGGGAAAGAACACACATACTTGGTAGATCGGATTTGAAATTTTAAAGAAATTTGTGATAAGAAAATAAGGAAATTTATGATAAGCAAATAAGAAAATTTGTAATAAGAAAATAATGAAACTTGTGATAAAAAAATGAGGAAATTTGAGGTATTCCAGAGCCTTCGTAAAAATTGAAGACACGAATATTACGGTACGGCTCTGTCATGCACGGATATCTTCTAAATTATCAAGGAACACCCCTGCTACGTCGACAAAGGACATCCGCCTACATTATTCAATTTTTTTGTTCAAACCCATTGTTATCGCAGCAAACTGATTTCTTGTCATGTCTTCGCTTAAAAAAACCTGGTAACGATTTGTATCAAGAGTTCTGGAAGCGTGGAAGTCCTCATAATTCGAATTAATATATTTTATCGTGTTGCCTGCTTCCTGCCTTCTAATGAAAGTCTTTTTTGAATCCGTACGCTCGCAGATAGAATACATTTTGAACTTATTTGAACGGAAACGGGCAATTTGAAGAAACGAAGTTGCCGTGACTAATGTAATGATGGAAATGGAAAGCAGACAGGAAAATGACGCCAAGATGACATTCGCTGAGACTGCCATTTCCATTCAGAGAAAATTGAAGTGAAGTTTGCATATAAGAGAATATTCCAATTCACCGATTTTTTTATATAAAACGTGATGTATTTATTTTGTTACATGGGGTGAATTTCCTCAGCCATTTTTCCATTAACTTTCTAATAGTTTGTAGCAGAAAGTTTGACTTCATTCCATACACAGGGTGAGTAATAATAACACTGGTGTTCACTTAGAGGGAAAAATGCCCAATAACGGTTAACTGTTAGTAGAGGTCCCATCAATCATAAAACCACATCGCCCCTAAAAAACCACCCATTGGTCAAAAAGCACATTTTCGCTTATAACTCGCTAACAGTAGAAATAATATAAAAAAAGTATATACAAAAAAGAGAGCATTATAAATTACCTGAAAGCAAGTTGTCCACCCAATTTTCTGTATAATGATTCCCAATATGAATTTGCGCGCAAATTTGTTCATTTAAATTTCTTCATGAGCAAAATTTCGGCTCAATCAGATGACAAATTTTGAGCAGGAAAGTCAGATAGAACGACAGACAGACATGCATACATACGAACATTTTCTCTATGAACAGTAGATACCCCTCTCTTTCAGAACAATCTATAGTTCGGCAACATTTATGATAAACTTGAATTGTATGTTCCAAAATGTTGTAGAAGTGGATGATTGTATTTTACTTTTTAATGGCAGCTATCAAGAAGTAAATCTTCTTTTAGATTTCTTGAATTCCTTACACCCATCTATACGATTTACTATAGAAATAAGTAAGGGCAATTCTCTTCCTTTCTTAGATTTATTTATCAACATTAATGATTACAGACTTGATTTTTCAATTTATAGAAAACCTACTCAATCAGATTCAGTAATTCCTTTTTCTTCTTGCCATCCTTTTCCTCACAAATTTAAAATTTCATCAAAGAGTTGAACATTATGAGGCAAATAGGTTACAATAACGGTTTTCCTTCTTATATAATTAATAGAATCTATAACAAACATAAGAACTAAATACCTAAATCGAAGTTTAATTCATATTGATAACTACAATTTATTTTGCTCTATTCCGTAAGGTATCACTTAATATCTCAAACATTTTTAGGCGGTTCGGTAACGTTATTAATTTTTCTTTTTACACTATGGATTCCATTTCCAAATTGTTAATCAATACTAAAGATAAAGTACTTATTTCCCATGATTCAGGTGTTCACAGAATTTCTTGTTCTGCTCAGTATGTTGGACAAAGTGGTAGGAAAATTAAAACAAGAGTTTTGGAATATGTTAAACTAATTGAGAGGTCTAGAAACTCTCACATAGATGAATATAATATTAAACGTCCTTTCGCTAACCATATTCTTAATTACAATCACAGTTTTGATATTGATTCTGATTTGGATATTTTACACGTTTGACAAAAAAGTACTTTACTCAATCTCATTAAATAAAAACTCAATTTTTCAACATTACACCTGCTTTCGTACTAGACCCTAGACCCATTAAATATATTCGAGATAGAGATTCAAAGATTGAACTTTAAAAAACCGTTAAAATGTATAACAAGTTGGAAAACTACAAAAAAATAGTATATTGAAGTATAAGTGGATAAAATTGGTGCACTTTGAAATCATAAATACTGGTTTCATCATTACAAATATTGGAAATAAGAGAACTTATTATGTAAAATGGTTGAATTCATGATGTGATCAGTATACTTTTTATTAATGTTTGAATAAAAGTTTTGCATTTGTTTGTAATATTTCATTTGACGTTACAAGGTACTCCTGTCAGATCAATAATCATAACATTGTCATTTAGTCTTCACTGTTCTCGAGTTGTTGATGTATCCATGGTAACTAACGCGCGTTTTTTGAAGGTTTGATTTGCACACGCTGTGGCGTGCTTTAAATAGGTGAAAAGGGGCACCAATTGAAATAAAATTGTTATTTAAAAAATTTAAATTATTTTCAAAGGAGATGTCACCATTCCAACTTATTGTTCACAATGACACTAATGTCATTAATGATGACTACATGACCAGTAACCAGTACCCACTAGGTAATAAGAACAATCATTCATTCTCATATTTCAAATTTCGTTAGTATGTAAAACCAATCAAAGTATAAAGGGGGTGAGAGCGACTTTCGACTAGCACTATATGATATAAACTTACTTACAACTCCTAACGATCCAACTTTTTGTTAGCTTCTAGAGTAGATTTGGAATTTTCTAATACATCCTAATACATTTTCTCCCCTGAATAAATTCACGTATGAATATTCACACAATCCATGAATACTCTCATTTCAACTGAGAACTCAATAGTAATATGCAAATAGTCATAATTGCACTTTGCTCAATTTAAATATGGTAATTCCTAATACGCCTAACGAACATTGCGATAAATTTAGTAATTATTGGGAAAGTCAATATTTTGCATCGCGTGCATTGCGCTCTCTTAATAGTGAAAAATACCTGCGTGAGTATTATTTCTTTTTAGCTTTCCGCCGCCACGGTGTGTTACGAAAAATTGGAATAAAGGACTGTGATCAGACGAATAAGGATAGATATACAAATTGATACATTCATGTTTCAGATTAAGAGGTGATAGGAGTGGAGCTGTTTATAACTAATAATACATCTTAGGTGGTATCATCTCAACATCTTCTAGATTTTATAAGATGTTGATTATTTTTACAACGAGAATTCTAAAATCCTCAGACAGGGTATGTGATACAACGTGTTTTATAAGCCATCATCATCATGATCATTGATTTATATTCCATGAGGTGTCACTGTTTGGATCTACTTTCCTGCTTTCTATCTCCCAACTTTAGTGGGGTTTAGTTTGTGGGTGCCTTCCTACATGTTGGGACAATTGTTTTTTTTCCTAGATGTGTTGGCATCGACTGCTATGGTCATAAGCCACAATAGAGTTTTTTTTTATAGCTTTCCCATACATTTCGCTTCACGTTGAAACATACCATGCCAAAGTTAGATGATTATCTATTCATAATATAAATTTTAGTAGTCCATTTAAAAAGGAAAACTGAATGTCACTGTAGTGTATGCATATCACTAGGAATTACGGTATCGATGAATGTGGATATCTCGAATTGTGAATAATGTTGTTACTTAACTCTAGAAAGGAAGGAGCTCAGATCTGTACAGAAATCTGAATAAAGCAGTACTCAGTAAACTAACGAGTGTTATTTATTGATCTACATTGAGTATTCTACAACCCTTATTCCCAAGTTGTGGGCTCTAGTGAGGATTACAAAAAATAGCGAACACTACAGTCACCATTGATTTTCCTCTAGAAGGATTAGATATGAGCAACTACAGCAAACAACGTGGCTCCTGGTCGGGGGTGAATTTCAGAAAAAAATCATAGAGGGCACAAATGGCTTTGTACACGTTTCTGCTCGGGATATGTATTTCCCAAGCATTCACCCCCATTCCACCCCCTTGGACTTATAAGAAATTAGGATAAAATTGTTCATATATCTGACATTATAAAAAATTCAACTAAGTTTCCATTTTCTATCCTTCCCCATTTCCGATATGTTCAGAAAAGGAGCCTGAGAAATGAATTGAATAAAATCGTAGAACTCATTTATCACTATTCAATTTCAACAGCAGTTCTTGTTACGAAACAAAGATTGTCATTCGTTTAATTGGAACGCACGCAAAAGTTCGTCGACCTCGTAAGACGTATAATTAATTATTTTCCGCAATGAAGATCTTGAATTGTGAATACTGATCATAAACGAATCGCAGTGTGCATTCTACTTGCGTTCGAGTCGCCCACGATTTCTTCTAAATTGGATTAAGTACCTCGTAAACCAAAAACTGTGATTTCGTTTCTGAACTCGTTAGAAAACCGTAATTTTCGGATTTTATTGGCAAAATAGCTGAAGACTGATGAAGCGTTATAATCCAGTGACGACAGACAAACTCGAGCCAAAAATTAAAGAATGAATTGTATAGCACTCTGAAACTCGGCACATGATATCTCGACATCATGTATTATTAGAATAAAAATTGTTTACCAAAAATCAGGGGTGGAACCTAAAAAATGTTTCATGAAAAATTTTTTTTTATTTTTTTTGTTGTTATTTCAGAAAATATAAGATTTATCGAAAAACGATTTCGATAGGTTGAGAGATAATTCAATTCTCCACAAGAATAATATTCAGTAATACCTTATGAAATACGCTCGTTTTCTCAGAAAACGTGGTTTAACACCGACATCACATTTCAGGCTGCAAGTTCAGACAGGGTCGAAAATTTGTCATAACTTTGCTAAAAATTATAGTAGAAGGAAAAGAAAAAGTGTATATCGTTCCTGAAGACTTCTACTTCCTCATGCAAATATAACATGTAAGTATCTGAGTACCACTTCTACGATATTTACGGAGGATCTTAAAGTCATGGATATTTTAGTTGATATGAAATAATTATACTGTAGCAGGAATCAGTATACCCTCTTTGGACCATATGCAAGATTTTAGACTAGTGAGACAAGTGTCACTTATACATGCCAAAGAAAACACTGGGTTTTACTCCTGCCTCAGTTTTAAACTCAGCCATGATCCCGGCAGTTTCTTAAGTAAATGTTGAAAATAATCGCTCATACACATCCTACATAAAAAATTAAGTATGTGATTTCAAGCTTGAGGTTTTTTGCACTTCACAACAGTGTTATTAAATATATATATATATGCAGGATATGAATAAGCGATTATTTTCCACATTTAGTGTAGAGAATGCCGGTTTTATGGGTAAGTTGAATATGAGGCAGGATTAAAACAAAGTATTTTTTTGGCATGCATAAGTGGGACCTGTCACACTGTTCTAAAAGTGTTGCATATAGTCCAAAGAGGGTATGGGTTGCTGCTTTCAATAAATTATTCATGATTTTCGGATCGTCCGCAAAAATTTCCGTGAAGTGCGACAAAACACATTTTAGGTACTCAAATACCAGCATATTATATTTGCATGAGAAAGTAGAAGTCTTCAGAAACGATATGAACTTTTTCTTTTCCTTCTTCGATCATTTTTAGCAGAGTTATGACCAATCAAATACTCGGCTCCTCTAGAACTTTCAGCGGCGGGTCAGCGTGAACTTGAAATTTGATGTCGGCGTTCAAACACGTTTTCTGAGAAAACGAGCGCATTTCATAAGAAATGACCGAGAATAATTTTTGTGGAAAATTGAATTGTTATTCACTTTGCTGAGTTGTTTTTTCGATAAATTATATACTTTCTATTCATTTATTTTTAAACGAAAAAAAATATGTTTCACCCCTGGAATTTTGGTAAACAATTTTTTTCGTGTTTATCATGGTTCCAACTCCTGGCATACCAAATTTGGTGGTGCTACAATCGATCCTCCTCCCAATCGTATTGGATTATTAAGCTTAGCGCTTCGTTGATTGTCAATACACTGTATAATTATAATAGGCAATTGCAACTGAGTCTTCTTGGGAGAACGTTGAACAAATATCTGTCAGATGTAATTCAATGTCCGTCGTGGTATTAACCAGAGAAGTAGTTATTTTCTCTCAAATTTGTGCCTCATATTTTCCACATGGTGGAAATATTTGGAGAGAAGGGTACTTCGACATTGTCTATTTCACTATTTCATTTACAAAATACATACACATACCTGATCCAAATTCTCAGGAAAAAACTGTTTCGTGATTTATGATCCGTTTCAAACCTATAACTCATGGAAAGATGATGATACTCATGGAGTGACACAGGCGTCTAATATCCCATTTTCGATAAGTTAGGTATATAGGTTAAAATTATGTGTAACGCTCAGCTTCTTCTACCACTTTTGATGAGACGCTACTGTATACGAAAAAATCCGTTTTCGATATTGATCCCAGTGATGCGTACGCCACTGGTGGGTATAATAGCTGAGATTTTCTTTTGTTTCAAAGTCAAATTCAATCGACCTGTAATTCAGCCGAGGAAATAATAAAAAACGCGTCACGGTAAACAAAATGCAGTAAAAAACGGTTAGTAGGAAATACAAATGGAAATGGAAGAATCGGAGCACGACGTTTAGATAATATGGAAATTCCGAACAATGAATATCCAACTAGCAATACAGCAGAGTGTGGAAAATGAGCGAGAGGTCGAATGGTAATTTCATCTCGTGGGATTAACAGCGGATGCATGTAAATGTTCCGACTAAAAGCTAATTTTAAATTGAATCAAACTCTGTATAATGGACACCGAACGAACGGATTTTTGGTACACTAGTTTTTTGTTCTAAATAGATGTTGAAGTTGGCTTAATCAAGTTTTGTCCCGACGCCAAATAATTTCTAGTAAATGGAACATTTCGCTCTGGAAATTGAAGCGACAGAAACGAAAGTGAAATGAAGTATTTGGGATATAAATTAACAAACACACAGTAAAAAAAATTGTTGTACCAACAATCAATATTTGGTCAAATTTTTCTTGTTGTTTTGAATGTTTTTTTGCAAAAATAACAAGATAAACGTTTATTTCGAAATAGCACCTCATTCAAATTAGCAAATTATTTCGATTGTAGTTTTAGTACGAATAAGCAAAGAAAATTATTTGAATTAAATGTTGTAAAGTTTAAAGTCTGTGCTGCCAGGGTACTATATAGACGAATTCATTTTTAAGTTAGCCCAGAAGAGCTTTGTTTCGATGGCTGCAACTACCCTAGCAAACACCGACTACTGAAAGAAAGGTATATCATCGGGATTTGCCCGGTACTTGAATATTCAAAGTCCAAAAAAAAATGTCTTTTCCACTTTTCAGGAATTTCCAGGTCTAGAAGGGATCCTTGGCAAAGTATACCAGCGTATACGAAAGAGAAGGTAAGTTATTTGACTTCCCACAGCATTATGCGGTTGTCAAGCTTTGAATATTCTTTTCACCTTATATTCACCTAGTGAGCCTGCACAGGTCTCACTTTTTCTTATTTTCTTTTTAGGACAGGAACTCGAAGTAAAACACCAATTGAGGAAAGTACAACCAGCCAATTCCTCTGCTTCAAACCAAGAACGGGCCTAAGATTCCTTCCATTCGTTGAAAAACCAATTTCCAAATATTTCTTCTTGAAAAGTAAGATCAAATTTCTTTTTATCCAAAGAAAAGATCGTATAAACGTTCAAAGCCAAGCTTTAAACAAGGTAGGCGACTAATCGCAGGTGAAATATATTCGCAGAATTATATTTCTATAATCTTATAGAGCAAGTACTCAATTCCTCACTCCAAGATTACAAAGTTCGTAGCTTCGGACAACGCGCCGGCTTAAGTGCCAAAAAATCAACTGACTAAATCGCCAAACTGGCGTATATTTATAGTTTGGCCGCACATTCTTGTCGGCCAATCAGAAGCCAAACCGCTGGTGGGCGGGGCCTATTAGAAATTCTCATTCGGAGTTACTCTCCGACTCGAATTTTGAAGCGAATTTTTATTTAATATTTTTGCAGTCAGAATTGATTCTTCTGCGGGGAGTTATGACAGTCTGAGTGATGTAAATTGTAATGATCCGGAATAGGAACAAATGGCAACTGAGTGAACTGAGCCGGTATTCACTTTTCAGTGATCTACCATCTCCTTGTTTCTCTTAGAGATGAAATGAGTGAGAGTGTGTAAAAAGACATATTTGATATTATCGATTCCTATAATTTCTACTAAAAATAGTGAAAGTCCAATAAAACAATTTGTTAGATGAAAAAAAAAAACTTGTCAATAGAATGATGAGGTTATATTTATAAAAACAAGTTTTTTGTTAAATCCGCATAACAATTTCATCAATTCGACAATTTTAATATGTTGTTGAAACTAAAAATTTTGTCGAATTGAAATACTACTGCATTGATCAAATACTATGTTCAATTAGATTGAATAGATATTTTATCATCTTGAAAATATATCTCGTCATCCAAATACTTCAACTGAATTTAAAACTGAAATTTTCGTAACCATACAGACATTATATGTCTATTCAATTCTTAACTAAGTCATTACAACGAATAAACTGATTTTATAACAGCAGATATTGTATTTTTGCAACAAAATATGTTTTATTCTTTCAACCAATCACTATATAAGGGTTGACATAATAGTTCTTTACGTAAACAAAATATTCAATTGGAAAATAACAAAAAAAATTGTTGTTACAACAAAAAATTTTGTCGTGGATATATGACCCTCAGATTTTGTTGAATCCATGCAACTTTTGTTGATTTAAATAATTTTTTTCTGCGTGTAAAATGAAAAAACCTATACCATCCTACGACAGGCAACAGAGTTCAGGGTAATTTCAACCGGCGCGGCGCTTCAAATCAATGACAGGAAACACAAAGGAAGTATTTCATTACCGCTCTGTATTTCGTTTTGTGTATTACGCCACCTCAGTTTCGCAGTTTATTCAATAATCGGCCTAGCAACAGACACGTTGCTCGGTTTATATTCAGTCCGTCAAATGCAAAGACTAGCGAAGTAATACCGGAAAATGTGATCTGTATGCTTTCGAACGAACATCTCGGAAGTTTCGTTCACAAAAAAGTGAATAATTATTTATTGTATCAGTGTTTCAGATAACATTTTATTCGCGCTAGCTAGAATGTTTAAACGCGAGAACGAAGATCGGGCGTTTAATTTTTCCTAAGCGAATAAAATTTATATGAAACACGCATGCAATACAAATTTTTACTCAGAGTCACATCTTTACAGAATGAGAATCGCCGAAATTTTTTCAATAAAAAATTTATTTCACATTATGCCCTGACAGCGGCTGTCACCTCCTCAAAAATCATTGAATTTGAACAAAAATATCGGGAGGTGTTGGATGGTTGCTATTTATTTTCGATTTGATATGAATGTTAATGTTGTTGTTAATTAATAATTGATAAATAAAATGTGATTGACTCAAGATTGTAATTTTTCTTCATTCCACTAGTGGATGAAGTGGTACTTTATGCGGTTCATGAGTGCGGATAAAACTTCAATTATAAGGTGATATACAGTGTGACCCATTTAAGATGGAAGCACCCTTATAAAACTTACATTTTTCAACCGATTAGAATGATTTTTTTTTCGTTAGGTTGTGGTACTATAAAATCATCGGAGCTTGACTACTCGTAACGTAACAGACATACGGTGCTAGTCTAAAGTCCGTTCCCCCCTACTAATTTTTGAACCATCTGGTATATCGCAACGAAATTTGGAAGGCTCAAATAGAAGATAAGAAACTACTTTTTCATGAGAAAATTCCAGCTAAAAGTTTCAAAATGGCAGCTGAGCGCCATCTTCAATATATTTTTTAAATAGAACACCCGGTATATCATTGCATGATCGGTTAGGGACGATCATAAGGAATCCAACAACACCAAGTTTGATGCATCAATATACCCCTTTTTTATTATTTCCAGTGATTGTGCTGGAGTTAGAAAATCAGAGGGTAAAACAAATGTGAAATTTCAATTCTCTCGTTATCATTACGATTTGAAAATTTTAGGTTTTTTTCAGATCCTGAGGGTAGAATATACTTCAATATACCCCTTTTTTATTATTCCCAATGATTGTGCTGGAGTTAGAAAATCACAGGGTAAAGCAAATGTGAAATTTAAATTCTCTCGTTCTCATTACGATTTGAAGAGGATTAAAAATATTTCTTCAGGAATTTTTCGGTTCCTTTTAGATCCTGAGGGTAGAATATACTTCAATATACCCCTTTTTTATTATTTCCAGTGATTGTGCTGAAGTTAAAAAATCAGAGGGTAAAACAAATGTGAAATTTCAATTCTCTCGTTCTCATTACGATTTGAAGAGGATTAAGAATATCTTCCTAGGAAATTTTCGGTTTTTTTCAGATCCTGAGGGTAGAATATACTTCAATATACCCCTTTTATATTATTCCCAATGATTGTGCTGGAGTTAGAAAATCAGAGGGTAAAACAAATGTGAAATTTCAATTCACTCGTTCTCATTACGATTTGAAGAGGATTAAAAATATTTCTCCAGGAATTTTTCGGTTCCTTTCAGATCCTGAGAGTAGAATATACTTCAATATACCCCTTTTTTATTATTTCCAGTGATTGTGCTGGAGTTAGAAAATCAGAGGGTAAAACAAATGTGAAATTTAAATTCTCTCGTTCTCATTACGATTTGAAGAGGATTAAAAATATTTCTTCAGGAATTTTTCGGTTCCTTTTAGATCCTGAGGGTAGAATATACTTCAATATACCCCTTTTTTATTATTTCCAGTGATTGTGCTGAAGTTAAAAAATCAGAGGGTAAAACAAATGTGAAATTTCAATTCTCTCGTTCTCATTACGATTTGAAGAGGATTAAGAATATCTTCCTAGGAAATTTTCGGTTTTTTTCAGATCCTGAGGGTAGAATATACTTCAATATACCCCTTTTATATTATTCCCAATGATTGTGCTGGAGTTAGAAAATCAGAGGGTAAAACAAATGTGAAATTTCAATTCACTCGTTCTCATTACGATTTGAAGAGGATTAAAAATATTTCTCCAGGAATTTTTCGGTTCCTTTCAGATCCTGAGAGTAGAATATACTTCAATATACCCCTTTTTTATCATTTTCAGTGATTGTGCTGGAGTTAGAAAATCAGAGGGTAAAACAAATGTGAAATTTCAATTCTCTCGTTTTCATTACGATTTGAAGAGGATTAAAAATATCTTCCTAGGAAATTTTCGGTTTTTTTCAGATCCTGAGGGTAGAATATACTTCAATATACCCCTTTTTTATTACTCCCAATGATTGTGCTGGAGTTAGAAAATCAGAGGGTAAAACAAATGTGAAATTTCAATTCACTCGTTCTCATCACGATTTGAAGAGAATTAAAAATATTTCTCCAGGAATTTTTCGGTTCCTTTTTTTATTATTTCCAACACCAAGTTTGATGCATCGAACTTGGTGTTGTTGGATTCCTTATGATCGTCCCTAACCGATCATGCAATGATATACCGGGTGTTCTATTTAAAAAGATGATCGAAGATGGCGCTCAGCAGCCATTTCAAAACTTCTAGCTGGAATTTTCTCATAAAAAAGTACGTTTTTATCTCCTATTTGAGCCTTCCAAATTTCGTTGCGATATACCCGTTGGTTCAAAAATTAGTAGGGGGGGAACGGACTTTACACTATCACTGTATAGCTCATCACTGAAAAAAAAACAGACATAATACAACAAAGAAGCCTTATTTTTTGTTTATACTGGGTCTTCGACCATTCCGAAAGAAATCAATCCAGGAATGTTTGAAGTTACATCGTTTTACATCTCTCCTCTCAAATACCAGAGAGAACAAACGTGTCATACATTAAAACTAACTACTTACTTAACGATGCTAACTTTTTTGAAGAAATGTGTAAGTGCCCCAGTTTTGGTAGTTTGTTTTTGGTCTTGAATGAATTTTATTCACACTAATTCTAAAAATCTATGTACACTGTGTTTATTTAAAAACTATTTGTCCTGAATATGAAGTTTTTCGAGGTTCAATTAATATACAACTAGTCATTTTACTTCCCAATTCGTTTATCGCTCCAAGTTCGGAAATCCCCTGTATACAAAATAGACAAGACCACTTAAATACTTAAAATACCATTTAAGACAAAAATAATTTGTCGGAAAAAGTTTCCAACTCTTTGTTCTTGACTATTCGAAACGGATCATATCTGGAAGCTCTTCTGGATTCTCATTTAGTTAAATTATTAAATAACAAACCACAAAAAAACACATCCATACATTTTCGTATAAGAGATTTTGCAACACCGATAAAGTTTTTGGAATGAACTGAAAAAACATCAGATTTTTTTTGGAATTGTTTCAATGTTGAAAAAGGATTACCGATATCACTATTATAATAGATCTATCTATCACATCCAGAGTAGGCAGTAGGCAGAGCTACCAAGCAGTCCAATAATACTGTTGTATACAAGCTTAATCGTTATATTTGTTGATTCATCTTTCATTTTCTGCTGTTATCGGTGACATGCCATTCATACTTGTTATTCGTTTGTTGTACATTTTCCACCAAATCATCCTGTGAAATTTTGGTTACGTACCCTAATCTGTATGTTACGAAAGGGATCTGCAGCTGACAGAAACAATTTTGTGGATGAAAAGCAAATACTCAAATATTTTGCAGTCTTTGTCTTTGGACACATTTCAAAAGTTTCTCGTTTAACTGTTGTTAATTACGTTAAACGATTGGTTGGGTGGAAAATTGACAAAAATATAAATAGCTCGATAGTCTTGAGTGATACTGTTCCTAAAAATAATTTGCTGTAGATATTGTGGATGAAAGCCAAAATGGTACGCTCGAGCATATTTTCGGTTTTCGATGGTTTAAATTGCTCATTCAGAAATAAGTGAAAAGCAAACCAGGCAGATCTCCGTTGGATGTGAACGATTTCTCATGTTCATTCCTTAATAATAATAATATTTCACCGGTTAAAAAGTACAATGCGGCCACCAAAGGAATTACAGTGTACAATGACTAGGAGAAAGTCACAGGTAGTTTGAGGGAAAAAAACAAAAAGGAAAAATGTACAGTTGTATAAATAAATAGTTACAGTTCTGTGATGGAACTGAATATTACTGTTTCATGTAGTTCCATCACAGAACTGTATCATTAGGGTGTAGTGTCATCTGTGGAACTGAATATTACTGTTTCATGTAGTTCCATCACAGAACTGTATCATTAGGGTGTAGTGTCATCTGTCACTCCCTTTGGTTAAGATTCCGTGTGGTTCATGTCTTATGTCAATTGTCTGGTCAGTCCAGTTCAAAATAATCACCGGCGCGGTTGTTTTCCTCTTCAAGGACAACACGTGCTTTTTATATTTTTAACAATTTTTAAATCCATTTTAATATGTATCATCAGTAATGAGTTTGCATCTAAGTGAACTCTTGTTGTTTAAATGAAGTTTTACTCCCAGTTCTGTCCATATATTATGATTATTTCTAACATATACGCCACATAACCTCACAGCACTGTAAGTTTATTCCTTATTTTTCATTGTTGAAATCTCATGAATGTCTTTCCACATTGTAGCTTCCCTGAAGATGATAATAAAAAGTTATTGAAAGCTTGGAACAAGTGCATTAGAGTACTCTTATTGGCCTGCTGCATATCCTAAATATTAAAAACTCATTATATATATATATATATATATATATATATATATATTAACTTAACAATATAATCGCAGTTCAGCTTAAAAATTCATCCAAGTAATTCTTTAAGAATAGAGAAAAGTTCTATGACAATTCATATTTACTACGTTTTGTTGATAGAATTTCGTGACCAACTATATCAAAATAGAAACTAGATGTCTTTCCAATACAATTTAGGAATGTAATCGGGTCAAAAATCCATCAGAAAACAACTACTTTCCTGGCTAATACCACGATGAACGTTGAATTGTATCCAATGAATTTCCGTGCAGAGTTCCTACAAGGCTATCTCCGCAATTGCTTGTTGCATGGAAATAATAATTGAAACATTTGGACCACCTATAGATTGATTTATGGGTTCTTGCCCTCGTCAGTATAGGTCTCTGCAGACAATAACTAATGTCTGCAACTAATGATCCAATTATCAATCTATGCAAAGGCAAAGCCGAGACACCACCCGCAGATCGGTGTTAACAAAACTACGAGCGCCATCTCAACCTCAACCCAACTAAACAATACCCACTCGTTCGCAAAGAACGAACGTATCATAACAGAAAGGAATCTATTATTTACTAATGAGCTGCTTATCAAGTTAAAACTAGATGTCCTGCCATACCAGGATGCTCACTGCAATTTTCCTATACAATATAGGAATATTTTTGGGTAAAAATCCATCAGAAAACAACTACTTTCCTGGCTAATGCCACGACGAACGTTGAATTACATCCAATGAATTTCCGTGCAGAGTTCCTACAAGGCTATCTCCGCCATGCAATTTTCAACTAATATTTCAACTTCCAATGGCACTGGACTATCGATAAGTATTTTCTCAAATGTATACATTATTCGCAACAACTCAATGGGGATAACGCTACAATAGTTATTACGGACTTAATGGGTTATTGTCTTCATATATGTTCGAAACAATAACACACCTTGGTCGTTTCACTCTACCACACCGCTACGCAATAATTAATTATAATAATGATAGTGATTAATTATTGAAACACAAATTGCATAATGGCGGTATATATTTCATCTGTTTCGTCACGATATAACATCAAGCGATCTCATTCGTGAACTGATCGTTTTCTTCTGCGAGGAGTAAAGTAAGGGTTTGACATGACCACTTATTATGTAGTCAAGTACCCTATCGTAGAGAAATTGTTTCGAACTCTATACAAAATGTAATCGAAATAAATATATAAAAACAATCTTTGAAATCAGCGTTCTCAATGTTATGTTATAGTACAGTAAGCACAGACAAGTGAAGAATGAATCGTAGCACTTTGAAACTCGGCACATGACTTCTTGACATCATGTATTGTTAGAAAAAAAATTGTTTACCAAAATATCAGGGGTGGAACACAAAAAGTTATTCCTCACAAAATGCACTCGTTTTCTCAGAAAATCTGATTGAAATCCGATATCAAATTTCACACTCGCGATAATCCACCACTGCTATTTCCGGCAGGGCCGAATATTAGACTTGTCATAACTGTGCAGAAAATTATAGTAGAAGAAAAAGAAAAAGTGCATATCGTTCCTGAAGACTTCTACTTCCTCGTGCAACTATAACATGTGAGTATCTGAGTACCCAAAGTGTATTTTGTCCCACTTTACATAACCCTTCAACGATATTCACGGAGGATCCGAAAGTCATGGATATTTGAGTTGATATGAAATAGTTTTACTGAAGCAGGAATCACTACCCTCTTTGGACCATATGCAACGATTTTAGACTAGTGAGACACGTCTCACTTAGACGTGCCAAAGAAAAAACTGATGGGTTTTACTCCTGCCTGTTTTCAACTCACCCATAATCCCGGCAATTTCTTCAGTAAATGTTGGAAATAATCTCTCATACACATCCTACATGAAAAATGAGGAATATGATTTCAAGCTTGACGTTTGCACTTCAAAATAGTGTTATTAGACATATGCGAAGTGACACTTTTTTTCATTTTCCTTCGTTACCATGAAACCGTGCGCGAAGCATGAAATCTATATGGGATTTTCATATTCCAACCTATATAGTCCTCAATTAGGCAATAATTTTTTTTGAACTATTATTTTTTGTATTAGTAAAATATCAAAATCTCCGACCCCGAAAACCATACCAATTTTAAATCGAATCTGACCATAATCACAATGCTCATCTATCATCTTGGGCCGCCATCTTGAATTCTCAAATTTTAACAAAAAAATTCATAATCTCTGACCCCGAACTCCCACACGCTGAATTTGATTCTGATTAGACCATAATGACAAATATCGTCCGCCATCTTGGAGCCGCCATCTTCAATTTATGAATTTTGACAGAAAATTCGAAATATACGACCTGACAAAAACCCACATACCAATTTTGAATCAAATCCATCCAAAATCACAAATCTCGTCTGCCATATTGAAGCCGCCATTTGGAATTTATGAATTTTGGTAAAAAATTAATAATCTGTGATCCCGGAAACCCTTATTTCTTATATACCAATTCTAAATGGAATCGGACCATTATCACAAATCTCGTCCGCCATCTTGGAGCCGCCAATTTGTTTTTTTTTTCCATAACAAAAATGTCATATTGCATTGTCACCGGACCTATGAACACCTGCCAAATTGGGTGAAAATCACGTTCAAAGTTTCCGTTTCATAGATACAAGTGAAGCTAATATAAGCGTGTTAATAATAACCTCAATTCTTCGTTTTGCTTCATGCAAGTTATTTTTCGCTATCTACGAAACTTTTTAAATGCGTAATGATGGACCAAAAGTACGTTATAGACAATGAATACCATATTTTCGAAGTTATTTGAAATTCATGCCCGCTCCCTTCTCCACTGACACGAAGTTCGCATCCATACATTATTGCTTCACATTCAAACGATTTGCGCTTTCTCGGAGAGGTGCTCATCGTTTGCATAATAATGCTCAAAGAGGGAGCTTTGCCTAAACGCATCTCGGTTACGTTCAAAGAATTCGGCAGAAACACAGACTTTTCGTGTGAAAAGCTCACATTTCTACGACCTGATGTACACACGGTTCTCATCTAGTGATTTTTTTTTTCAACATGATTGCATTTCTGGGACAATATTGTAAACATAATGAAACACACAAAAAAACTGACCTATATTTAAGGTTATGACAATCTGATTCAATCAGACAAAATCACATAAACTTTTTGGGAAAATAAAAATATCAAATAACAGTGTACTAAAATATTGTCATAGGAATACTGCAGTGAATCAAGAAATACGGGTCGGTTAAGTATAGCAGTTTTAACTTACTGAACTTCGCCAAGCAATATTAAAAATACAGACATTCAATTATAATAACTGTATAAATTTTTTCAGTTGCGGCCTTACTCCGAAGCTTCGATATATCTGGAGAACGCACTAGTATTATTTTTTATTGTGTACTTTAGGGTCAGAGTATCGTGAGCAAGCGAAGTGAACCACGGATGACGGACTTCTGTAATATGTGCCATCTAACCGCAAGAGGTAATACATCTGAAAGTGAAAATTCGCATAGTCCAATTAAAATCAAGGTAAAAGGTCCTGAAATTGCGAAACGGATGAGACCACTTGTCCCCGACGTATCTTGGGCCGTTGATCACGAAAATGAGGGTTAAAGCTACCGCCAGTAAGTGGAACACCCTTAAAAATGCAAAAAACACCCCTATATAGGGGTGTTTTTCGAATATTTTCGTTATTTTGCAAATTTAGTCATCCTATTTGTTGTTGGGGACGGTGATTACGAAAATGAGGGTGAAAACTTGCATTAAAGGGTGGAACGACCCCTAAAATTGGGGAAAAAACACCCCGAAATGGGGGTGTTTTTCGACTAAAAGTGTGTTTTTGCCAATTAAGACATCTTATATGTTTTTTGGGGTGCTGATTACGAAAATGATGGTTACAACACTTTTAGTCGAAAAATACCCCTTGTTAGGGGTGTTTTGTGCGATTTTGGGGGTGGTTCGAGCATTGGGGCGAGTTGTAACCATCATTTTCGTAATCAGCGCCCCAAACAACATATAAGATGTCTTAATTGGCAAAAACACACTTTTAGTCGAAAAACACCCCCATTTCGGGGTGTTTTTTCCCCAATTTTAGGGGTGGTTCCACCCTGTAATGCAAGTTTTCACCCTCATTTTCGTAATCACCGCCCCCAACAACAAATAGGATGACTAAATTTGCAAAATAACGAAAATATCCGAAAAACACCCCTATTTAGGGGTGTTTTTTGCATTTTTAAGGGTGTTCCAACCACTGGCGGTAGCTTTTACCCTCATTTTCGTGATCAACGGCCCAAAATACGTCGGGGACAAGTGGTCTCATCCGTTTCGCAATTTCAGGACCATTTACCTTGATTTTAATTGGACTATATTCATTAAGATAGTTGATTTTTTAAAAATTATTTCTAGTTTTCATTGAAAATTCATCAAATAAATTAGAGGGGGAGAATGTTATTCAAAAATATCACTTCAGGTTCCGCTTTTCTCATCCTCAATACATTTTTGTCGACGAAAATCTATTTTGCTTTGCCAAACTGATCAGGGAGATTGGAAGAATTGGAAAGCAGGCTCATCAGAGGCAATTATACACATCAAGGATGGAAATGATGGAAACATTTCTTCTGCGGTAACACTTTGAAAGTTATTTTTTGACATAAACCTGTCATGGGATTGCATTTTAATTTTTATTAGATAATATGAATAGAATATTCATAAAATCACTTTTCACTTTCCCATTTTTTTTCTTTTCAGTTAAGAGTTTTTTCACAATATCTATGTAGTTCAATGTCCAGCGTGGCTTTAGCCGGAAAAGTAGTTGTTTTCTGATAGATATCACAAAAAAAAATCGCATTTTTCATTTTTCAATTTTCATGAAGAATACATGAATACCTCCCAAGAGGTTATCTTGATCAATGGAAAATAGCGACTAAAGTTTGTTTTTCAGCCGCAGATAATTCCACAACAGATTTTATGAATATACTATTCATATTTCCGAACAAAAATCAGTAGGTAGGAGGTTGTTTCGTCTTCCGGTTGGTTGACCCATTATCATTATTTTTCCCGAGTATTGCCTGAGGCATTCTCTAAGGAGGATTCTCATCCAATTTTTCGTATCCTGTTTAATGCCCCTAAACGGGATTCCACAGACTGATTCTGATCCAATGAGAGTTGTTGCTACCCCCGCTCTTTCTATTCTAAGCATCTGCTCTCTCATTCTCCTGGATTTCCTTGTGACGTCTGTTATGTTGGAGTGGCGTAGGTTGTTGCCCCTCCATTGGCCTAAGCTAGTCTGGAGGTTTCTATCTTCGCCTCCGCTACAACCTCCGCTAGCACCAGCGACATCGAGTATGGAAAATCTTTGTGAGCTAGTCAGCCTCCCTCTGGATGGCACTTGTTCTACCTTGACCACCACAGTAGGACTCCGTAAGGTATCGAGAGCCTCACTATCTCTGTATTACCAAAGGAATTGTTGGGGTGTCAGTCTCCCGGTTTTGACGAAGGAACGCCTGGCCAAGCTAGTGATGTCCTTGTCTGCCCATTTCTAGAAGTTTGTTCCAAGTGAGCTTCGAGTCTAGGTATTTTGTCTCTCCTGGCATCTGTTATCTCACTGAAAATTCGAAGAACTCTATTATTAGTCTCTAGGTTTCTTTTTCAGGTGGAAGGAACAATCGTGGTGTTATAAAAATGGAAACTTGTACATTCAACATGTTAAATATCACTTGCTGAGATAACCTTTCGCTTCGGATTAAAGTCGGGCTCAGTCGGAATGCTTTCTTTGGTTCCTATAGATGGCTCCGTAACTACTTTTGCAGTAGGAACCAGAATTATCGTAGGAATATTTGACAAGTGTAGATGCATTATCTATCGATTGCAGGATGACGGATATGAGTATTTGCTCTCCGTCCTGAAGACTCGGTTAGCACTGATGATCGTCAGAACTGTAAAACTATTCTGTAGAAATTCATATTTCTTTTTGATTTACATTTGCTGGGTAAGAAGCATTACAAAAGTAATTCGGCAGTCGTAGGGGACTGGTGGATTATTTTCATTTAATTTGATGAAATTATGGGAAACCAGACAGAAATGTCAATTCCACATGTTGAAATATTCATTTTCTTCGCATGCTGAAACATTCTTTCCCTTTCCATTGAGTGTATGTTTTCCCGTACGACAAAAAATGTTCTTGAATATGAATATTTTATATTTTCTCCATGTCAAAACCCCGTTCACTGAAACTACCCTCCGTAGAGGGGTTGTCTCGCCTGACAATGATATTTGGGAAATCGTAAAATAATAGATAGATACTCTGAATTATTTATGATTGCTCTTCATAAATAGTACATTTGTATAAAATCATTCCAGAGAGACAATACGGAAAAACCTAAAATGTAAAAATTGTGGCTTCAGCCTCAGGTCTCCTCTATAAAACTCCTGCTTCAACATTATGGTGTATATCAATCATATCTGGACCTTAAGAGGCCATGAGCGTAATCAGATTTTGGCCTTTTTTTAGGGTAAACGAGTCGATAACTCAAAAACGGTTCGTCGTATCGATTTCAAACAAGGATAGGCTTCTGGGGAAGTTTGATTCTATGTAACTATGTCTGCGGCAGCACTTCAAGATTCTTTTCATGGACAGTCCAAGTAGCTGCAGTGGTATTTCTCTTCCATTAAAATTTGAAGCTTACTTTACCCGATCGAAATGAATTTGGTATAGAAAGAAAGGTAAAACGTTGATCTATCTTTGTGCTGTAATGCTTTTTTGAAATTATTTGTTCATCTACCCAAAAATTGCTTCAAAGTAACTGCATTTTTAGGATAATTTTGAGATTTTTTTTGTGAAAAAGTGAATTGAAAATTCAATTTTCATTACAGCACGTACGTAGAATCAAACGTTCTCTAGAAGCCTGTCCTTGTTTGAAATCGATAAGACGAACCGTTTTTGAGTTATCAATTGACTCTTTTACCCTTGAAAGCGTCCCAAACATGATCGCACTCATGGCCTCTTAAGACGCACTCATGGCCTCTTAAGACAAAAGACACTCCATAAAGTGAAAATCAATTCCACTTTCTGAGAATAATCTTCTAAAACTTCATGAAACGATTGTTGAATCTTTCTCTTCCAAATTTGAACACTACTTGTTGCATTATGGAGCGTGAATATTATCAAGTTATGAAAAAGAAATCCTTGCTGAACACCTGCATCGCTTCAAGCAACGTTAATTTTCAGTTTTTCAATAAATCCACCTGTATTATGATTTAATGTTCTTGAAGCTCGGTGGGAACCACGAACATTGAAATTAATTAACCGAGAAACGATTACAAATGCAATAAAATAATCAGCCAAACGTAACCGAACACATTTTACATTGTTTGTCTCAAAAAAAGTTTAGTACTAGTTTAAAGTGCGAAGGAAAGTCAGACCATTAGCTGTTTGACATGGATAATTAATTTCTGATTAAGTCAGAAATGGTAATAACGTAATTGGCTAAACAGGGTATTCCCCTTTGAAAGTACAAATCAGGCCCAATAATAATATGTATGTGTATGTTCCTATTATTTCATTATAGTTCATCGGCAAAAATTTTACTGATAGATACTCTTTCCAAATTTTCTGTATGGATTCTTTGGACCAAGTCTGCCACCGTTTTCCTCTGTGATTTTTTTTGTTTACGTTTTCCAAAAACAAATTCGAATTTTTTTTTATGTGTTTCTCTCGTGTACGAAACTAGATGGTGATTCGTCAGGTCGTTTTGAGAAAAAAAGTTCCTGTGAACATATGTCCTCAGTTGCTTTGTTTCTGAAATACAGGGCGTTTAAAAAAAAACTTCAACGCCCTGTATCTCAAAACACTGTTTCGAGGGTTTGACAAATACTACTCTTGGAAAAATTGTGATTGACCAAAGGGGGGCGGGGGGACAAATCAACTCAAATTTTTTAAAGGGCTTGGGGGGTCAAGTGTCACATCGTTGAAAAGTAAATTCCATTCTCTTTAAAACCATCTGATTTTTTTTTTGAATTTCGTTGATATTTTTTTGCAATTCAAAATCAAAATATCAAATATAAATGCGGATCTTAATACTACTCATACCTCGATTTGATTGGCTTGATGTGGAACAATGAAACCAAACATTTTTTGAAGGGTATTATCGGTAGTACTTTTTGAGAGAAAAAACATTGCAATTACTCGACAGATGGCGCTGGGGGAACATTAACTAAAAAATTTCGCAAGGCATAAAAATCGAAATTGGGAAAAAAATTATGAACATAATCAAAAATATTTAGATGGTTGTAAAGATAATTGAATTATCTTTTCAACGATGTGACACTTGACCCCCATGCCATTTATCATTAAAAGCCGCACTGTATATCCATGGTAACTCTGGTTAGTAATTTGGCGGTCCGTATATACCGAATTCCTGAAAATTCGGTGACTATTTCTTGAAACTTCGGTGATTTATCTGTCACCAGAGCAATCATACTTTTTCCTCGGTAACTCGGGAACCGCTTGTCATTTTTCAATTTCAATTTCTAATATTCATCTCAAAAAGGTATTTGGGTCTGAAAGCATTACATTCAGACCCAGACAAGTGTCAAGGGGTCCGTACATGTGCAACCGGTTGCTTGAAAACCCAGAAACTGCTACTTACCGATCTGAAATGTTCGGCGATATACGGACCATACCCATGGATTTTTTATAATTTGCAATGTGCAAGTATTTCCAGTAAACCATAACTTCTACGCGGAATTCACATTTATATTTTGTTACAATGAATCAGCGACGCAAGTCAGTAGTTTATTACGAGAAGTTACGAGGAAGGAATATGATAATTTGTGGAAAGATTGTTCTTTCAGATAAACCGAATCGTGTTTATTTAGTTTATTTCTTGGGTAGGGTACTTACAGGTCGAGTGACCTTTGTTAAGTGGGCGACGGCAACGCGCGTAGAATGACAACAACACCGGAACATATCATCGTCGTTATAATCCAGTACAATTAGGTTTTGAGTCGAGGATCGATTGTTGCACCACCAAACTTGGTATGTTAATAGTTGAAGCCATGCCAAACAAGAAAAAAAATGTTCACCAAAATTCCAGGGGTGGAACAAATTTTTTTTTGTTTAAAAATAAATAGACTTTTTCTGTAATCTTGGAAAGTATTTGGTTTAAAAAAAATATGGTGAAAGATAATTCAATTCTCCACAAGAATAATCCCCGGTAATTTCTTACGAAATGCGCTCGTTTTCTCATAAAACGTAAATGAACGCCTCACGCTTACCGCCGCGGCAAGTTCTGGCGGGGCCAAATATTTGATGTCATAACTCTGCTAAAAATAATCAGAGAAGGAAAAAGGAAGTGTAAATCGTTTCTGAAGACTCCAACCTTATCATGCAAATCGAGTACCTTACATTTGTTTTGTCCCACTTCACGGAGATGTTTGCGAAGGATCCGAAAATCATGAATAATTTAGTAAACATGGAATAATTATGCAAATGCAGCAAATCAGTAAATTTTGAAAATAATCGCTTATTCATATCCCGCATTATGTTCAATAACAGTATTGTGAAGTGCAAACTTCAAACTTGAAAATTCATATTTCATATTTCATGTAGAATGTCTATGAGCGATTATTTGTCTATGGTAACTGGACTATTAGTACAAACCACATGCGAACATAAAAAAGCAATATAACTCGAGATAGCAACAACTGTACATTGGTATAAAGCATGAAAAATTTTACGATCGAAGAGTAAATAGCGCAAAAAGAGGCAGAGCTTCCTCTCGAAACTAGCTCACTTGAAAATTGCCAAATATAAAAAAATTACGATTTATTACCCAACGCCTAAAAAAGTACTAAAAAATTAACGGTTACATACAATATATGACACGATCCACTATAAAATTTAAGAATATTTTTGGAAATTATACAGAACTTGCCGGAATATGCCCCACCCTCCTTTTTAATATTTGACCTAGACAAGAACGATTGTTGAAACAAAATGGGGTTGAAATTAGATTGAGTAAAGTACACTATACATTATAAATTTTCCAATATTCACTTGCAAAATTTGTCCCCAGATACATATTATAAAGAGGACAAGTTAAAAAAAAAACTTGTAAAAAATTAATTGATATCAAACCCTCTTTCAATTTAGGATTTATGGTTCTAATTCAATTCAATCAATGAGAAATCATTCGTTCTTGCTATTTCAATTACAAGACACGTGAAAATAAGAGTCAATTCCTTAATGTTTTCAATTACCTTACTAACCGGTGTGAAGTTACCAGCAAATTTTCAGCGGCCGAATTGCCGAAGATTGCCGAACGTCCGTAGACGTACTTCCTTTTTTTTATTTAGGTAAAATGAGCTCATAGATGATCAGTGTATCGATGAGTTTTATGGAAACATCATATTACTTTCAATCGAATAGAAAGGAAATATTTTAATATAATTATGATTATAATAAAGTGTCTCGTATATAAGAATAAAAAATACTCGATCGGCAAAAAAATTCAGAGGTTGGTAGGTATTACAAGAATATAAAATAAACTTCATGATCGAAAATAATATGTTTTTTTTACGAATACATACATTTAAATGAAATGAAAAAGAGCTCACGGGAAGACAGTAATTAAACAAACCAATGATTTTGTCAAAACGGATTTAAAATTAAAGGAACTGGAAGAAACAAAAGCTTAAACTTAAAAAAAAATCTTACTGTAATTGGCGGCCCGTCAGAGAGGCGAAACTGTCAAAAGAAAATCAATATAAAAAGGAAATGGACTGTCTGTCACATTCATATTCAACTAAAAAAATCAAACTTTTATTGGAAAACACACAGTGAGAATGTGAATCAGTAACAGAGGCCGTCAAAGGGCCGAAATCGTAAAAAAATTAAAATAAATCGGAACACCAAGAAGAAAATTTAAATAATTCGAAACACCATCATATTCTACTAAAAAAATCAAACGTCCATTGGAAATCATACAGTGAAAAAGTGAATCAGTAACAAGCCTTCGAAGGGGTCGAAATCATAAAAAAAAATTAAAATATTCCCAATACCAAGAAGGAAGTGGACTGTCACATCCATATTTCACTAGAAAAATCAAACTTCCATTGGAAAATACACAGTGAAAAGATGAATAACGGGCCGCCAAAGGCACTCTTGAGTTTATTATGCTAGATATCTCGATGTCAATATGAGTCTTCTTCGCAGTTACTTATTCACCCCTCTTCCCATTTCGTTAGCTGAAATGAGAATTTTCTTGAGTCTCGGCATATTCGGTTTCTTTGTTAATATTTGTCTGGCTCAGTTCAAAAACACTCAGTGCATGAATTTCAATATTCGACTGAAAATTATTGAATTCCTCAATGGCATGTTTATTTTCAACAAGTGTCTGATTCTTGCGATGTTGCATTTTCAATTTTAATTTTTTGACGTTTTTCCTTCATATCAACTGAGTAGTTGTTTCCACTATAAAATTCCCTCAGTTTCGTGTCCAAAGTCGTATCATATACGTCTTGCTCTCACTAACCTCGAAACTACAATAAAGTTTTAATTTGGAATCCTATACTTTTGGCTTACTAGGAATAATGCAAAACAATAAACCTTTTACCGTCATATCCATTTAGTTTGCTCACATTTTCGACATTTCTTTTGTGAGTTTATCTTGCTTTACGGACTTCATTACATTACTTCAATTAAGAGGTATTTGAATGGATATACTAGGGAAACATTTCAAATAGTTGTAGTTACTTTAGGTGAGTGTGTACTGAAGTATTTCCAATGACATATTACGGCCAGACTCAGCTATAAACATTTCGATGTGCGGTCACATTCTAAGCACTTTTGCGGAACATAGTTGCCAGTCAACTCAAAAGTCGGCAAAGCTGCGTTTCTGCTCAATTATCTGCTTATACACATTCAGCAATAATTCTTTTTTGTACAACTGACATTAAAAATGACGTTTTTAATTCATTGACACATGAACTAAAAACTGACGTTTTCACAAAATCACTTTTAACACTAGTGTTAAAAGTACTTTTAACACTAGTGTTAAAAGTAAAATGACAGATGAGATGATGGATACTCAGTAATATAGATCTCTCTAATAGAAACACTTCAATCAGATATTATAATCAGAACACCTACTCAAGAGGAATCGTTTATAAAAGTTCACACATGTATTTGGTCGTTTGCGCAATTGATAATACTAATTCCTTTTGAAGTTACAAACGAAGTAGTATTTAGTCCAACTGTAGAATGTCCTTCATCACTGACAAATAATGACATTCATAAATAAAGTGCGTTGGGGTTTATTATATTTGAAGTATCTGTCAGTCAGCCTTGTAATCCAAAGATCGTGTGTTCGAATCCTTATGGATCTTATTTTTTTTTTGTTTTTTTCTTACTAGCAGTAACTGTTGAACAAAAAATTTTGTATGATACATTTGTTAAAAGTGATTTTATTTTGCTCGTGGGGTTGCTCCACTCGCTAACGCTCGTTTCGCAATATTCCCCACTCACAAAATAAAATGCCACTTTTAACACTTGTATCATAAATAACTATTATACATAGGAAAATAACGCGCGTAATATCGTAAATGCACCTTCCGCTACATTCCCGCGTCGCTCAGGCAATACTAATGAATTTAGGAATTCAGTAAGGTGTTCAACTGTTCGCCGCAAAGTGGTGGGATTGATGCATATCTCCTGTCTATTTTCCTAATGCGTTCTCTGTCGTGCACGTTGTTTCCCTATGTATAGAAGAATTATTGCCGAATCTGTATATGCCACGGCAAATAATAATAATAGCAGTCCTCTACCCGCACAGGCTATGCCTTTGGGTACACTCTACGAGTGTTTATGAGGGAGTATTATTATTATATTATTATTATTATGTAAATAAGCAGATAATTGCCGCGAAACAAGCGGTAAAAAACGTTGTGCTTAGAATGTGACCCAGTGTTGACCGCAGCTAAAGATGTAAATAACGCAGTCTAGCCGTGATATGTCATTGAGAATATCTCGAGTATTTATTTCATGTTCGTTTGTGCATGTTCTGCTCATTTAAACTTTGGCTTTTATTGTTATTATGCAGCAAGAGTCAATGATATTCTAACAAGTTTTCTTAACTGTTTTTCATTAGGATTTTTTTGAACTACCTATTTCAAAGAGTTATCATCAATGGAATATACGTACCTAACAATCCACTCAACATACTTAACAGCAATTGCAATCAGTCAAAAGTTTTTTAATATCTAAACGGAATTAAGGAGTCCCGTTCTTTAGCGTCTGTTTCCAAGTGTTCGGACGACGAAAAAACAACCTCAACTATATCGTAAAAGTCTTCTGGAAGCGTTTCTTGAAATGTTGGCTCGTTCAGACAACTTCATTCTATTCCCATTTTCAACACTTTTGCACAATACAATTCGGACAAATTGAACGTTCGACTGAATGCATTCTTGGCGCTCGCCCATTTCATTCGTAATTGATATATGTTTTCTCCACAACCTTCACAGAATTTGCCAATTCTGGTAACATTCACGCTCTTGATATTGAATAAATATTCTAAAACATGCATTTTATGTGTATTTTATTCAATCACTTGTATAAGAATGAATATTCTGACATTGTAGCAATAATTACGTTAGCCTTGACGGGCATCACAGTGACAAGATATGAAATGAAATGTCAAAATAATTTTTCGTTTGCTTTCCATTCGATTATATGTGAAATTTGTGGTTGTGGAGAAAGCACAGTCTGTTACTCGTTTAGAATGAAAATTTGTTATGCTCGTGGTTCCTCATGCTCGTGGTTCCTCGCGCTCGCTTTCAGCTCGCGCTCGGAACTTCCCACTCGCATCGAAATTTTCTTTCTAGCCTTGTCACAGAATATACTATTCAACAATCATACCCCAGAACAATTCCAAACGTTTTCAAACTTTGCTCAAGTGAATGCTACATCGAGAAAGCAATGAATCTGAGTTTGCAACCTGTTCTGAAGTCCGCCACATTGTCAAAATGGCAATTAAATTAAATTTTGATATATATTCGTTGAGAAAATTCCAAAAGTTCTGCAAACTTGGAGTAGCATTGAATATATTATTTCATATCACGAATCAAGTTTGCAAACAATTCAAGTGTACGGAATATTTTTTTAACGATCTAAGTATATTGTTGTTCTTTGATATACCATAAGAAAATATTTCAAAAGTTCTGCAAACTTGACAGATAGATTGAAAAAATATTTGAAACCTATTACGTCGACCGGAGCATATATTTTTTCAATTCGTGGTAATTTTGAAACTGTTTGAAACAATTTGCAAAAATCTTATTTTAAATTATTTAGATTTTTCAAAATTGCATGAAGTTCTGGATCGTGAACAAGGTTGATAATTTGCAAATAAGTTTGAAAACTTTTGCAATCATTTCGAGACCACCATGATCAAAAAATGGCCACGAATTAAAAAAATATATAAATTACTGTCAACGTATTCGGAATATTTTTCCGATGTATCTGATGTCAAGTTTGCAAAACTTTTGGAATCAATGAAAAATATTATAGGCCTATAAAAAAAAAGTTCCGTACACTTGCAAACTTGATTCGTGATATAAAATAATATATACAATTCTACTCCAAGTTTGCAGAACTTTTGGAATTTTCTCAATGAGTATATAGCAAAATTCAAGGTAATTGTAATTTTGACAATGTTACGGACTTCGGAACTGAGATTTATTGCTTTCTTGATGTACCATTCACTTGACCAAAGATTGAAAACTTTTGGAATTATTGTTAAATTTTCGATTGTTCATGTCTATCTCTACTGGCCTATTGCGGCTAACTGAAGATTTTTATAACTATTTCCTTCACCAATTTATGTCAGTGAATGGTGGTATAATGATTATTGAGAAAGGTTTCCAAAAGTTTATCGTTAGGGTATTTTATTCCAAACGTATAATAAGCATAATATACTGTAAAATTATGATTTGAAATTACCACACACAAAATTATTACAAAAGTTATTAGTTTAGTTCCATGCAACTAAGCAGCAATTCTGGAGACATCCTTGTAGGAACTCTGTACGGAAATTCATTAAATGTAATTCAACGTTCGTCGTGGTATTAGCCAGGAAAGTGGTTGTTTTCTGATGGATTTTCGACCAAATTATTCCTATTGTATAGGAATATGGCCCTGGTAGGACAGGGTATCCTGTTTCTCTCTTAACATGCTTATTGTGAACAATGCAGATTTCTTCATGTAAAATTATATTTGTTCAAGTTGTAAAAACGAACGGGACGAATTTACCCTAATCCGAAATATCCGGAAGTATCAAATTATTGTGTCATATAAATCTAATCTTTGCAAGAATTAGCCGAGAAACATGTTATAGACCGTCAGATAGTGACAGATTTAGGTTCCCCATTTTCGCCTGCAAGACTCGAATAGGGTTGAAAAGTATATCCTGGAGATAACATATCGAAAATCGATATTTTTATTTGTTTCCCTCGTGTTTCCCAACTACGGTACTAAACTAACGAGCGTAATTCGTTAGGTCATATTAAGAAAAAGAGTTCGTATGAACTTATGTCCGGAGTTACTTCTTTTCTGAGATACAGGGCGTTGAATTTTTTTTAACGCTCTGTATCCCAGAAATGGAGCAACTAAGAAAATTGTTCATAAGTGTGATACCCACCTCGTTTTATTGAATCTCAGCAAAATTAAAGAAATCATTTCACCGAGGACATTTTCATTAATTCATTATTAATTTTAAATAAATTTTATTTTTGCCCAAAAAAAAACATTTGAAAACTGATTCAGAGCTCACCAACTCGAGAACGTTTAAAGATAGACGAATTCTGCTAACGCCAATCGATTCAGAATTGCTGAATTAGTATATATTGAGAATTTGAACGAAAAAAATCGACGGGCAAAAAAGGCAAGTATATTATGATAAATAATTTTGTGAACTTTTTAAATTTTAATTTTTCAATTTCAAATTTTTATCCCCGAAATCGAAACTCATCAGAAATATTTTTCGCGCCAAAAAACCATTTGAAAACTAATTCGGAGCTTACCAACTCGAGAACGGTTAGAGATAGACGAAATCTGCGAACGCCAGTCGATTCAAAATGGCCAAATCAGTATGTATTGTTATTTTCGAGTCAATCAAAAGAAATTAATAATTATTCGAAAAAGTTGCAAGGGGTTCGTTCACCCCTAAAAATCATTAAAAGTACCAAGTTGTCACATTAACTTGAAATTAGCACTGTTTACGTAAAATTTTATGCTCATTCCAAAAATGTATGATTTTCTATGCTCAGATATAAGATTTAGCCGGAAAAAGGTGTTTTAAGATAAAACATTAAATTTTCTGAGATTTTCTATTTTTCATTTTTCGAATTAAAATTTTTGTCCTCGGACGTATTTTGACGTGCTGATTCCGAATCTTTCAACAATAATGTCGAAAACTCATCAGAAATATTTTGACGGCAAAAAAACCATCAAAAAACTGATTTAGAGCTGACCAACTCGAGAACGGTTAGAGATAGACAAATTCTGCGAACGCCAATCGATTCAGAATGGTCGAATTAGTATGTATTGTAAATTTCGAGTCAATCGAAAGAAATTAAAAATTACTCGAAAAGTTGCAAGGGGCCAAAAAAAACATTTGATTTGAATTTATTTGATACTCGATGTCGCCTACTTACACCAAAAATCATACGTGGGCATGAGCTTCGAACTTTCTTTATCTTATTTTTATATATAAGAGTTAAATTATGTCCATACAACGTATCCGCGTAATTGAATGGTAATTATCTTTCATTGCCCCCTAAAACTTTTTCATCACTTTTCATTAGACATAATTACTTTACTGCTTTCATTAGATGTACAAAAAATGACTAGTTGTTTCCCCCTCGCATTTCACATAGCACTTCTGAGGAACAGAGAATATAGTAGATATAAAAAAATCATTTTAGTAGAGCTCGTTTAGAGCCATTTATTCAAAAGGATTCTCTTACGAAAGTTCTAGCATAATGTGCCGCAATTTTTGTTGTTAAAAAAAAAAATTGTTAAAATTGTTTTTCCCGTTAACCAGCTGTCGTCCCCTTACGAACGGCAGCCCTCAAAAGTCGAAACTTGTGCGAGCCAAGGATTAACGAGGTCTTACCTTTTAACGTGCGATTCCTAGCACTTGCTTTGAATGAATATTTTTATCTGCAATGTTGCAATCGTATAGAGAAATAAAAGACAATTCGAATGAGGTATCACTCATGCCGTTTAAAAAAGTCTTTCAAAATGGCGCCTGGCCGCCATTACACTCCGTTCAAATATTGACATAGGGGGGAGTTACTTTAAGGACATTTATTCTGAGATGAGTAGAATTCCGTACATAATATGTAAAATGTGATACTGCTCACAAAAACGTTAAAGGCTGAACTCATATTGTGAAAAAAAGCAGAATAAACTCACCGCATTGAATCAAATTTCAGGAAATGTGCACTTACCTGAAACAAATGAGAATAGATATGAAACAACGCACAAGCGCTACTGATGAATGATGCAGATTATAAAATACATTTCAGTAAATTAAGGGCGAAGTTGAAGGGATAATGAATTCTATAATTGAATATTTTCACCCCAACCTCTCAATCTTTGATAACAAAACAATAAATTCTCAGAGGAAAATATAATTATGGTAGGTACTTCAAATGATGGACATTTAACATTCATAAAAACCCCTAGAGCTTCGAGAAATAAATCAAAATATCACATTAATCACACAGTTTTATAATTTACTTTGAAACATATAGCAACATTGTATATCTAATGAAATATGTCATTCGAAATAAGTCTGATTGCCAAAAATTTCTAAATAGACGGCAAGTGAATTAAATTAGAACGGCCAACTGAGCTATATATAAATATTTATATACATAAACGTTGTATATAATTACGTTACTGAACGTTGCACGTCAAAATAAATCATTCCAAAAAAATTCCAACATGAAAAATCACAATATTCGTAGGCTAGACGGTGTTTCGCTTATTCGCTTATTCTTGTCTGATTTTCTATTTAATTTTTATTTTATTTCGTTTACCTGACATGTTAGGAGAAAGGGGCATATATTATTGAAAAAGGTAGTAATAGATGAAAACAATGATACAAGAGCCTTAGTCCCCAGCCAGTCACTTGACTAGGCAAGCCATTTTTTGATTTTTTTTTTATTTTGGTATAGTTGCTCAGCTCATTGTCTAAAGCATGATTTTAGCAACAAATGAAAGGTTGAAGTTTCTAGTTTTAGAAAAAAAAATGGTTGCCAAACTTCTGACCGTTAGAAATCTGGCAGCCCACTTTGAAGACGGGCAACCCGAGTGTACACTATAACGTACTGCATAAGAAACTCTGTAAGAACGTTATATCTGAATTCATGAATATCCCATTAAATTTTACCAACTTATTTTTATATTTGAAATATTTAAGAAATGAATAATAAAAGTTATTGTTTCCACAAATAATTTTTTATTTAATTATCACGTACGTAATTAAAACAAAGTCAAAATATAGAAAATATAATTGAAACATACGAAATGAATTGGAAAAAAATATATTTTTAAAATAACTATTTCCCTGAAACTTTAACTTATTCAAATACAGGTAAGCGCGTAAACTATAAACTACAATGTGGCCACATTCATAAAGTACAGCACTTAGAAATATTTTCAACAACTATAGGATCAAAGCCGAACATAAGTTCTTGTAGAAATTGTACGGAATTGTCGAAAATATTGGGTGAAAGTTAGAAATACTAGTTACTCATGATACAAGTGCACGTGGGGTTGCTACACTCGCTAACGCTCGTTTCGCAATATTCCCCACTAACAAAATAAAATGCCACTTTTAACAAATGTATCACAAAAATTTTTTTGTACAACAGTTACTGCTAGTAAGAAAAAAACAAAAAAAATACAAGATCCATAAGGATTCGAACACACGATCTTTGGATTACAAAGATGCTCCAACTATAATAAACCCCAACGCACTTTATTTATGATTGTCATTATTTGTCAGTGATGAAGGACATTCTACAGATGGATTGAATACTACTTCATCTGTAACTTTAAAAGGAAATAGTATTACCAATTGCACAAACGGCCAAATACATGTGTGAACTTTTATAAATGATTTCTCTTGAGTAGGTGTTCTGTTTATAATATCTGATTGAGGTGTTTCTATTAGAGAGATCTATATTACTGAGTATCCATCATCTCATCTGTCATTTTAACACTAGTGTTAACAGTATTTTTAACACTAATGTTAAAAGTGATTTTGTGAAAACGTCAGTTTTTACTTCATATGTCAATGGATTAAAAACGCCATTTTTAATGACAGTTGTACAAAAAAATTATTAATACGAATGTAATTCGGCTTGATTATTTTTTTACCGGACATTTGTCAGTGTCATCATGCCAATGGCTAACTTTCTGATGCATAGTTATACCTAATGAACATGAATTCTGTCAGTCAGACATTTATGTCTTACTAGATAACAATCATTGCGTTTTCTATTAGTGGTTGCCAATGACGACGTGGTCTTACCGCATAGGAAGAAGAAAGCGTGTACTATCGCAAATACCCATTTTTATTGGCTGTTATATCGCAGGAGATATCGCGCATTTCTTATCGGTAGAATTATTAGTTTCAGCGGGGGGGGGGAACTGCTGGGGAATTTTGGTGTACATGTCTTGGGTATTAGTGTCATTACTCGGGTATTAGTAGGCATCACTTGGGGCATTACAGGTATTATTGGTGTATTACTAGGGCATTAGAGGAATTAGTTAGGCATTATTGGGCATTACACGGGAAAAGGAGGTATTACTCGAGCATTACATATGGGTATTACAGGAATTATTCGAAAGTGAGAGAACAATTACTGACAATAATAATCGTTGAAGGGCAAAAAAATATAAAAAAAGTTCTTGAACACAGGGGAATTGGAATTATCCGAAAAATTAGAGAGCAGTAGCAGAAACCAGAATTGTGCAATGCAAAAAAAACTTTCACAACAAACCTAACTTTGACACGATTTTATATTTATGTTTAAATTACTTTTTTGACGGGCATTACTGGCATTACTCGGGAATTACTAGGTATTACTCGGGAATTACTGAGTATTACTCGGGAATTACTTGGATATTAGAGGCATTACTTACGATTTTTGGGAATTAGTGTGCACAATTTCCTCAGCAGTTTCCCCCTCGAGTTTCAGTTAACAACTTTGTTAATCGACGTAATGTCATAATCAAAGCATCTTACAACCATCAAAATTTGGATGACTTTCAGATGGTGTTAGCGTAGCCGACTCTGTATATTGGAGTTATTTTACTGAAATCACTTCTTGTAGTGAAATCGCAGATCAAACTTCCATCAATTCCATTAACTTTTTCTGCTAACGATATAAGATGGAACGCGCTTTCATTTCGAAAGCATCTGTCCATTAAGATTCATCGAAACGACATTGGGCTTTTAGTTGTAATGGGAGAAAGTTCTGGCCCAGAATGGTGACATATGGAATGAATCGATTAGGAAAATGTCTTTGTTACAAAAGAAGTGCAAATGTTTTTTTTTTATGAAAAACCGAATACACTGGAGTTTTATCAGATAACCAAACCACTATTTTCAACACCTCACACCTATTTCTGAGAAAAAGTAAGCATCTTCTGGAGAAAGATTAAATTAACCTAGTTACAGAATAGACCTAGTTACTTGGCCGTTACTTGATGGACTTTCTCAACCACAAAATTGGTAGATGGCACATATCCCTGGAAGAAATAGATAAGGTAGGACGAAACGAGAAGGTAGGCTTGAGGTCCAAAAAACCTATGAATGAAGAGAGCTTCACTTATGCATTGCTCGAAAGCTATTGAAAGCTCGCAGGAAAGCAGGAAATAAGCCTGTCAAAAAAGCGAGACGGAGATTTCAGATTGCAGCCAACATTGGTGGATCGACCACATAGCGGCTATGAAAAGAAAATGTTGCAGGATCAGAATCGATAAAATTGACAGCTAAGTTGATACCTGAAGTCTAATCAGGATACTGAAATAACAACTATCATCAGGAGCTTTCCCACCTAGATCAAAATCGGCCAAAGTCACATTAATATCAAATGGAGAGGTCAAAAGAGAGGTCTATCTGCCTCCTGGATTGACTCGGAATGCTTTCACTACCTAACAAGTAATTCACCTTTAATTTCGGAGAAATACAGACAAGAAATGACGAAAGGAGTTCCACAAGGGTCGGTACTCGGACACACTGTATGGAATATCCTCTACAATGGTACCCTTTAAAGCTTCCAGAAATTTGCCACATAGCGGCCTATGTTGATGATCTGGCCCTGATTTTGAACATGAGAACCTCATACGAGAAGGCAAGCAATCGCTGACAAAAATAACGAAGTAGGTACAGAACAATGGGCTGCCAGCAAAACGGAAGCAATAATCCTGAGAGGCCGAAAAAACAAGGAAAACATAACGTTTGAACTAGCTGATACAAAAATTGTCCCAAGAAGTCTGTGAAGTTTTTTGGGGTCTGGCTTGACGACAAGCTTATATATTATGAACACACCTAGAAAACCTTCGAAATGTCCCAGACATACAACAGCCTTATCTAAAATTCTCAAAACTGAATTTTTTTTCCTTCTCGATGTACCATTTACTTGAGCAAAATTTGGAAACTTTTGGAATTATTTTCGATTCTTCATGTCTATTTCTAGTGGTCTATAAGAAAAACATTTTACAGTGAATTCGCATACTAACGAACTCCTGAATGTATGTAGAGAGCGGAATGTATGAACCAAAACTCAGATTAAATTATATCTCTGGAAATTCTGAAAACAAAACACAATGAAGTCTGCAATGCTTGGAAACAAAGATAAGGATATGTGTTCGGACAAAGACTACTGTTATCTTTTCGTTTAATACGAAAGGTTTCGTTTTCACCCGTCGAGACTTATGCCCTTCGGGAATACGAATGATTATACTAGGTGTAAGAGAGCCAATGTTGTTTACAGGGTCCTTCACGATGAGCTGAAACAAAATATTTTCCAATTATTCTCGTCATATATTTACAGTTATTTACACAAAACATTTTTTTTGAGGAAAAGTATTCTGGTTCCCAAGAAAATGGAAATTCTGTTATGTTCAGAGACCAACATGAGAGCCAAAGGAAAGAAGATTCACTCCAGAACAATACCAATATACTTGACAATCAGAAACAAATTTAGTTAGTTTAATCTTTACGGTCGATTATCTTCTAAATGGTGCATGCTCCGGGTTCAAAAATTATCTGAATGATAAATCCTCAGAACTATTTTAATTTACTTCAATCTATTTTACTTTAGTGATTGTCAGAATATGTGTGATATAACTGGGGGAAACAATTCCTACAAACTTTCAAAAAAAAAATCATCAAATAAAAGTTTGATTTCGTGGAGAAAACTCGTTTCATTACATGGTATTTTCGGTGTTTGACAGTCTGGAAATAAAAGAATATATATAAATTGAAAGAAATTATTCAAAACTACAATGACAAAGATATGGTCACGAACGAAAAGTTAACGTTTTTTGAAGGGTATGCATAATATGTGTAATAAACATAGGTATGTGTAAAAATATAATTTCATCAGCCCAACATTTTTTTTTTGCATTTTCTCACATTTTGAGAAATTTGACCTTCTTTTGAACTCTTGTATCTTGGTTATTATTTCGTCAAAAATACGTCCGATGAATTTTAAAGGAAATGTAATGCTCTCTCACATGGTTTTTCCTGATTTTTGGTAAACCACAAAGTTTAGACGATATGGACAAAAAAAACGGAAAAAGTTCGGAAAAATCACGTTTCCCACTCCCCCTGTAAATACCACAGAGTCCTCGTTTTCGAAAACTCAGCAAACACACCCTCTACCATCCCTTAACCCTTTATTCAATATCCAAAAGCTGTATTTGATCAAAATCGTATTTCATCTAGTCAGAAATAAAATTGAATATCTATCACGTATCAAATTTCTAATACCGGGGAAAAGTTCCTGGTTAGGCTGTATGGAGGGACAGTTGGAGTGGACAACTTGGACGACAATATCGCATGTTCCAAACTGTAGTGGCAAAGCCAAAATTTCAATTGGCAAGACTGCCTTCTACACACGATTCTGCCAAGTTCCACTCGTACAGGGCCTATCTCCATAAGTTCAAACTTGGTTAGGGAATGAGAGGATGCAGCGGAAATTGCCATCTGCATGGCTGGACGTTGACTAAACAATGTTGGTATCACTATCACATTTCGATTGTATCAACATTTCACATTTTTCATCAAGAGAATATTAATAACCATTTTTTTTTCTTTTTTTTTTTCCAGGAGTCGTACCCACAACCATGAGTATGGATGCTCCTCCATCTGACATCTAGTAATCTATCAGATGCAAGTGTGCAACTGGATGCAGTGCAGGAAGGTGTTCCTGCAAGCAGGCCTCTTGTGCACAACCATGTGCAAGAACTGCGCTGGAAATGGCTGCGGAACTCTCCAGAGGCTGAGCTGAAGGATGAAGATACCGATGAAGAAAACGATGATAAACCAACCCTCTCTGATCAGATGTGTGCTCGCGAGGAGGTGGCAGTCGAGAGCGACGACGACTACCCTCTTCCTGCTAAGAGACTGTGTAGTTATTTGTAAATAATTTATTTTAAATTCTTAGTGCACTATATCTTTTTTGATATTATAATTGTAAATGTTTTTCAGCTAAACCTCATTTTCTGCATTTTCTCACATTTTTAGAAAGTTCACCTTTTTTTGACCGCCAGTAGGTTGGTTATTAGGTAAATATTCGGTTAGAGAGCCATCAAATTTTCAAAAAATTTTTTTTGCAACTTACGTATTTTGATCTCCTCTACAAAAAATCCAAATGAAATTTTTGGCGGTCACGACTATTTTCGAAGATACAGGTCCATTTTGTTGTGGATTTTCACCATTTGGTCCATTCGACAGATCGAATATCTGTTATTAAAAAATCACAAATATGTCAATTTTTCAATACTTTTTTTTCAGTACTTTTTTGCAGAAAAAACTTCCACTTTTTGAAAAATTCACCCTTCTTCAAAACGTTTATAAATAATAGAACTTTCATTGTCCAACACTAAATTTTTGGTGTTTTTTAGATATCACTGTTGGTGATATGAGTAAGATATTGTTCTTGAGTCGACTCTCGTGAGATCTCGGCTCACATCGTCTTTTCGAATTCAAATATCAAATTTAATGAAATACTTGAGTTTACGCAAACTAATTCATGTATTTTCGACTGACTCGCAAACTAGGTTAGCTTGCTCAGGTTAGATTTGTGTGTCAATTACGAGCAAAAAAACAAATTCACGTAGTTTCAACTCAGTTTGCCTTCTTGTTTTGTCATCTGAACACCCCGCCACACCGCCATTACATGACCGACTTGGTCAATTACATTATTTTAATTCGAGATGTGCGCATGCGGACCTGCGGGATCAAAAGTAGAATTGGTACGGCTTGACGCTTGTAGGGCGAGTGAAGCGAGCCTACGGCGAGCGCAGCGAGCATCTACGAAAACCCTCCCTGCCACCGGACTATTTGAAGACATGCTGAATATCTCCCTGCTAGAGTTCGATCTTTCAACGAAAATCACTGAGTGTCTACTAGACCAAATAAACCAAAGCTATGAGAAAACAAAAAAAAAGTAAATAATGACGAAATTAATGAAATTAGACACGAAAACGCTGTTCATTTTCAAACCCCATTCATTTTCATCAAGGCTAATCGCCAGATATTCTACTCCTTAACGGTTCATTTTCTCCTAAATTGGAGTTGGCCGAAACAGTATAAACGAAAGTTATTTCCAGACATATTTCACTAATTTTTTTCGTCTAACGACTACATAGCGTGCTTCATGTTATTTTTCATTATCAATTTAGTTAAATTATAAAAATGTAGGTATAACTGCGTCCTCAGCCAATATATGGTTTTAAGCCATTAGTGTAATGATACTTGATACCTATCTCGCGTACCTTTAAACTACGTGGAACCAGAATTTGTAATGAAAATAATAACGAATAATTGGATTTTTATATATGATTCATAAAACCGTTAATGAAGTCAGCTCCGACGAATTACTGAATGTCATTTGAATAAAATGAGTAACAATATGTAGTGGGGTTTCATTACATATTATCAAGATATCACTTCTTCGTTCAATAATCACATGTCACCCGTCGGTTTCATGACTGAAAGAACGCGTTAAACTTGCATCGTGAATCGATAACGTTCAATATGCCAGTGTTCACCTCTCGCTAATATCGTGATATGATTGTAGATCATTCGACACCAACAGTCGAACATTCACTCCAACTTCCACGGTGCTATGCTGTGTTCTGAAAGTCGTGCTAAGCCTCCATTTCAAACCACCAGCTTCGTCCACACATTTAATTAATAGAATAGAGACAGGGATTCTGGTTATCCAGTTGTTTTTATCCAGGCGAATTCTTACACTTTTAAAAGGTATTTTTTTTGGTCGAAATTTTTAAGCTACCCTTATTTTTTTGGCGGAGTTTCGATTTCGCTTGGCCACAGTTTTGCAACGGGAAACTGTGAGGACTAACGCTCAGATTTGAAAAAAAAAATCCAAACTCTCTATGTAATCCAGTACGATTGGGTTTTGAGACAAGGATCAGTTGTGGCACCACCAAACTTGTAGTTGAAGCCATGATAAACACGAAATTACCGAAATTCCAGGGGTGTAACATATTTTTTATATTTTTTTCATTCAAAAATAAATAAATAGATTTTTGCTTTAATCTTGGAAAGCATATGATTTATCGGAAAAACAACTCAACAAGGTGAAAGACAATTCAATTCTCCACAGAAATGGTTAGTTATTTCTTATGAAATGCGCTCATTTTCTCAAGAAACGTGATTGAACGCCAACTTCAAATTTCAGGTTCACGCTTACTTGCCGCTGAAAGTTCTGGTGGAGCCGAATATTTGATTTGTCATAACTCTGCTAAAAATGATTACCTTACCTTGGATTACCTAGGGTAGATTAGGTCCAATAGTCCTTAGAGGTATATGCTATTATTTTGAATATATTCGCCGCGATAGTTTGGAATTTTGATAATACTTATTTAATAGTAAGAATGCTAAGAATATTATTGGTGAAACATTTGTATATCAGATATTTATAGGTTTTGCCAAAGAAAATGAGAACTGGCTTTATGACAGGATTTCGTTATTATTCGGATCTGTCACTGTTATTGCATGAAACTGTCGGTTGCCTAGCAACAGCCGTTAAAAAAAGTGCACTTTTTTTACGCTTTTCCGTTTAATAATGAAATCGTATGTTGATAGTGAAATATTGTAATACTTTACACACACAAACCACACAAAAAAAGTGGACTTTTTTTGACAGTTGTAGAAGAAAAACTTTGTTTTATTCCTGCCTCATTTTCAACTTTTCCATAAAACCGGCATTATCTTCAGTAAATGTTGAAAATAATCGCTTATTCATATCCTGCATATAAGTTTAATAACACTATTTTATGAAGTGCAAAACTCAAGTTTGAAATCACATACTGATGCCTCGTCTGACAACCTTCACAGCTAGTTCCATAACTATCGTCATTATGATCCTTATATCATAAATATCTATTATGAGCACATGAAGTCTGTCAACTTGACGTTAATGTCATATTATTGACTTGACGACATGGTCTTATCGCCTCGAAAGGAAAGAAGCGTGTACTATCGCAAATTTCCATTCTGATTAGTCCTCATATCGCAGGAGACGCGACTTTCATATCTGTCAAATTTCATCAAACTACACACAGTGCGCAAAATTTCATGTAGTTTCGGAGTTTGGAGAGGAAACATCTTGACACGGGATTTTTAAATTTATAAGATAAAAAGATCGTCATCTTTGTTACAGTCAACCAGATATCCGATAGATTTTTGAATGAAAACAAAACAACTGTAACGAACTGCTGTTGACAAGCTAACGATAATAAATGATATTCCTAAATTGAATAATCCATAACAGCCGTTAGAGAGCAACGTGAACGTTATGATTGTTATCAAACATGTCAAAATGTGTTCATGACAGCAACACTTCCAATCCTTTGATTGATCATCTTTCAGCACGACCAATTAAGTGAGAAAGCGAATTGAGTCAGTTAACAGGGCTATTATCTCAGGGCCTGAAGTTGGAAAGGAAACGGTGGGGAGTCGCAACAATTATTCGCCATGGGGTTTAAGAAAGCGAGAAGTGTATTAACTGAATCTAATGGAAAACGACTGTCAGAATCCAGTTATCTTGGAAAAAACTCTAAGACCTTCAATACTGTATTTCCGGAATCTCCGAGTTTGGAAAGCGAAGGAAAGGAATTAAAAGGGATATACAGTAAATATACACCAAGATTATCAGATACAGCAGATGGAACTGTGAGTACAATCAGAACAGTATTAAAGAATAATGAGATGATACAAAAATTGACCCTTCTACATAAGCTACGCCAAACTTAAAATTCCAAACCCCATGAGTTTTGCGACACATCGATTAAAGATTGATGAAACAAAAGTTTTATGGAACAACCATAAGTTTATTAGAGAATATTAGCTTTTTCCATATTCATAGTTACTATCTTGTAATATAGGTTTTAGGACCGGAGTGAAATTGGCAAGACGTAAACGCCAGCAATATGAACGGTGCAATGTTTCGATAAAGTCGTGCTTGGTGTTGCGGCAGCATATGGATTTTCATTTTATCACGTTTATTTTCATTTGAGTTGGTGAAATATTTTCCTATGAATTTTCTAGGGAGATGAGAACCTATCTTATCTTCAAAGCACTATAATCAATAGGTACGAAAGCATATATATCTTGAACTAATGAGAGTGAATCATGACATATAATGAAAAAAATATTTCTTTATCTGTATATGAAATTTTTGGAATTTTTTCACGAAAAATATTGAGAAATGAAGTAATGAATACGTTTAATGTGAATTTTGATTTTGTCGCATTCATTTGACCCCTTTCCTCCACTCAAGAAATAATAATAATGAAAAATATGTTTCTGACTTCGATTGCCATCATGCTGTTTTTTTTTACAGAAAATGAAGATAAATTATGTGTTGAATTCGTTGAATGTGAATGTTGATTTTGTCAAAACACATTTTAGGTACTCAGATACTCACATGTTATATTTGCATGCGGAAGTAAGGAACGATATGGACTTTTTTTTCTTCTACTATAGTTTTTAGTAAAGTTATGACAAATCTAATTTTCGGCCCTGCCTGAACTTGCAGTGGCGGTTAGCGCGAGCATGAAATGTGACGTCGTCGTTAAACCACGTTTTCTGAGAAAACGAGCGTATTTCATAAGGTATTACTGATAATCATTCTTTTGGAGAATTGAATTATCTCTCAACTTATCGAAATCGTTTTTGATAAATCTTATATTTTCTGAAACGACAACAAAAAATATATATATATATTTTTTTTAATGAAACATATTTTAGGTTTCACCCCTAATTTTTTGGTAAACAATTTTTTTTTAATACATGATGTCGGGATGTCATGTGCCAAGTTTCAGAGTGCTACAATTCAGTCTTCACTTTTTGCTCGAGTTTGTCTGTCGTTACTGGATTATATAATCAGGGGTAATATAATAAGTGGTATGATTATTTCCGATAATTTTTTGGAATATTAATGAATTGCAATCCCAAAGCTGAAAATACAACGAGTCCGCAGGACGAGTTGTATTTTCTTGCATTGGGATTGCCAATAAATTGATATTCCAAAAAATTATAGGTTTTTAATCATACCACGAATTATATTTAGGACGACAATATATCGATTTGAAATAAAGCAAAATCGTGTCACCTGGTAATTGATGCTTTTCTTCTAGCCGTATTCAACGAAATACTCTTTTCCACGGCCTCATCTATGATACCAATGGACATTTGTCCCCAACGATCGCTCATATTGATAAATAAAGATAACTAGTCAAAACACATAAATTTGACGTTTATAATTTAAATCATTATTTTCACTTGACAGATAGTAAAACAAAAACTAAGCAGGTTTATCACCGTAAAAATACAGCGACAAGCTATATTTTCACTGTAGTTCCGATTCTATTGGCTGAATTTCAAAATTTGAAATCCACTGATTGGTTGTTAAGCAAGGAAATATATTGTCATGAGTATACTCATGATGAAGAAAGCACTCCAACTTTCGCCAACTTCGATATGAAGTGAAATTGGCAATACCTGACGGAGGCCAACCATGGCTGACTCGGTTTATTCTGGATTACAATTATCAGGAGTCAAGTCTGGCGGAAAAAGCCCTGTCGTTTGTTTATTCAATTAGTGCAAGCTGTAACGTGATCCAATTCACACATGCCTATTCGAATTATATTTCTGAAGGGCTAACAGGATTCCTTGTGGTTACTCGATCTTTCGAAGCCGTAATTGGCAAACTTTTATCGCTTAGTTTTCTTGTTGCCTTCAATGTCTTACTGGGAATTTGAGGATACATTTTAAATTCTTTACAAGTAGGCGATCTTTAATACCGGATTGTAAATATGAAAATTGTAAATACTCTATTCAAAAATCGAGTTGGAATAGGTGGCAACTCATATTACTAATAATGAAAAATTGATCACATAATCTAATCTTTCAATTTTACGTATAAAAACAACTACTGCCCCCTACGTCCGTTGAAATGTATTTTTTTAGATTCTTGGTGGAGTTTTTTTTTTTACAAAAACTACTTTGCAATGCACTTCTTAAATCATATTTTGATTCAAATGGGGAATACCTTGAAACCTGTTTCAAGTCTTCAAAATTATTTCCACTCATTAGGGCAGGCTAGTTCACCCAATTGAATCAAAAATAATTTTAGCTTCTGTTGGGAGTTTCTAATTGGATTACTGTGAAGATATTCATTCGGAATCAGTGATTTTCACAGAATGCACGTCCCGTATAAATTTCATCCATTTGCTAGTGGTATAAAAGGTTAAAATCAACCTTGCGAAAATATAAAAACTGACAAATGCTAAGAAGAAACCTGCCAACTTGATTGATTTTTTTGTTCAAATTCTCAGTATATACTAATTTGGCCATTCTGAATCAATTGGCGTTCGCAGAATTTGTATATCTCTAACCGTTCTTGAGTTGGTCAGCTCTTCAGATGTTTTTTTACCGCCAAAAATATTCTGGTGAGTTTTCGATATGTGACGACTTAGTATTTTTCATGATTTTTGCAACTTTTTCGAGAAATTTTTAGTTCCTTTCGATTGACTCTAAATTCACAATACATACTAATTCGGCCATTCTGAATCGATTAGCGTTCGCAGAATTCATCTATCTCCAACCGTTCTCGAATTGGTGAGCTCTGAATCAGTTTTTAGAAGTTTTTTTACCGCCAAAAATATTTCTGGTGAGTTTTCGATATTTTTGTCGAAAAATTCGGAATCAGCACATCAAAATACATTTAGAGACGAAAATTTTAAATTCGACAAATGAAAAATAAAAAAGTTCAAAAAATTATTTATGATGATAATTTCGACTTTTTTGTCCGTTGATTTTTTTTGTTCAAATTCTCAGTATATACTAATTTGGCCATTCTGAATCGATTGGAGTTCGCAGAATTTGTCTATCTTCAGCCGTCCTCGAGTTGGTCAGCCTTAAATCAGTTTTTAGATTTTTTTTTGCCGCCAAAAATATTTCTGATGAGTTTTCGACATTTTTGTTCAAAGATTCGGAATCAGCACGTCAAAATACGTTCGAGGACAAAAATTTGAATTTCGAAAAATGGAAAATAAAACATCTCAGAAAATTGGATTTTCTACCTTAAACACCCTTTTCCGGCTAAATCTCATATCTGAGCACATAAAAATCATACATTTTCGGAATGAGCATGAAATTTTACGTATACAGTGCAAATTTCAAGTCGATGTGACGACTTAGTATTTTTCATGATTTTTAGGCGTCAACCCTTGCAACTTTTTAGAGAAATTTTTAGTTTCTTTCGATTGACTCTAAATTCACAATACATACTAATTCGGCCATTCTGAATCGATTGGCGTTCGCAGAATTCATCTATTTCCAACCGTTCTCGAATTGGTGAGCTCTGAATCAGTTTTTAGAAGTTTTTTTACCGCCAAAAATATTTCTGGTGAGTTTTCGATATTTTTGTCAAAAAATTCGGAATCAGCACATCAAAATACATTTAGAGACGAAAATTTTAAATTCGACAAATGAAAAATAAAAAAGTTCAAAAAATTATTTATGATGATAATTTCGACTTTTTTGTCCGTTGATTTTTTTTGTTCAAATTCTCAGTATATACTAATTTGGCCATTCTGAATCGATTGGCGTTCGCAGAATTTGTCTATCTCCAACCGTCCTCGAGTTGGTCAGCCCTAAATCAGTTTTTAGATGTTTTTTTTTGCCGCCAAAAATATTTCTGATGAGTTTTCGACATTTTAAATTTTAAACACCCTTTTCCGGCTAAATCTCATATCTGAGCACATAAAAATCATACATTTTCGGAATGAGCATGAAATTTTACGTATACAGTGCAAATTTCAAGTCGATGTGACGACTTAGTATTTTTCATGATTTTTAGGGGTCGATCTGTTCTGACATATCACTCTAGCTACGCTCTCGTGATTTTGTCAGAACAACTCCCGATAAATTGCCGATGAAAGTAGGTATTCGAAAACAACCACAAAAAATATCCGGCTAAATCTGAGCTCTTGTGGTATTACCCTCGAATAAATTTCGACAGATGAAGGAAATAATCGTTATAAATCCGACGATTTGGATCATGCCGGTAAGTATCACCTCATCATCACTTGTCACTTCATTCAGATCATTCCACCGAATTCGCCTCTTTCTTCTCCCGATAGAACCACATCTCTCTTCTGTTGTTACGTATCTGCGGTACTGACAACCAATCTGGTTACGCAGACGTTTAATCATCGCACTACATTACCTGTCGCGCAAAAGAGAAAATTGATTTCAGCAAGACGAATTCGAGTAATTTACATAAACGTTAACCTCAATGGTCCCATCGCCGTCTTGAAGCGCGTTAGGTTTATTAACCCCGGAGGCGCTGGATGCGGCACAAAATCAATAAGATGAATAGACGAGATATACAGTGTGTCCATGAAGTAACCCCCCCCCCTGTTAACTTTTGAACGGAGTGGAATTTTCACTTATAATCTCCCTAGTGCTTGAATTCTTGCCGGAAATTTTTCGAGTACATGAATTTTTTGAAAATTACCCGAGTCGCGCAGCGACGAGGGTGATTTTCTTAAAAAATTCATGTACGAGATAAATTTCCAGCAATTAATTCAAGCACGCGGGGGATTCGGTAAGAAAATTTCACACCAAAATATATTAAATTAATGGTTAATTCAACTGACTTGTAGATTATTCTGAGAGAAAACAAGTTGTAACATCAGTGGGCCATGAATGGTTTTTGTTGATATAATGACAGTTACGCGTTGGTATTAGTGGCGGTGTTTGTATGTGAGAAAGGAAAATTGATTTTGCAACATTTTCAACCTAAAATTACATTGCACATCACGCAGAACTAAAATAGTTTTGACTGGTCCATGCGGATTGTCTATTGGGAAGTGATGTGGAAAGGAATTCTTGCAAATTTCAGCCGAGTATTCACGAAAAGATAAGTTGAATAAAATTGTTTCAAATATTAAGTTCATATAGTCAAGCATAGGTAGATTTGATTGATATACATTTTTTACCGATGGACCTATTCATCGTTGAAATGCAAGTTCTCAAAATATTTTCAGACACATTCGAAATATTTAGTGAATATATAATTATGAAATATTATCTCCTTTCATATGAAAAATAACATTCCATTTGTACATAAAAGCAAAATGTTAACTATCACATGTCAAATATTTGACAGAAAAATTTCCACTTATTAATTTCGCCCAGGGTACCAGGAGGATAAAAATTTCCGGAAATTTTTTGGGTTGCCATGGCAACTAAATAAAAACTAATTTTTTGATTGGCTGAAAAAGTGAGGTGTGAAATTTTCTTTTGAATTTTTTTTTATGAAATGCTAGTTTATAAGCTACTTTTTGACACTAATAAAAAATGTCTAATCTTCAAAATGGCGGTCAGGCGCAAATTAAATGGCTTGGGGGGTCGTGTGATACCTCATTTGAATTGTCTTTTGATTTTCTCTACGACTGCAAAATTTCAGACAAAAATATTCATCCAAAACGAAATGGTGGCACATTATGTTAGAACTTTTATACTCGATTTCTTTGAATAAATGGCTTTCAACGAGCTCAATTGAAATGAAAAAATATTTTTTGATATCTACAAATGTTCTCTGTCCCTCAGAATTGCATATGGGGCATGATTTCTGAGATTTGCTGAGATTCAATAAAACGAGGTATTACACTATTAATCTACTTTTGAATTTTTTTCTAATATGGCACCCATCTGCCATTTTGAGTGACAAGAAGCTCTTGCAGAAACAAAAAAAATATTTTATCATTACACTAAAGCTATTTAATAGCCATTTATTCGAAAGTATCCTCTTGTGAGAGTTCTAAAATAATGTACCGCCATTTTGTTTTGGATCAATATTTTTGTTTGAAATTTTGCTATTGTACAGAGGATTGAAAGACGATTCGAATGATGTATGACTCGACCCCCCTTGCCATTTAAAAAAATCTTTCAAAATGGCGCCTGGCCGCCATTTTGGAAGATATAATTTTTTTATAACTGTCAAAAAGTACCTTACGAACTACCATTCAACCAAAAAAAATTCCACTCCGTTCAAAAGTTAACAGGGGGGGTTACTTTATGGACAGACAAGCAATTGGTTTTATAGGCGAATTTCTTCATGTTGCATTCGTTTCATTCAAGGCGATGGATTAGCCAGGAATCACACTGATCGACTAGGACCGACCGTCCGCGACCGTCCACCTACGACCAAAATTTCCAACACGTATATTCTTATCGCACAACTCACACTGTATAATCGTCATTGACCGTCCTCGACCGTTTTTCAAAGACCATTTTCGAAATAGACGAGGAAAGTGTGTCGTCACAAATGTCATTCTTGTCAAAAACTGACTGCAAACAAAGAATTTGAGGTTAGGTTATCTATTGATGCTTTGCAGTTTGCAGCTTTGTTTATTAGTTTTGTGTTTGGTTGTTTGGATTTTTGTCAGGCAAAAGAAGTTTAGTTTTATATTTAAATTATTTCTTAATATGGCAGGAGCTGCTGCGAATAAACATATCATCAAATTGGGGGAGATTGTGAAGTTTTTCAAAGATGAAGAGAAACTGATTTCTCGAGGAGAGAATGCACGTTCGTCTTTCAGTATGGTGGTTGCAATCAGGAGCAAAGCACATTCCCATCTAAAATTGTTTTAGTAAATATACCTAATTAAAGCAGACTACCTTTTTTGAATACCTTTAACAGTCTCTGATAGAGTTAGAAAATCAAAGATAACACAAATATTTTATAATTAACACGATGAACTCAATCTTCTGCCAAAAACCTTAACGGAATAAAATAAAAAACATCTGATTAAAATTTGACAGCGGTTTGTTTGGACTCAGTTAAGATGTCTAGAAACCCTGGTGCGTGCACTTATACCTGTAAAACTTTGGGATCAAACTGAAGACACCTGCCTACTTGAAAATGCTTGATTTTTTGATAATTAGGTTCGGGTTCCGAATTCCGATGTTCAGAGGGCGACTCAGTTATGTTTATACACAAGGTGCTCAAATTTTCGTGATTTTTCTTCCATGACCATAGATTTCTCTTTCTGACTGTCTGAATTTTGACAGTTTGTGTTGAGAGTTTGTGTCTGTTTTGATAAAATGTAAAGTAATGTTATGTTGATAAAAATTCCAATCGATTAACTTCGGAAAACTGTGAAAACGCCATAATGAGATATTTCCGGTATTATTATTATTATAAAATGCACACTCGGGTCATTTTCTAGGCACTAATTTAAGCAAAAATGTTCAAGAAAAACTCTTGACTGAAGTGTTGAACAATTTATAAGATGAAATAGGTAACAATCCAAAAATCAGGAAAACAAGAAACTTGATCGGAAAACACCATAAACAACGAAGAACTAGAAACAACACAATACACAATGAAAAATAGGACAAAAACTCCAATCACTACTAAACCAGAATCAAAATGAAATCAAATTCCTGATAAACTAATTCAAAATTCAAATTTATCGAAGTAACGTCAAATGTATGACAGCTTCGAGCGTTTTTAACGGAACCAATAAGAGAACAGAATAAAAATAAAAGTCGTGAACGCAAAACGTCGTTATGTGTTAGCAGCCTAACAGTTCTTGTCAGCGCTATAAGCGCCACGTACTAAAGAATGTGAACTAGGACCTAATCCAACATAAAAATCAAAACAAAATCGAATCGTTGAATTCACCAGGGTTTCTAGACATCTTAGACTCAGTTATTGACAAGAATGACATTTGTGACGTCACGACTTTCCTCGTCTATTGTAGTCTGCTGGAAATTTTGGTCGGTGTCACACTATCCTGACGTAATGTCATTTTGACACACATTTATGATGAACTTTTGACTTCAACAAAACTCATGTAAATAGGTATATTTCCCACCGGAAAAATAAAATGTCTGTTAAAAACTATTGATATTATGAATTTAACTTATGTTCAATAAACGAACAGATAATTATTCACATAACCTTCCGAATGTCAAATTAATGTCAGATTTACAAAATTATTCTAGTGATCGGTCGTGGATGGTCGATCAGTGTGACTTTGAAAGTTTTCATTGATCTACTTCTACTTTTGGTCGTAGGTGGACGGTCGCGGACGGTCGATCAATGTGATTCCTCACTTATTGAATTCAGCGATAGGTCGTTACGGTCATACAAGTCAGGACAAAAGAGACGCAAGACGTATGGAACGTCTCTCGTTCACCTGGATGAATTCATGAATTAATCGGTAACTAAGTAGCTCACTGCTCTAGGATGCCGCATAGAGTTATCGATCTGTATCTCACATTTCCATTGTCGATGCTCTTCTTCATTGGCTGGTATGCATAAAAGTTAGCAAATGCTTATACTACAGTTCCATCTCTTGACAAACTGAATGGATCTGTTTCAAGAAATCCCAGTAAAAACATTTGCTTCATATTTATGCATATGACCCATTATGATCTGTTATTATGATAGGTCCTCATATGACCCAAGAAAATTATTTGCATGTGTATGAAAAACACGAATTATTTCAAAAATTAAATATTTTCTTAAAAGCTTGAGGCCTTATTTCAAGGGTAATGGCATTCGATACGGTAGATCATGACATTCTTCTCCACCGTCTACCTGACACTGGTGTAAGAGGCATTGCATTAGATATTTTTGAGGATTATTTGAATAATAGACTGCAGGTCGTGAAAATCAACGACTCAGTAACCAGGGGTGTGCCGCAGGGACCGGTATTGGACCAATACTGTTTTTGTTGTATATCAATAATATTTTTAATATTGCTGATTTCAAGGTTGAAATAGCATTCGCTGACGACACAGCAATTACATTTATTGGAAACACTTAGGACGAAGTACCAACAAAGTCTGAAAAAGGTATCAGGACTTTTCAACTGGCTAAGTGATAACTTCCTGAGTGTCAATGTTGAAAAAACGAAATATATCGCCTTCGCGCCAACAAGCAGAGACCAACCTATAGAAAATGTGATAAAAATACACAAACCATCATGTGAAACTAATATGCATTGTCGCTGCTCTTTCATAAACAAAACAAATTCAAGGAAATTGTGATTTATTTGTCGGTCAGAAATTTCAATATTTCGATAAGAAAAGACTATGACTTTCTAGACTCTATTTTTCAGTCAAAGAATGACAATAACAACTGACTCTTTTTTTTAATCTACAGAGCATTTCTGAAATTATATTAAAATGAACTAAAACAGAAACATTTCTCCCCTCCTAGTGAGAAACGTTCAAGTAGTTTCTTCACTATCTTCAATTTTCCTTCTACATAGCTTCGATACAGGCCGTCGAAAAATACCACTCTGTGTCTTGACGTCTGCAACTCTGACTCTTCCATCACAACCATGTATAATATTCTCAACTTTTCCCATACGCCATAGGTTTCGAGGAGCTGTCCCATCCACAATAATCACCATATCATTTTTGGATAGTGGTTTGGATTCATTTATCCATTTCTCTCGTTTTGTCAGGGAAGGTAAGTATTCTTTGATCCATCTTTTCCAAAACAGTCTGCCATTTGTTGGGTCTTACGCCATTCCTTCCTTAAAAACTTTCCATCAAAATGTCCCAGTGGTTTTTCTTCACCGCTGGATCCCAGTAACCAGTGGTTTGGTGTTAATGCCTCCAGATCTGTCGGATCTAGTGACACATGGGTTAGAGGTCTGCTGTTCAGAATGAACTCAATTTCGCTAAAGAAGGTGGACAATGTCTCATCTTTCAAAGTTTGACCATTCAAAATCACACTCAGACATTTTTTCATGCTCCTAATCAGTCTCTCCCAGGTTCCACCCATATGTGGTGCACCAGGAGGTATGAATTTCCATGTGATATCCTTCATACACAGGTTTGAAACATTACCATGGGGGCATTATAGTTTAAGTTAACATTTCGCCATCTTAAACGACTGCTATCGCCATCACCACATTTTCTTTACCATTTTCATAATGCTGTCTCTGCCTTTGTACCTATGTATTTTTTATTAAATTAAATTATATTAAAAAAATAATAATGGCAGTATTGTTTTGTATTGTGTATTGGTGCAACTTGTATGTTTTGTATTGGTGTAGGTAACTTGTACATTTTACATTCACAAAAATATACTTAGTATTAATGGAAATATTATCCCGCTTAAATTCGATTTTCTTACCATATTTTTATAATTTTTAAAATTTTGGAACCGATTACATCTATGAAAATATAAGTTCTATTGATGAACATTTACTAAATAAAACAAGAAAATTTACATGTTTTTCTCATTATTGTCATTATCAACGACTAATAAGCATAACTAATTTTGAATAAAGAACTCACCATCAAGATGGCTTGTTCCTTCGGAGTCCTCATGAATTTGGCTAACGACTGAATTTTCTGGGAGGAGAACAGTTTCTGATCTCTGAGAAGCATGTAGGTTTTGCTCCAACTTTTCTTGTGGTCATCTCGTACCCAGACGTGGGAAAATATCACAGGACACTTGCCTTCTTGTATAACCATATGCTGCAATGATTGAAAGACCGGCATTATCGAAATCAAATCGGTTGCGAAAATAATTTTTATGTAAGTCCCTTCTGCGAAAAATTTACAAGCGGTGAAAATGAAAGCAATGGATAGGGTGGATAAGGTGACACAGAATGATTAGAAACAGCTTACCGTTCTTGTTAGTATAATCTACTCAAAAACAGTAGAAAAATGTAACGAAAGTGATTGATAGTGGTGATAATATTATAGTGGGAGAGCTGGCTACGAAAAAGTGAACTTATAAGGTGTAGTCACGAGTTTTATATAAAACGTCTCCTTGGTACCTTATAAGTACCTAGCGCAGCCGTCAGAACCATCTCCCGGGGAGGGAGGCGTGGGTGGGCGGTCAAAGTCGTACATTTTCAATGAGAAAAAAATGATGAGGTGTACTCCTGATATTTGGTAGAGTTATAGGGTTTAACTGTAGGAACCTACAGTTAGAAACTTCAACTCTTCCAAATATCAGGACTACACCTCATCATTTTTTTTTCAATAAAAATGTACGACTTTGACCGCCCATCCACGCCTCCCACCCCGGGAGAGCTTTCTGACGGCAGCGCTACGTACTAAACACCAAAAAGAGACGTTTTATACAAAATTCGTGGCTACACCTTATCAGTTCGGTTTTTCGTAGCCAGCTCTTAGGCTATTATATCAAACTGAAGTGGGGCAATGAAAACGATATTGTGTCCAAAACTACTGAAATCAAATATTGTTGGAGGTTGAAACATCAAGCAAAATTTATGCAGGAGATTTAGCGTTATGATGAAACATCAAGCGAAATATAATGTAGGTAGGAGATATAGCGTTACTCAAAAGTATAAAATAAACTGTTGTCACGTGCACACAAACGCCTATCACCTCGGTGTGATCTCATTGGTTTGTAGAAGCCATTCGTCATCATCTGTGTTTTTGGAAGTTCCACTCATTTTTGGGATTTTTGCTGTTGTTTTTTGGAGAATTAGGAGTTCTGCAATGAAAAATCAAATAAAAAATATTCACTTGTGGAAAGACCGTGAATATCCGTAAAGAAGGATTGAAGAGAATGATCGACTTTTTGCAACATTTGCTCGAATTATTCAAGTCATTAATTGAAATCATTGATATTTCGAAAAATGTGAGAGTTTTAACTAATGAATCATCAGTAACTTAGTCACAATCCCAAGTAGAACAGTTATATTGAAACAATATTGGTACAGGATCAGTCAGTCAGGATTGGTTTGGGTTTTTCAAATCTTATCAATATTTTCGTGTAGACCTTCCAGCAGATAACGGAGAAAATCCTCATCGAAAACTCATTGATGAATGTTGATGTATATAGGTCGAATAAAAATTTCATCAAGACTTTGGGAGGAAGGGATAGTGCCAAAAGATGCATTTACTTTTTGAATGGCAATACTTATCAGTCTGATTAGTCTTGGTCTCGAAAAATAAATGTAGGCTTGGCCTTGGTATTGGTCTTGATGTTTCAAGACCAAGACGAGACTGGCTCAGTCTTGGACTTCGTCTTGATAGTCTTGGGTATTGGTCAAGACATTCGTCAAGACATTTGAACTATTAAATTCAATTGTCACAATAACAGTTGAATATATTAATTTTTATTTTATCTTCAACAGTAGAAGGTATGGACCACTGCGACCTTACAAGATACACCTATTTGTTGTAAAACCGCCATATTGAATTTAAAAAATGTATTTTAGATTTGGAGTGAACAAAAATAAAAACCTACCATATGAAAAATAAATAATTGAAATAAAATGCCAAACCATTTCCATCAGATTTTTCTTGACATTGAATAGATTTAAGTTCATTATTTTGCTTTCGAGACCAAGACTAAGACTCTTGGGAGAGAGTCTTGATCTTGGTCTCGAAAGTCAAGTCTTGGTCTTGAGAAGATTTATTTTTTTAAGTACCTTGTATGGTATAGGTAAATTATAATAATATTGTCAAACCTACGTCTATCGACTTTGACACATTGATATGTATTTTTTCTACTAGCGTGCGGAAAAATCCACTTTTCCGCACTCATTTTAGTTTTGAAAGAGTCACTTTTCCGCACTAGTGCGGAAAAGTTTTTTCCGCACTCTTTTTAGTGCGGAAAAGTAGATTTGTTTAGTTTTTGCGGATTATACTGACAATTAAATATTGCGTCGCAAAAGGTTAAAATAGAAAGCTTACCAAGTATGGTTGTACAGTTTAATATATATTTAATAATGAATGTTCTTTATGTTAACGTTTGGGTGTTTTTTTCCGCTAGTAGAAAAAATAGTGTACCTAACACGAGCGTAAAGTGTCTTTTCCGCACGCGATTTCTGTCCGAACGACGCGTTAGCGTCCACATGGTGGAAATATTTGGAGAGGAGGGTATACTTCGATTTTACTATTTCATTAATTTGATACTCTCCGGCAAAAATTCTCGAACTCTTTTCACTTCCTGGTACTTTTACTGTAAGTCGCTGCTCCATTTGTGAGAAAATATTAGTTATCCTACCCTGTTACTGACGAGCGGCAAAAACCGCGTTTGCAGGTGGTCTTCCCCAGCCAAGTGAAGGATAATTTGCTGTATAATTACAATAAGCAATTGCAACTGGGTCTTCTTGGAAGAAAGAACAAATATCTGTCAGATGTAAATCAATGTCCGTCGTGGTATTAGCCAGAGAAGTAGTTGTTTCCTATCAGATGTTTGCCTCATATTTTGCACATGGTGGAAATATTTGGAGAGAAGGGACATTTTATTATTTCATTTATTTGATAGTCTCCTGCAAAAATCTCGAACTTATTCCATGACTTTTTGAACAGTTTTTGAATTCCTTGCCTTTTTTAGGTTTTTTCGGTTTTTCAGGTAAGTAGATGACTACCCTGTAATTCCTCCGATTGCTTTAAAACAGTCTTTATTATCATGAATCAATAGGCGAGTTATTATTTGCCTTCGTTTCAGGTCGTGTAACTATTTCTGGATCAGACGTTCCATTCATCAAATAAATTTTCATGTTGTGTGCTGTTTCGTAAATTGATAGTTATGTGAGAGGAACACATATTTCTTGTGTACACTTCAATGGATTAGGACGTTATGAATATTTACGTCTGTTATGGTTCGAAGCTCGTTTCGGTGATAAATGTATCGGTCAGTGCTTTTGAACGACTCAATTTATCAACTTAATACGTTTATGGGAGAAATGTCATCGATGTTTCCACGACATTAATTGATTTATTTCGTGGCGAGACTATCGTGCCCAAATACATCTGCCGTGAAAAGGAAAAAGCACCCTTGCGGATGATTCTGCGCCATTATGTTATGAACTAAACAAAACAAATATACGAAAACCTCGTGTCTGACTCGAGAGGAATAATGGTCATCTTCCTTCAGCCAACCCAACATATAAAGAAAAAAAAACTCTCTATTACAATCAACCCATCTTTCGGCTCAACTTCTGAGACTCTCACGGTCTTAACAACTAAGTAGGCAAGATTAATAATTATATCGGTTCAAGCTCAATAAATTTGATAAACTGGCTGTATCTCTTGTCATAAAAACGAAACAAAAATAAATAAGAAGTTATGTGTTCAATACACTACAGAAAGGGGGCTTCATAATTTGAAAAAGAAAAAGTTCAACATTTGAAAAAGAAAAAGTTCAACATTTAGATTCTAGGCTAGAGCCAACCCTGGCACCAGTAGTTACGCACAAAGTTTTGGTGTACCAAAACAATCGTTGATTCTTTGAACTGTTTTCATAGTGATTGTAACAGATATATACGATATAAGTGTCGTAAAGACTCATATTACGATATGATCGATTATCGTAATATGAACGGCAGATACCCAGGTTCGATACGTGCCGTTCCAAACAGGCAGATCATTCTCTACATCTCTACATTCGCTTGAAAAAGATACTGTGTCGAAACATATCGCAAAGAGAATAAATTTTGTGGAAATTTTAATCGTGTTTTAACTTAGTGTCGTAACTCTGTTTGTGTGGCCACCTCACCGTCCGCAATCAGTTTGAACTCGACATCAGAGGAATAAATTGAGAAAAGATTTACATAAAAATAGTGATGAATGCAACAAATTATAACAATAGCTAAGAGGTTCGAAAGGGACATTACAACGTATAAAATTACCTCTACCTGTAGGTGGGTGGGGTAAGGGTTCCTATTCTCATCATCGGTAGCATCACTGTCAATATTCAGCATACCACATGGAAAGAATTGCTGAAAAAGAAAACTAAATGAATATAAATTGACCGAGAATGAGTATTACTTTGGAGAATCAAAAGTACTCTTTTGTCATAAAATTGTAAAAAATCCTACAAAATTATTAATCCAGTACGATTGGGTTCTGAGACAAGGATCGATTGTAGCACCTTCAAACTTGGTATGCTAGTTGTTGGAACCATGATAAACACGAAAAAAAATTGTTTACCAAAATTTCAGGGGTGGAACATTTTTCTTTTTTTTCGTTTAAAAATATATAAATAGATTCTACAGCAAGAATCTATTTATATATTTTGGAAAGTATATGATTTATCAAAAAAACAACTCAACAAGATGAAAGACAAAAAATGATTCCTAGTAATTTTTCATGACATGCGCTTGTTTTCTCAGAAAACGTGATTGAACGACGACATCAAATTTCAGGTTCACGCTTACTTACCCGCCGCTGGGAGTTCTGTCGGAGCCGAATATTTGATTGGTCATAACTCTGCTTAAAATGATCGGAGAAGGAAAAGGAAAAGTTTATATAATTTCTGAAGACTCCTACCTTCTCATGCAAATATAATATGCAAGTATTTGAGTACCTAAAATGTGTTTTGTCAGTATAATTATTTCATATCAACTAAAATATCTATGACTTTCGGATCCTCCGTAAATATCGTAGAAGGGTTATGGTAAGTGGGATAAAACACATTTAGTTACTCAGATACTCACATGTTATATTTACAAGTAGAAGTCTTCAGGAACGATATGCACCTTTTTCTTTTCCTTCTTTTATGATTTTTAGCAAAGTTATGACAAATCTAATTTTCGGTCCTGTTGGAAATGGCAGTGGCGGGTTAAAGCGAGCCTGACATTTGATATAGGAATTCAATCAGGTTTTCTGAAAAAACGAGCGCATTTTCTGAGAAATTACTAGTATATTTGTGGAGAATTGAATTATCTGTCACCTTGTTGAAATTGTATCTTGACAAACCTCTTAGGTAATTTTTTTTAATTCTTAAAATAAATGAAATTTAACATTTTTACTTTTCTCAAAATGTCTAGTTTCATGTTACATGTATGTTAAAGGGAGATCGCAAGAATCCTGTTCGGTAACAAATTATTGTTATTTTCAGGAGCACCATCGGTCTCTTTCGTGTGTGACTAGAAATGACCTCACGAGATGGTGTTGCATATTTTCTGGGGTTTCCTATAGCAGAAAAGTGAATGCGCCATCAAAAATAAGAGCACCACGGCCAATAATAATAAAACTTCGTCCTCTACGCAGAAGCTGTCTTTAGTTACACTGTATGAGTCTTTATGGACTCAGCGAACAATTCGGAGTCTGGTGGAAAGTTAGCAGTGGGAACTGAAAAACTCAACTCACCTGCGGCTCATCTGGGTCTATGGCGGCGATATTCTCTAAATGAGTTAAAACAAAAAGAATGCGAATGTGTTGTAATTTCACATTAATCAGATGTAAGATCAATGTATCCTTCATACACATGCTCACAGCGACACCGAGCGTTCAATAGCTGAACTATTAAACTGCCTGAAATATCTCCGGAGCTTTCCACATTCAGCGCGACAATAAATAGCGAGCTTTACCACTGATGCCGCTTGAGTAGCTTCGGTCAGATCTCTGCCCGACGGATTTCCAGCGCTATGAAAATAAAAATTTTCAATGAAATCAGAAAAATCAATAGAGACATCTTCTAAGAGACTCATAGAGATGGTGCTAGTAGTTTCGACATCACCAGCGACTTTGTTTCCTACGGAAGATTTAAAAAATTGTACGAAACGAAAACATGGCATTAACTTCGCATTTTTATATTCACCGGTTTTGTGTTTGCAGGCGGGATCACTTCTTACATTCTCTGTCGTATCTCTCACGACAATAAAAAAAAGTGAAACAATATTCCTAGAAAGTGAACTCGTAGAATTTTTTCGAAAGTAACTAAACCAAAAATGTAACTTAAGTTTACATGTTTTCAGCATTTGGTCGATATTTTTCGGTTTTCTTTTTAAACCTCTCACAGTTTTACCATATCTGATCAATTCCCACCAATCCCTCAGGATGAGTTCAGAATATCACAAACCCAAAAAAAACAGAATATTGTTGTATACTAGAATTGACCTAAAGTACTAAGAAATACAGATATGTACTCGCTAAATTATCGATTGATCATAAATTCATAATGTGTGTTTAATCTAAATTTTTCAATATACAGGGTGCTCCACGAGGTTTTGGTAAGGAATATTTCGGAACTCGAGAATAGTAGTAGAGAATTGTAATATTTGGGTTGTAAATTAAAGCAATTGGTGCTATTTTTGATATTATGACACCCAATGAGTTTGTTTTTTGTTTTCAGTCACGTGACATCAGATTCAAAATTCTTAATGGGACAACCTGTATATTCTGGCATTTCTATGTTCCTCCCGATAAAAAATTCCAAAAAAACTATCACATTTGTGGTCTGACACGATTAATTTAAGAACTACAGGTACTTCAATATTATTTTTCCTACGATATCTGAAAAGAGTAATTACAAAATTATTTGAGTTTATGGTCACCCTGTATATTTGGGCAGTCCCATATTTTTTGTGATAATTCAAACGAGGCAAAATTATGTTATTCATATTTTATTAAAAAACGTAGTGGAACAAAGGATATTGAAGTATATATCGTTTCACACTACAAGTGTGATAGTTTGTTGGAATCAATTGCTTTAATTTAGAACCTCAAAATTACAATTCTCTACTACTCTTGAGCTCCGAGATATTTCCTGTCCAAAACCTCGTGGGCCGCCGTGTATTACCATGGCAACCCCATTCTTTAAATACATCACTATGGTTACTGTTTGAAATCAGAATTCTCATATGAGGTGCCAGAAAATATAGCCGAAATTATTTATGTATTTCTGTGATTCCAAAAATTTGTGTGCCCCAAAAATGATTCCATGAATAAACTGATTTTATTCTGATGTTTTCATTTCCAAGCTTTAGCAAAAAACAACCTGCAGTTGAATGTGGTGAAGCTAAAACATTTTTTGCACTTTTAAGAACCCTTTAAATCCCTATTTTTGGGGAAAAAAGTTGTACTCCAAATCCTTAGGAATTTAAAGTAAATTTCTTTGCAATAAAAGCTGGATTTAGAAATTTATTTTTCAGTGATCTTTTTGACAAATGCAGTACAAGTATTTATTGTAAAAAAAGATCTCCCCTCGATAGAAAGTTTCTTCGACCTGCGTACTCACCTGCCCCGCTCACAACTGGAGGCACAGCGTATGGCACTATAATTCTGAATATAATTCATGCTGGGTCAAATAACCCCTTTAAAATTGGCCTTGGCTGTAGTCTAAAATAATAATAGTCAGTATACACTTTCATAACATTCAACTCAAACAGCTCAAAATGGAATCAACTAACCTTATTTTTGTACCCTAGTAAGCTTGCATTGAATCAATAAAAACTATTTTTCTGTGTAGTTTGCGGAAAGAACAAAGCTGAGTTTGTAACCGTGCATGAAACCAACGTTAGTTGTTTTACCTGCGAGTCTCGTAAGAAGAATTCATAATTGTCGCAAAATTAGAAACTGAATACAATTCCTAGATCGCCCCGATCTGATTCAGGGTCGAATTGGTAGGTGAAACACTGATTTTTTTTAGTAGACGATATGAATGTGTGAACATATTTCTTGTTAGATTTGCCAAGCAATAATTATTTATCAAGTGCAAACTACGAATCAATCCAAATGGTGACAAAGATCGTTCACCATTTCTGCAAAACGCTCATTCACCATTTTAACAAACTATAATATTTGGTGGAGGTGCAGGTGTTCGAATTCAATTGAAATATAAAACTTAGGGCGGAAATACAAGTACCGCAATATGCGGTTGCTGCCGATTGCACTTTGCAGTCGCATCTCATCAATACGCCATGCAGTCCAAATGCAGTCGAAAAAATAATAATCCAGTAAGAACAGACAAACTTGAGCAAAAAGTGAAGAATGAATTGTAACACGGCACATAACATCTCGACATCATCTATTATTAAAAAAAAATTGTTTACAAAAAAATCATACATTTTTGGAATGAGCATAAAATTTTAGGTATACAGTGCGAATTTCAAGTGGATGTGACGACTTGGTATTTTGATGATTTTTAGGGGTGACCCTTGCAACTTTTCGAGTAATTTTTGTTTTCTTTCGATTGACTCGAAATTCACAATACATACTAATTCGACCATTCTGAATCGACTGGCGTCCGCAGAATTTGTCTATCTCTAACCGTTCTCGAGTTGGTCAGCTCTAAATCAGTTTTTAGATGGTTTTTTTTTTCGCCAAAAATTTTTATGAGTTTTCGACATTATTGTTAAAATATTCAGAATCAGCACGTCAAATTACTTTCGAGGACAAACATTTTAAATTCAAAAAATGAAATATTAAAAATTTCAGAAAATTTTATTTTTCATTTTAACACCTATTTCTGCCTAAATTTTATATCTGAGCATATAAAAATCATACATTTTTGGAATGAGCATAAAATTTTACGTATACAGTGCAAATTTCAAGTGGATGTGACGACTTGGTATTTTTGATGATTTTTAGGGGTACCTTGCAACTTTTTCGAGTAATTTTTAATTTATTTCGATTTACTCGAAATTCACAATACATACTAATTCGACCATTCTTAATCGATTGGCGTTCGCATAATTTGTCTATCTCTAACCGTTCTCGAGTTGGTCAGCTCTAAATCAGTTTTTTGATGTTTTTTTTGCCGTCAAAAATATTTCTGATGACTTTTCGACATTATTGTTAAAAGATTCGGAATCAGCACGTCAAAATACGTCCGATGACAAAAATTTTAAATTCGAAAAATGAAAAATAAAAAATCTCAGAAAATTTAATATTTTCATCTTAAACACCTTTTTCCGCCTGAATCTTATATCTGAGCATATAAAAATCATACATTTTTGGAATGAGCATAAAATTTTACGTATACAGTGCAAATTTCAAGTGGATGTGACGACTTGGTATTTTTGATGATTTTTAGGGGTACCTTGCAACTTTTTCGAGTAATTTTTAATTTATTTCGATTTACTCGAAATTCACAATACATACTAATTCGACCATTCTGAATCGATTGGCGTTCGCATAATTTGTCTATCTCTAACCGTTCTCGAGTTAGTCAGCTCTAAATCAGTTTTTTGTGTTTTTTTTGCCGTCAAAAATATTTCTGATGACTTTTCGACATTATTGTTAAAAGATTCGGAATCAGCACGTCAAAATACGTCCGATGACAAAAATTTTAAATTCGAAAAATGAAAAATAAAAAATCTCAGAAAATTTTATGTTTTATCTTAAAACAACTTTTTCCGGCTAAATCTTATATCTGAGCATAGAAAATCATACATTTTTGGAATGAGCATGAAATTTTACGTGAACAGTGCGAATTTCAAGTCGATGTGACAACTTGGTACTTTTAATGATTTGCAACTTTTTCGAGTAACTTTTAATTTCTTTTGATTGACTCGAAAATAACAATACATACTAATTCGGCCATTTTAAATCGACTGGCGTTCGCAGATTTCGTCTATCTCTAACCGTTCTCGAGTTGGTCAACTCTGAATTAGTTTTCAAATGGTTTTTTTTTGCGCGAAAAATATTTCTGATGAGTTTTCGACATTTTCGTTTAAGGATTTGGAATCAGCACGTCGAAATACGTTCGGGGATAAACATTTGAAATTTGAAAAATTTAAATTCAAAAAGTTCAAGAAATTATTTATCATGATATACTTGCCTTTTTTGTCCGTCGATTTTTTTCGTTCAAATTCCCAATATATACTAATTCAGCAATTCTGAATCGATTGGCGTTAGCAGAATCAGTCTATCTTCAAACGTTCTCGAGTTGGTGAGCTCTGAATCAGTTTTCAAATCGTTTTTTTGGCGCCAAAAATATTTCTGATGAATTTTAGATATTTTCGTTCGAAGATTCGGAATCAGCACGTCAAAATACGTTCGGGGACAAAAATTTTAAATTCGAAAAATGAAAAATAAAGAAGTTCAAAAAATTATCTATCATGACTTACTCGACTATTTTGTCCGTAGATTTTTTCGCTCAAACTCTCAGTATATACTAATTCGGCCATTCTGAATCGATTGGAGTTCGCAGAATTCGTCTATCTCTAACCGTTCTCAAATATTTTTTTTTGCGAAAAAATAATTTCTGGCGAGTTTTCGACATTTGGAATAAGGAATTTATTTAAAATTAATAATGAATTAATGAAAATGTTATGATGTTCACCTAATAAAAGGGTAGTTTCCCCCTCGATCCAGCCTCATAGAAACGTTACTTGGTCTTTAATGCATCAGTAGTAACAGTGGGTGGTGGTGGTACATGGTAGTGAATTAGCACAATTTTTTTCATAACTTTTTCATGATGGAATTTGTTGATATAAATAGAATAGTAATTTACGTAATAAGTCCGGAAAACACAATTTTTTTGGACGAGTGGACAAGATTCTAGGACGAGCGTAGCGAGTCCTGGAAATCAGCGAGTCCTGGAAGTCTGCGAGTCCAAAAAAACTGTTTTCGGACGTGTTGCATACACAATTTTTTCGGCAACCGTGTACAATAACAAATAGAGACACATCTATTTTTTATATTTCTTTGTAGAAGAAAATTTCGAACATTTTAATTCTTGTTTGTATTAAATATTGAAATTGGAACAAAAGATAGATACTAACAGAAACATTCTAATTCTTATTTATATTAATATTTATATTAATATTTATATTAAAATTTGAGGATTTCCCGGACTAGTCCAGAAAGTACGTACTTCCCGGACTAGTCCGGGAAGTGATACTTTCTCAAAGAAAAATCCGGGAAGTAGCTACTTCCCGGACGGTTGCCGAAAAAATAGTTTTATTCAAGAAGCGTATGTAAGCTTTAAATTTCTATCCCATATTAAGACTTGCAAGCAAAATAGACAACGTTGAAAAAAATATGTGGTCGGCTCGGGAGGATACCCACATCTCAATAACGCATCTGCAGTGGGATGATTTTCTGGACAACAAACAATTGACAGCGAAATGAAGTTCATACTCACTTGAGGATGATGAAAGAACTCGTATTTCCTAAAATCTTTTCTGAACCTGAACTTGAATCGGGCGTGGAAAGAAAAATTTCGCATGTCTTTATAAGCTGCCAACACGTACTCATGGTCTTCCAATTGTCTTTCTGCAACAGAACAAATTCATATACTATTATTGCTTTATCGAACATGCACAACAACATATTTGAAAAAATCGAGTTATACTTTTGCTATGGGATTTCAAGTACTAGATGGATAATAATAATATTGATAATTCATCTTTATTAACTACACGATCCGTGAAATCCACACCGTTGAAATAGGGGATTCACCAAGGTTACAGTAAGCAGGCCCCCCATTGCTCGATGACCACGTGCTGTTAAATGGTAGAGCAGCGTTGATCAAGGATAAACAGTGGCGGCTAGAGAATAATTGTTTATGCCTGATTTAAGTGATTTGTCCGTAATGGAATCGAAACCTTTTCAAAACAGCGACTTAAAATATGTCGTAGATGAAAAAGTATCAGAATTTGATGACATCGAAACAGAAACTGGTTGGATGGAAGAGCAATCCCTGCCATGAGTAATCATGAGGAGGAATTGAATCCTGCCTTTTGTTAGGATATAAGCTGATTGCTGTACCCTACAATAAAAGCATTTATTATTATTATTATTATTATTATTAAGTAGAAAGTGCACGGTCGAAGTCATCAAAGGCCAAACGAGTTGAAGTTAACAAAAGTGTATCTAATAAAACGAAAAAAATTACGGATTATTTCATAGTAGAGCAAGATCTTAAGAGTGATAAAAATACTAACAAACAAGGCTATGTACCCTATGTACGACGGTTTTGGAAATGAAAAACTGCGGAACATCTTCACAAGGCGACATTTGCAAGCTAAACACACTATAGAGAACACACTAGAGTCTACGAAAAAAATTTGGCAGATACAGACCACGTAATTCCGGGGCAAATACCTCTACAGGTTCGAATAGACGTAGAACAATTTTAGAGTTGGCTTGAGATGGTAAAACAATAATTAGATTTTAGCTATAACTATGTAGTAATTTGTGACACAATTGAATAATCTACACGGGGGATAAAAAAAAAGGTCCACATCTTATATTCTTTGATAATTTTTTATTTGTGGATGATTTTTTATAAAATTATGAATATCTTCAAAAATCTATAGGATTCAGGTAATCTAGTAAAAATTGTGGCACAAGCTATACATTTTCATACCTGGCATTTCAAAAATATAACTTACTTTACCATTTAAAAGTGGGACATTATAACGTGAATATTATTGTACTGTATTTTAACTGTAACTCCAGTTTTGTTTATTTTGAATCCATATATATTTATTGTTATGGCGTTTTGGCAGTTAATCAGATTAAGACAAAAAAGATACCAGATTTTCAAGAAAAATCAAGTAGATAGCTTGATTTATAAGTACTTAATGTATAACTACTTGACTCGACTTGAATTTCAAAAATAAGTTCTTGACTTGAGTCAAGTCAAGCTACTCATCATTATATTTGAATTTCGAATCAAGTCATTAACTGTATTTTATGACTGAACATATTAGTAATGTGTGATTTATTTTGCGATAAAACAAAAAACTCATAAATTACTTTGAAGGTTATACAGTGTTCACACGATTTAGATTGCTTTGAAAATGTTCGCCATCTGGTAAAATACACGTTATCTTGAACTGTTATAACCCGATCAACTGAATTAATGGACCTAATATTATCAACAAAATTAGAAGAGGATCATAGTGCAAACTCATAAAATAAATATTCAGACTTCAGATTATGTATTTGTTCTTTTATTCTTTATTTGAATTTTTTCTTCTGTCATCCTGCTGCACTCTCACGAGTAACGCACAGAAGTATTCGATATGGTTTTTACATATTATATACGGACTATCTGCAACACCCGGCGTTGCCGGGGTAAAAAAATAGGATGTTAGACAATTTCACTTCTTTTTCATATTCCAGAAATTGAGTACCTAGATAGTTTCATTAGCACGCCCTTGATCCTTTCGAAAACTTTACTTGAGTGTCTTTTCAGTACATTCTAGAACATTACGGAGACTCTGTACTAGCTAATTCCACGGAGATCTCGAGATTTCCAGAACATTTCCTCACCTCGCCCTCTCCCCGATGGCCAAACTTTCGAAAACTACACTCGAGGGTCTTTTTAGTATTTATAAAACATTACGAAGACTAGTTTATTCTCGAATTTTCTAGAACTTTCCAGAAGCTTCAAGAACATTCCTATATTATAGAAATGTCATTTTCATATTCTAGAATATTCCAGAAAGTAGAAGTATCTCATTACGCATTTTTACCATCCACATCCACCCACATCCACCCACATCCACCCACTTCCACCCACTTCCACCTACAGCAACTAAACTCCCTTACTTGCAGGTATACACGTGAGGCCTTCTATCACTGCAACCACAAGTGGGTGGCAGTGTAAAATAGTTTTTTTTTTCCAACAAAAATTCATTCTTTCATTTCGTTTTGTTTTTTCATCTTCTACCTCCCACTCCATGTATCCCTCCAATTCCTCTATATTGATGATTTGAGAAAAACAGAATTTTAATGGAAAAGGAAAATACTAACCTAATCCTAAGTCAGCCCAATATTCTATGATACTCCAATGAACACTTTTGGAAACCCTGTTTTTCATTGCAAGAAGTTGGCACAAATCACTGGCACAAAGATTCCTCTCCACGATTACAGACTGAAAGCTCTCGTTGTCGTTGTAAAATAGTAGTTCCTCCTGCAATGAAAAAATTAGTTTACTTTTTGGTAAATCATTGATTTTTTTTAACACAGGGTTGCTTGGCAATAAGGATCCTATCCTTTTACGCATATTTTTAAATACTAGTTTTTGGGTTTTTGAGTATAGTAAGCAGTTCGACTCGATTGCATAAGATTGGAAGTTCCAGTACTGAATACTAAGAAATTTTGAAGCCATCCGCATCTATCTTGAAAAAAAATGAGGTATCTCAAATCATTGGCTATTCACCAGTACCATCAAAACTAGAATTCTAGCCGAATATAAGAAGATGAAAATGTACAAACAACCATTTTTCAAGAAGTAAAAAAAAAGGAACACCGCAGTGAAATTTCAGTGCCTATTCAGAAAACTGAAATCCTCGAAGCTTCTTAGATATAAATAGTTTTGAAATTTGTTCAAAACACATAATACCGGGTGACAATGTGACTACCATGCCTGTATATCTTTCGTTCTTGAACAAATTTGATATAAATTTGGTACTGTGATATAAGACATAATTTCGGGATGACAGACACATGAAGACAAATTGGCCGACTTTAATTTTCGCAAAAAGTACAAATCACTTACATTTTAAAAAGTGAATCACCCTGTATATTATTCGATTTTCGGAGTCTACATCCCGAAATACATACGACTGTTTTGCCAAATTCTCATTTTGGAACGATTATTTCTTGCTTTTAAATTTTTTTATAACATAGGAAGCTGCTACGCTACAGTAGTGTTTTTAATGAACTTAACACAAATATTCGTTTCTAATAATACCAAAAATATTGAAGACCTTGGCTTATCCAAAAATTTGACCTACGCATTCCTCGGAGATTGAGGGTTTCATAAGGTTTATTCGTTTGCATCGAGGTGTAAGGTAGTGCATCTTCTATCCGAATAATATTTTTCAGGAAAACAACTGCATCATCATTCTGAGTGTTATAGAAATATCTCCGATGTCATTAGAACATTCATTTGAATCGACACCTTTTTTACCTTTCATTTTTAATAGTTTGTGAGAAACTAAATCCATGGTCAACCAAGAATGCTTTATAAGGTGGTAGTTATCGATATCAGAAGTTGTTTTGAGAGCATTCTTCAAAACAGTATCAGATATTTTCATTTCCCCAACACTTGTGCTTTTAACTTTTGTTAGACTCTATATTGACCATAATTTTTTTTACAAAAGAGAACGAGGAGGGAACATCAGATGTACCACTTTATTTCTTGTGATACCATTCACCTGTCAATGGAGGTGTCGATGCTTATACATACATACCTTCAACTTTTAGGCAATATTACACTTGGGAGGATAGGTTTCCTTTTAGTTCACAAATACGTCCCATTGACTTGAAGCTAGAGACAACCATGCCTAATGGCATTTCTATACTGAAAGGCGTGTTCACTTGATGAAAATTCCAAAGGGATGATTCAATTATCATCTTGTTACTCTCTTGCATTCCTGGGCGATGAGATATAAACAGTATTGAATTATTCAAGATATCTGATTCATTTTCCTGGTATGTGCGCTTTCGCTCTTCACGGATGTGATAACCGAAGAATTTGTTGATAAACACTAGAAAATATTTTTGTTATTCATGAATGTTTGCATTGAGAAATATCTCATTCCAACATTGTTGCAGCAATAATAACGTTAGCCTTGACTGGCATCATAGTGACAAGATGTGAATTGAAATGTCAAATTCATTTATCGTTGGCTTTTCATTTGATTATATGTAAAATTGTGGTTGTGGAGAAAGCACAGTCTGTTACTCGGTTCTTTCACGCAATTCCTTTCAGATTACTACTATCCACTGTTCGTCAATATATTTCCTAGATAACATGATCATTTGACTTGGTTGCAAGTTTGGATCAGTTGAAGGCAGGAAATCACTTGGAGAATCCTTTACACTCTTGGAAAAGTTAGTTGCTAAGCTTCCCAGTGGAATGAAGTTGCTATGGGGGCAAGTAATGATGAAAAAAATAATAATTTTTTTTTTGGATTATCGTGGCCGTTACTTGATGGAAATCCATAGTTATTACACTAAGGTAAAACACGATTGAAATTTCCACAAAATGTATTGTCTTTGCGACATGTTTCGATATATAGTATCTTTTTCAAGCGAATGTAATACATCGCTTTTAATCGTGTTTTACCTTAGTGTCATAAAAAAAAAATGAAACCAATTTGAAACATTTTGGAAACTGGACTAATGAGATTTCATCTACTGCTTTTCGTCCCTACATTTTCTTTGCCTGATCATGGGAGAAAATTCAATCGTTGGCCACAGCATTATAGAAAACCCAATAGCACTCAACGTTTAGGAAATACGGTGTTACATGCCAATGAAAATTTGGGAAACAATTGTTCTTATTGTAGTGTAGAGAACCATACGATTTTGAATCAAAATTGATTGTTGATGATCGATGGTTGAAAACAATAAAACTGAAAGATTAGCTATACAAAATTTTTAACTATAACTATGAAACTTTTTAGGAGAAGAAAGATCATTTCGTCGAAAAACTCTTTCAATTTTCTTACATGGATGAGTGGGCAAAAATTGTATGTAACACAATATCGTCAATATTATAATACGTAATAAACTTTCAAACGCAACTCTCTAAAGGTCATTCTTTGACGCAATTCCTTTCAGATTACCACTATCCACTGTTCGTCAATACTTCCTAGATAACATGATCATCATAATTGTATTTTATCAGAAGTTTGTGTTTTCTCTTTTCTAGAAATTAAATACTTTTTATTCGAGTTGTTTACTTAGATATTTGATATTAGGAATTAAAATATAAGTGTTCACAGATGCCAAATGCTTTAATATAAATATTGTTGAAAAATCTTTATTGAAAATTGATATTGTTTATTATTTTATTATTATTATTAAAATACACCGAAATCAGTAAGTATTTTACAAATATAAATATAAAAAGTAACAATCGTAGTAATGTTGCTTGCCTTCTATACAGAAAAAATTACCTTTCTATATTAGTTTATTGGAACAGTTTCATCAGCGTGGTCGGACAACGGTGCCCTCTTTTGGGGGTTCTAAGTTCGGTCTGGCAGGGCGCTCTCCTGTTCTCCTGATCGAGGGCAGGAGAGTCGCTACTTCTGCGCCCATCTTTCACCCCTTTCTTTCCCCCCTGGGTTGAGGGGTGTGAACTTTCGGAGTTGAAGTGACATGTTATTGCTTGTGACTTGTATTTATTAACTATGTAAAATAAACTCCTATTTATTTATTTATTTAATTTTCATTGGAGATTACTCATTAGTGTTCTTCTAAGTTCAATACTGTTAATTTGGTAACAATAATATTTTGAGGTTTGTAGAGCAATATTTGATTTTCAGTAGAAATGTAATACTTACGGCTGCCTCCCCACTGGGACCCGGATTTTCTTCATCACCTTGCCGCACTTCCGCCCATCCTTCTTCCATATTATCTTGTAAACGTGCATAACCGACTCTGCGCGTACAGGTACACTTTCCACGAGGAAAACGGCACCATTCTGAAACAAAACAAAAAATTATTATTATAACGGTTCGAAAACTGAGGAAACAAAAAATCACAGATTCGCAAATCCTACGGAAAAAATCATAGGACAGTAGAAATAGGCAATCAATTCACATTAATTCCAAAATTTTTCAAACTTTAGTCAAGTGAATGGTACATCGAAAAAGCAATAAATTTTTGAAAGGGGGAACATTCTCCATACATATTGACAAATGAAAAATGTGATTTATTTGTAATATCTAACAGAAAACAACTACTTCTCCGGCAAAAGCCACGCTGGACATTGAACTACATTTGATATACAGTGTGTTACACTTCTCATGGAAACACCCTCGTATCTTCCGTAATTTTTGACGCAGAATCATGAAATTTTCAGGATCGATAGATAGTATGTTTTACCGTAAAAATGGGTGGTTCCATCGCTGCTGGCGTGCAGTGTATATCACATAGGTTGACCCTTTTTGTACAGTGAGTTCATTTCTAGTGTATCTATCGATCCTGAAAATTTCATGGTTCTTCGTCAAAAATTACGGAAGATACGAGGGTGTTTCCATGAGAAGTGTAACAAATTTGAATTTTTCAGGACTGAAAATTTTTCAGGAGACAGGTCTAATTATAGTAATTTGGGGGTGCTGATCACGAATCTGGAAGAATTTTGAGCGAATTTTGCCCCCTAGTATGTTTTACCGTAAAAATGGGTGGTTCCATCGCTGCTGGCGTGCAGTGTATATCACGTAGGTTGACCCTTTTTGTACAGTGAGTTTATTTCTAGTGTATCTATCCATCCTGAAAATTTCATGGTTCTTCGTCAAAAATTACGGAAGATACGAGGGTGTTTCTATGAGAAGTGAATCAAATTTGAATTTTTCAGGACTGAAAATTTTTCAGGAGACAGGTGTATTTATAGTAATTTGGGGGTGCTGATCACGAATCTGAAAGAATTTTAAGCGAATTTTGCCCCCTAGTATGTTTTACCGTAAAAATGGGTGGTTCCATCGCTGCTGGCGTGCAGTGTATATCACGTAGGTTGACCCTTTTTGTGCAGTGAGTTCATTTCTAGTGTATCTATCGATCCTGAAAATTTCATGTTTCTTCGTCAAAAATTACGGAAGATACGAGGGTGTTTCCATGAGAAGTGTAACAAATTTGAATTTTTCAGGACTGAAAGTTTTTCAGGAGACAGGTGTAATTATAGTAATTTGGGTGTGCTGATCACGAATCTGGAAGAATTTTGAGCGAATTTTGCCCCCTAGTATGTTTTACCGTAAAAATGGGTGGTTCCATCGCTGCTGGCGTGCTGTGTATATCACGTAGGTTGACCCTTTTTGTACAGTGAGTTTATTTCTAGTGTATCTATCGATCCTGAAAATTTCATGGTTCCTCGTCAAAAATTACGGAAGATACGAGGGTGTTTCTATGAGAAGTGAATCAAATTTGAATTTTTCAGGACTGAAAGTTTTTCAGGAGACAGGTGTAATTATAGTAATTTGGGTGTGCTGATCACGAATCTGGAAGAATTTTGAGCGAATTTTGCCCCCTAGTATGTTTTACCGTAAAAATGGGTGGTTCCATCGCTGCTGGCGTGCTGTGTATATCACATAGGTTGACCCTTTTTGTACAGTGAGTTTATTTCTAGTGTATCTATCGATCCTGAAAATTTCATGGTTCTTCGTCAAAAATTACAGAAGATACGAGGGTGTTTCTATGAGAAGTGAATCAAATTTGAATTTTTCAGGACTGAAAATTTTTCAGGAGACAGGTGTATTTATAGTAATTTAGGGGTGCTGATCACGAATCTGAAAGAATTTTAAGCGAATTTTGCCCCCTAGTATGTTTTACCGTAAAAATGGGTGGTTCCATCGCTGCTGGCGTGCTGTGTATATCACATAGGTTGACCCTTTTTGTACAGTGAGTTTATTTCTAGTGTATCTATCGATCCTGAAAATTTCATGGTTCTTCGTCAAAAATTACGGAAGATACGAGGGTGTTTCTATGAGAAGTGAATCAAATTTGAATTTTTCAGGACTGAAAATTTTTTAGGAGACAGGTGTATTTATAGAAATTTGGGGGTGCTGATCACAAATCTCAAAAAGCGAATTTTGCCCCCTAGTATGTTTTACCGTAAAAATGGGTGGTTCCATCGCTGCTGGCGTGCAGTGTATATCACGTAGGTTGACCCTTTTTGTGCAGTGAGTTCATCTCTAGTGTATCTATCGATCCTGAAAATTTCATGATTCTTCGTCAAAAATTACGGAAGATACGAGGGTGTTTCCATGAGAAGTGTAACAAATTTGAATTTTTCAGGACTGAAAATTTTTCAGGAGACAGGTGTAATTATAGTAATATGGGGGTGCTGATCACGAATCTGGAAGAATTTTGAGCGAATTTTGCCCCCTAGTATGTTTTACCGTAAAAATGGGTGGTTCCATCGCTGCTGGCGTGCAGTGTATATCACGTAGGTTGACCCTTTTTGTGCAGTGAGTTCATCTCTAGTGTATCTATCGATCCTGAAAATTTCATAGTTCTTCGTCAAAAATTACGGAAGATACGAGGGTGTTTCCATGAGAAGTGTAACAAATTTGAATTTTTCAGGAGACAGGTGTAATTATAGTAATTTGGGGGTGCTGATCACGAATCTGGAAGAATTTTGAGCGAATTTTGCCCCCTAGTATGTTTTACCGTAAAAATGGGTGGTTCCATCGCTGCTGGCGTGCTGTGTATATCACATAGGTTGACCCTTTTTGTACAGTGAGTTTATTTCTAGTGTATCTATCGATCCTGAAAATTTCATGGTTCTTCGTCAAAAATTACAGAAGATACGAGGGTGTTTCTATGAGAAGTGAATCAAATTTGAATTTTTCAGGACTGAAAATTTTTCAGGAGACAGGTGTATTTATAGTAATTTGGGTGTGCTGATCACGAATCTGGAAGAATTTTGAGCGAATTTTGCCCCCTAGTATGTTTTACCGTAAAAACGGGTGGTTCCATCGCTGCTGGCGTGCAGTGTATATCACGTAGGTTGACCCTTTTTGTGCAGTGAGTTCATTTCTAGTTTATCTATCGATCCTAAAAATTTCATGATTCTGCGTCAAAAATTACGGAAGATACGAGGGTGTTTCCATGAGAAGTGTAACAAATTTGAATTTTTCAGGACTGAAAATTTTTCAGGACTGAAAATTTTTCAGGAGACAGGTGTAATTATAGTAATTTGGGGGTGCTGATCACGAATCTGGAAGAATTTTGAGCGAATTTTGCCCCCTAGTATGTTTTACCGTAAAAATGGTTGGTTCCATCGCTGCTGGCATGCAGTGTATATCACGTAGGTTGACCCTTTTTGTGCAGTGAGTTCATCTCTAGTGTATCTATCGATCCTGAAAATTTCATGGTTCTTCGTCAAAAATTACGGAAGATACGAGGGTGTTTCCATGAGAAGTGTAACAAATTTGAATTTTTCAGGACTGAAAATTTTTCAGGAGACAGGTGTAATTATAGTAATTTGGGGGTGCTGATCACGAATCTGGAAGAATTTTGAGCGAATTTTGCCCCCTAGTATGTTTTACCGTAAAAATGGGTGGTTCCATCGCTGCTGGCGTGCCGTGTATATCACGTAGGTCGACCCTTTTTGTACAGTGAGTTTATTTCTAGTGTATCTATCGATCCTGAAAATTTCATGGTTCTTCGTCAAAAATTACGGAAGATACGAGGGTGTTTCTATGAGAAGTGAATCAAATTTGAATTTTTCAGGACTGAAAATTTTTCAGGAGACAGGTGTATTTATAGTAATTTAGGGGTGCTGAACACGAATCTGAAAGAATTTTAAGCGAATTTAGCCCCCTAGTATGTTTTACCGTAAAAACGGGTGGTTCCATCGCTGCTGGCGTGCAGTGTATATCACATAGGTTGACCCTTTTTGTGCAGTGAGTTCATTTCTAGTGTATCTATCGATCCTGAAAATTTCATGATTCTGCGTCAAAAATTACGGAAGATACGAGGGTGTTTCCATGAGAAGTGTCACAAATTTGAATTTTTCAGAACTGAAAATTTTTCAGGAGACAGGTGTATTTATAGTAATTTGGGGGTGCTGATCACAAATCTGAAAGAATTTTAAGCGAATTTTGCCCCCTAGTATGTTTTACCGTAAAAACGGGTGGTTCCATCGCTGCTGGCGTGCAGTGTATATCACATAGGTTGACCCTGTTTGTGCAGTGAGTTCATTTCTAGTGTTTCTATCGATCCTGAAAATTTCATGATTCTGCGTCAAAAATTACGGAAGATACGAGGGTGTTTCCATGAGAAGTGTAACACACTGTATATTGTGAAAGGACTCAAACTGAAAAGAAAAAAATCTGAAAGTGAAAACTCGCAATTTCATTCAGATAGTTGATTTTTTTAATTTTCTTTAGTTTTCATTGAAAGTTCATTGAATAAGATAGGGAGGATGTTATTAAAAAATATCACTCACAGAAATCGTTCATTTCATTGTAGCAAGGTTCGCTTTCTCTCGCATATAATCCCCAATGCATTTTGGTCGACGAAAATCTATTTCGCTTTGCCAAGCTCATCAGGGAGATTGATAAAATTGGATAGCAGGATCTTCAGAGGTTATGTTGAACGATGGAAAATAGCGGCTAAGTTTTTCTTTCAGCCGCACATGATTCCACAACAGATTTTATGAATATCCTTTTCATATTTTCGAACAAAAATCAATAAATCTCTGTTTGCAACCTCTTCCGAAGTACACAACATTGTCAAAATGGCAATTAATTTAAATTTTGCTGTATACTCGTTGAGAAAATTACAAAAGTTTTGCAAACTTGACGTAGTAATAAATAAATTATTTCATATCACGAATCAAGTTTGCAACTAATTCAATTGTACACAACATTTTTTTTATCGAAAAGTAATGTTTTTCCAAAAGTTCTGCAAAATTGGCAGATACGTCGGCAAAATATTCCGAAAAGTTGTGCAGATTTGCAACCTTTTACGTTGACCGGAACATATATTTTTTTAATAACAAAAGTTTTTAAACTTTGCTGCTAATTTTGAAAACGTCTATACCTACTGATGCATTCACAATCAATTAGATTTTTCGAAATTGCATCAAGTTCCAGATCGTGTACAAGGTTGCAAATTTGTAAATGCATGAGAATAGATGGTCTCAAAATTTGCTTTGATCAAAAAAATGTTAACGAATTAAAAAAAGTATTGTTGTAGAACAATTCTCATATTTATTTCTGAAAGCATTGATTATAAATGCATGTCAGTTTCAATGAGAGTCGTTAAAAAATACCTTTTGTATACTTTTGTTACTTTATTGTGAACGACTCGTAAATTTTTATTCACATTTTCAATACGCAATTTTATCATGTCTAATTCCAACCATGAATCATATTATCATAAATTTTAATATTTTTATCTTTACCAAATATTGCGGAATTTTCTAAAGACTGAATGTAACATGTATTCACTGTCAAAAGTTAATATATGCGAAATGATAATCGCTATAAAAATAGTATATCATTCTAGTATAACCTTCTGAACTACAGATATAACTATATTTCCCAACAAATTATCGCAAATATGACGTGTGTGAGAATAAAAAAGTATAAAATAGATCATCGGAAAACTTTCCGATACATTTTGAAAGATTATTTCCCGCATATGTCAAAATTTATTCGTTGATAAACCCGCTTCGTTCCTTTTGCGAATAAACTGCATGGTCTCTTATTATGTACGTTTCCTACTGGTGAAAAAAGTATCACTTTACTCACTCGCTACACTATTTTTCTTATTCTATCATTATTCATTAGATATGATTCATTGCACCATTCTCTGTTAATAAGAAAAAAATTTAACTGAAATCGACAGGAGATAACATTCCGTTGCCTGGTATGCTGGTATGCTCTCACGGTTCTGATAAAAAGAGAATCTGTTGATAAACATTCAAAAATATTCTTGTTATTCTTAAAAATGTTTTCAATGAGGATTGGCTGAGTTGATTCATTATATTATCACTGCGAATGTTTCGAAAACATTCGACAGTTATTGATCGAAAACCTGTAAATAAAGTCTAATTTTACTACTGTATCCCATGATATGTGACTAATGTATCAAAGTTCGCATACAAACACAACATGACGATTGTTCAATGTGAGTATGTACAGTATGTGTGAAAACTGATGAATATAGTTAATATCTGGTGAAAAATATGATTTGAAGAATCCTAAGACACGTCAACTTTCATCAAATGGCCAAGGTTTCGATACTTTTCATCAGTGATTGATCGATGATACAAAAACCGGTCCTTAAGCCGCGTACTCACTAGAGCATTCGTTATACGCGATGTGATATACAGAGTACGTAAATAAACGAATGATACAGCACGGGTGAATCATGGTGTGTCCTCCGTGTCCAGCACGGAGATATCAAGGTTCATCAGTGTGTGTATGATTGGCCAGTAGAGAGCAGCGTTTATTTGATGTACCAATCATAGACGACGAATTGAAGATGGATATAGCTATTTGTATAACTAGGGAGGAAAGTGCCACTTTTCCTCCGCAGGATGTAGTTTACTGCCCGACGCAAAGCGGACGGCAGTAAACATCCAAGGGGGGAAAAGGCACTTTACTCCAATGTAATACATATGATTTTTCCTCCTATCCACCTAATGAACCTTCTTTTGTAAATTTAAAAAGCATCTCAACTGCTTTTGTCTAAAACAGACCTATACTTGCATGACGGAAAGTATAGACAATACAGTCATGTCCATCTGAGAATCTGCGGTGGTGCAATGGCTAGTGTCTTGGGCTTGTAATCCGAAGGTCCCGGGTTCAGCTCCTGGCAATTGCAACTTTTGTTACTTTTTTCTTGTTAGTGATTAGAATTATTGGACATTTAGATAGCTCATACATTTCGAATTGCTATTGAGTGATTTTCTCATAAGAAATGTTATGTGCCTATTTGAATGAAGTGTCGATAATTTTTTTTTCTAAGAGCTGCGCTTGTTCAAAAAATAATGTGTGTATTTCGAGCACAAAGTGTCATTGTCGTTCTCCAAAGATTAATCTTTTTGTCGAGCGGTAATCAATCACTTTGCGCTTTAAATACACAAATAGCTATTAAAGAACTGAAGTAGAAGTAACATTCATGTTTGATTTTTACCAGAATACAGGATATATAAGATGTTCTAAAAATTACGGAAACCATTTGATTATAATAGATTCACAACTTATGTACTTGAAATGAGGGGGAGGAAAAGTACTTTCCTCCCTCTGGTTATCAAATATTGAATCCATTAATAAAATTATTATCATGTTTATGACTTTATCGAAACACACTCAATGAATCAATTAATTTAAGAGCGATAGATACTAAAAGCATTCGAGTCTGGTTCAATTTCTTCAATGAGATGTTTTTAATGATTGATATGACTTTTTTAATTATAACTGCAAGTGCCAAATGCACTAAAAAGGGTGCGAAATCTGCTTTTCTAAATAAACTCGTTCGACATCATCAAAAATAAATGTAGATTACTCTCGGTTGAGAAAAGATTCAACATGTTCAGAATAATTTTTCTGGCGTCCAGGGCCGGCTTCAATCCAGCAATAAATCTCTACTTCCTTATTAGGAACTCCAGTTTCATATTCCAGCATAACGAAGAGAATCGTTTGAGAATATAATTCGCATGTTTGGAATAATTTTTCCGGGCGTCCAGGTCCGGCTTCTCTCCAGCAATAAATCTCAACTTACTTATTAGGAACTCTGCCAGTTTCATATTACAGCATAATAGCTTGATAGCTTGTTGCGCCCGATAAATGGAATTTTACCGAATTTCGAAGTTTTCATCAAAGATGTGATCTTCCGAAATATGATTTATAAATTGTTTGAAAATTGTTTTTTTTTTGTTAATCAGCTGTCGTATCCCTACAAACGACAGTCCTCACAAGTCGAAACATGTGCGAGCCAAAGATCAACGAGGTCTTGCCTTCTAATGTGCGATTCCTAGCACTTTCTCGGGCCATCAGGAAAACGATTCTGCAGTCGCGAGGCTTCGAACTACAGGACTGGCCATGATTAAAAAAGGCCCCGACCCTGATTTGCATAAGTCGAAATTGTATTTTTTTTAATATAACTCATACATTCATATGTGCGGTTTTTGAATGGTCTACCTGTCTGGCCAACATATACTTTGGGGCAAGACCCACAATTAAATTTATAAACTCATGAGTTTGAGTGTCTTTTCTTTATTATTTTTGAGAAACTTTTCCAGCTGTAATTCGTTTCACAGGCTTCTCTTAACTTTTGTTCATGTAAAAATGAAGCAAATTTTTTCAGTAACTGGTTATGAATAAATTGAAATTTTGGAATTAATGTTACCGTTCCTAATAGTGAGTTACACTTCCTATAGATATTCTTCTCATAAAGTTTCTCATCAAGAATATTATACATTGAATAATTATAATGGGTAAACTAATAATGACACCCCCACCCGGAACACTCATAGAGGAAGGCAATGATTATTTGTCGTGGCGCTCCGGGGCGACTCACTGACTTTTAGTGGCGTATTACCTTTTCAGCTGTAGAAAAACCCAGAAAACCTTCAGCACCACACCAAACGTGATCAAACCTGAACGTGTTGTAATTTATTGTTGACTATTTGTTTTATGATATTGAGTTCTTTGTTGAAAATCTCTTACGAAAGAGAACATTCATGAGTCTGTGTATCATACCCTTGTATACTACTATTTGATGTTGATAACATTACAGAATTATTATGAAAGGTAATTATTGATGTCTGTATTTGATAACCAATATAACCTCTTGAAAGGTATTTATGTTTAAAAGGGGAACATTCTCCATGAAAATTGAAAAAAGAAAAATGTGATTTATATGTAATATCCAACAGAAAACAACTACTTCCCCGGCACAAGCCACGCTGGATATTGAAATACATTTGATAGATATTGTGAAAATACTCTGAATGAAAAGAAAAGAAAAAAAAATTTGAAAATGAAAATTCGCATTTTCATTCAAATAGTTGATTTTTTTATTTTCTCAAAAAAAAATATGGTACAGCAGCTTTTTTATATTCACGATGTATTGAAAGACTGACGAATTTTTGCTCTTTTGTAATATGATCTATTATTAGCCACCTTGTAAGATGATGCAAGGCGATCTGGAAATAACATTATCATTAGATTATGTTCAATGAAAACGTATCATCCTTATCAGTTTTAACAATGAATGTTGATAAATCAAATAACTATTCTGAATCAGAAATTAAATATTATTTAATTTTTTTGTTAGACATGTCTTAGACTCTATCACCATGAAATCTTGTTGACGCAATGGAATGCTTCCAGATAATTGTGAACGAAGGGGTAATCAATAAATATGAAATCAGCCCTACAATGTCAGGTATTCGATTTTTTGAAATATTTATATTTTAAACAAGTTTTTGGTGAGTTCACCTAGCAGATCCACAGATTTTTTTAATTGGGAAATAAGCGAAAAATTCGAGTTAGCCTAAAATTATATGATATTTGTCATGTGGGAAAACTCAGCAAAAAAATGTTTAAGATGTAAATACTTTCGAGATTTGAATACGTGAAAATGTAGTGCTAATTCAAGGATAATTTATCACCCCCTTCCCATTTTTTTTTAATCAACAGCATAGAGAAATATTTGCTAGCTTTGGGTGAACTCAGCAGTGACTCCTAAAACTATACATATTTTTATGACTTGATATAGTGGAAATACAGGGTAATTTCAGGCTAAATAATTATACCCTGTTTTCGAATTTCGACATGGTACATATACCATAATTTTTGGCTCATTCGAAAGTAGGGTAATCATTTAGTTTAACAAAAGAACATATTTTTATAATGTTCAAAATTGAGATCCTAGTATCCTTTTCCATTTGTTTTCTTCAATAAAAGATCAGGGGTGGAAACAAAAAAAATTGTTTCGGAACGTATAAGATTTATCAAGAAACAATTTCAACAAGGCGAAAGATAATTCAATTCTCCACAAGAAATATACCTAGTAATTTCTCACAAAATGCGCTCGTTTTTTCAGAAACCCTGATTGATTCCGATATCAGGCTTGAGGTTTTCACTTTACAATAGTGTCATTAAACATATATGCAGGACGAGGGGGAAACAACTAGTCATTTTTTGTACACCTAATGAAATCAGTGAAGTAATTATCTCTAATGAAAAATAATGAAAAACTTTTAGGGGACATTGAAAGATAATTACCATTCAATTACGCGGATACGTTGTATGGACATAATTTAACTTCGACCTTATTGTTAAAAGATTCGGAATCAGCACGTCAAATTACTTTCGAGGACAAAAATTTGAAATTCAAAAATGAAAAATAAAAAATCTCAGAAAATTTTATTTTTCATCTTAAACACCTTTTTCCACCTAAATCTTAAAAAATTTTACGCATACAGTGCGAATTTCAAGTCGATGTGACGACTTGGTATTTTTGATGATTTTTAGGGGTGAACCCCTTACAACTTTTTCGAGTAATTTTTAATTTCTTTCGATTGACTCGAAATTCACAATACATACTAATTCGACCATTCTGAATCGATTGGCGTTCGCAGAATTTGTCTATCTCTAACCGTTCTCGAATTGGTCAGCTCCAAATCAGTTTTTTTATGGTTTTTTTGCCGTCAAAAATATTTCTGATGAGTTTTCGACATTATTGTTAAAAGATTCGGAATCAGCACGTCAAAATACGTCCGAGGACAAAAATTTTAGATTCGAAAAATGAAAAATAAAAAATCTCAGAAAATTTAATGTTTTATCTTAAACACCTTTTTCCGGCTGAATCTTATATCTGAGGATAGAAAATCATACATTTTTGGAATGAGCATGAAATTTTACGTACACAGTGCGAATTTCGAGTCGATGTGACAACTTGGTACTTTTAATGATTTTTAGGGGTGAACGAACCCCTTGCAACTTTTTCGAGTAATTTTTAATTTATTTTGATTGACTCAAAAATAACATACATACTAATTCGGCTATTTTGAATCGACTGGCGTTCGCAGATTACGTCTATTTCCAACCGTTCTCGAGTTGGTGGTCAGCTCTAAATTAGTTTTCAAATGGTATTTTTGGCGCGAAAAATATTTCTGATGAGTTTTCGACATTTTCGTTCAAAGATTCGGAATCAGCACGTCGAAATATGTTCTGGGATAAAAATTTGAAATTTGAAAAATTTAAATTTAAAAAGTTCAAAAAATTAGTTATCATGATATACTTACCTTTTTTGCCCGTCGATTTTTTTCATTCAAATTCCCAATATATATTAATACAGCAATTCTGAATCGATTGGCGTTAGCAAAATTCGTCTATCTCTAAACGTTCTCGAGTAGGTGAGCTTTGAATCAGTTTTCAAATCGTTTTTTTTGGCGCCAAAAATATTTCTGATGAGTTTTCGATATTTTCGTTCAAAGATTCGGAATCAGCACGTCGAAATATGTTCTGGGATAAAAATTTGAAATTTGAAAAATTTAAATTTAAAAAGTTCAAAAAATTAGTTATCATGATATACTTACCTTTTTTGCCCGTCGATTTTTTTCATTCAAATTCCCAATATATATTAATACAGCAATTCTGAATCGATTGGCGTTAGCAAAATTCGTCTATCTCTAAACGTTCTCGAGTAGGTGAGCTTTGAATCAGTTTTCAAATCGTTTTTTTGGCGCCAAAAATATTTCTGATGAGTTTTCGATATTTTCGTTCGAAGATTCGGAATCAGCACGTCAAAATACGTTCGGGGACAAAAATTTGAAATACGAAAAGTGAAAAATAAAGAAGTTCAAAAAATTATCTATCATTACTCGACTTTTTTGTCCGTAGATTTTTTTCGTTCAAATTCTCAGTATATACTAATTCGGCCATTCTGAATCGATTGGAGTTCACAGAATTCTAACTCAGTTTTCAAATGTTTTTTTTTTGCGCAAAAATAATTTCTGGCGAGTTTTGACATTTCGAATAATGAATTTAATTAAAATTTATATTGAATTAATGAAAATGTTATGATGTACACCTAATGAAAGAGTAGTTTCCCCCTCGATGCAGGATATTTATAAGCGATTATTTTCAACATTTACTGAAGATAATGCCGGTTTTATGGGTATAAGTTGAAAATGAGGCAGAAGTAAAACAAAGTTTTTTTTGGCATGTATAAGTGGGACCAATCACACTACTCTAAAATTGTTGGATATATAGTCCAAAGAGGGTATGGGTTGCTGCTCAAGTATAATAATTCCATATTTACTAAATTAATCATGATTTTCGGATCAACCTCTGAGAAAACGAGCTCATTTCATAAAAAATCACTAGGAATCATTTGTGTGGAGAATTGAATTGTCTTTCACCTTGTTGAGTTGTTTTTACTTTCCAGGATTACAGCAAAAATCTATTTGTTTATTTATAAACAAAAAAATATGTTCCACCCCTGGAATTTCGGTTAACAATTTTTTTTTCGTGTTCATCATGGTTCCCACAACTAGCATACCAAGTTTGGTGGTGCTACAATCGATCCTGGTCTCAAAACCCAATCGTACACTGGATTACTAGTACTAAGCATATTTGCATTGATTCACTCTTAGTTGTTAGTTCTTAGGTCTTAGGTTTAGTTCTTAGGTAGGGTGCATGAACCAAGCATTAGTTAACTAACAAAGTTCATATACTCACGCATGGATCTGAACATTTTTGAATACGTTCGATGCAGTCTAGTCCACAAACTATCCATCAACACCAACCATACAAAATAAAAAATCACAATCGCGAACTGAGAACCCACTAATCGAACGAATATTCAATAGAACAAAAATCACATCACACCGAAGAAAAATCACCAGAAAGAGAAGAAATACTGCATAATAAATAACGGTGTTTCATACTAATCGGGCACGACACGCTGCAGTTTAGAGCAATTGCACATTTCGTAAGGAATATTTTAACGAAACTAATCACTACTAACATCTGTCGGTGGTAGACATGTCATTTCGTATTGCAAATCGTATAACGCAGCTATTAATCAAAAGTACACGTGCTTTTGGTATGAATTGCAAGGCAAAATCAACAAATGAATAATGATATCCGTACCACGCAGGTTTATCATTAAACAACGAAGTGACGTTGAATTTGAATGATGCGGAGATAAGAGTTATCCTATTTTGTCATCCTTATCAATTTCAAGAGAAGGGGCCAATACATACCCACTTATATTTTTTTTGTATCCATTTCTTATACAGTATCGGAAACTTTTCATCTGTGGTATAGACAGAAATGTACGCGAGCAACAAGGAACGCAATGATATGATAATACCACATAAAAGAGAGACGGACTACTTCGCGCCTCTCCTAACTTGTCTTGAAAGTTTTGCCAGAGCTATATCTGGGAAGTATGCCATCCGATGGCATTCTTGTAACCGGGTCGTTTTTCAACGAATAGGTTATTGTAGTCTCTCCCGTGCATATTGCTTATGGGTGCTTGTCCTGACTTGGCTTCGCCTTATATGTATATGTGCAGGGAGGACAGGTTGAGCAGGACATCTGACGCGGCTGTTGGGGTGGTTCTCATGTCCCCGGGGCACTTGGACATGTTGGTCTTTGCAGTACTCCGAGCCGTCGAACCATTCCTACCTGCCACCATACCACCGAACTATACGTTATCATGGGTCATCATTGAGGGTTCAGTGTCAGCTGTACACCACCTGTCGATTATATCTAGGGGTGACTGTGTAAGCTCCGAGCCTGTCCTTGCCCTTTGTCCTTTACTACTAGGAGTCTTCAGAAACGATATGAACGTTTCCTTTTCCTTCTCCGATCATTTTTAGCAGAGTTATGACCAATCAATATTCGGCTCCGCCAGAACTTTCAGAGGCGAGTAAGGATGAACCTGAAATTTGATGTCGGCGTTCAATCACGTTTTCTGGGAAAACGAGCGCATTTCATAAGAAATTACTAGGGATAATTTTTGTTGAAAATGGAATTGTTTTTCACCTTGTTGAGTTGTTTTTCCGATAAATCATATACTTTCCAAGATTACAGCAAAGATCTATTTATGTATTTTTAAACGAAAAAAAAAATATGTTCCACCCCTGGAATTTTTTTTTCGTGTTTATCATGATTTCAACTACTAGCATACCAAGTTTGGTGGTGCTACAATCGATTCTTGTTTCAAAACCCAATCGTACTGGATTAGAGCATGGTAATGAAAAATCGGAACTATTGTAACCATTTATAACAATTTTACTGGGCTAATATCTATTCAATAGCATGTAATGCTGGTTTCTGCAGTAACCAGCATAGACATCAACATATCTCAAAATACGTATCATAACATGTCACTTCAGCATTCATGTAGTCTCAAAGAAGTAGGTGATACGGTTGAACTATTTGGCACTAATGGTTACCACTACAGGAAGTTTAAAGAAGTTTTTCTGATATCCTCAAATAATCCTCTCAATGCCGAGTACTTCAGAAGTGAAAGGTCGCTAAAAGCTGAGAAAAAGAGGCAGATTGATTTGCATAGAATATGGGTGATCCATCCTTTGAGTAAATTCAGGTATTATAGCTTCATAACATATTTATCAGTTGTAAGAATAAGTGTATCAATTGAATTCCATAAGAATAGTATTTTCTGGATGCATCGTCGGTCGTAATTTGGTACACATTATTGCACAAGTAAAATTTTTCAATGGGAATCCCCCGTTTTCGACTGAAAATATAAGTATTTCTATTTGCTAATGATTTATGTTTGTATGTCACACACTTCTATATCGTTTTCGTATGTGAAACAATTTCATTTACCAGAAAAAGGCGAATAATGATATTTTTTCGAAAAATTAAATGTTGATATTTTCGTTAAAATCTTAGTACGCAAAGTGTCTCTTTTTCGTTCTAGAACGTAAAAGACGTTGTTACCGCCAAACAGACAAAAGCGGAACAAAATAGAAACTCTTGTCCAGTGCCGGATTTAGGAGGCAAGGGCTATGGGACTATCAATCCCCCGCTGTGAATTTCAAGAGGGGTAGGGCGAAGCGACAAGTATATTATATTGCTTCTTGCTTTTTATAAGCCGCCTCTTAACTTGTCGCCTTTTGAAGCAAAAGCGCAATTAGCGACCGCCGGAACCGCATCAAAAGAACTAGGTTGGGACACTATTTTTTAGAAAATCGTAACATTCACTAATCAAGCGTCAACGGTGCCTTGGCCGCTACAATACAAAAGAATGTTCCTATCCCTGTGATCTGTAATGCCAGTGGTGAAAGGTCATTCTCGAATTTAAAACCAGTAAAAAGGTACCTTAGGAATTCCATGGTAGAGGATACATTGAATTGCTTATCAATTTTGAATATTAACAGTGACATGTTATTAAATGGTTATTTTGCTTCGCTGAAGCTCAGCAAAATAACTTCCATTCTCGAACGCAAAAGTATCATTTCGCATACAAAAATATCTGATGCTTCTCTGAACAGAAACAATCTCAACCGGTTTTCCTTTTCTGACCATAAAAATCCTTTTTCATGAAAATTTGCCCTCCTTGTCCCACAAGAATGGTATACAGTATCGGAAAGTTTTCATCTGGGGTATGGTGGTTTCATGAGAGCGTGAAGGATAGCTTGCTATATGTTGAGAGAGCATTACAATTTCTCCTCTACTCGCTCGAGGAAGGGATATCGACGTGAACTGTTAATTCGTTAAGGCTTGTTGCTCGCGTAGATTTCTCTCTATACCCCAGATGAAAAGTTTCCGATACTGTATAACCGTTTTCTGACCCTACCAATGCTGTCAAGAGAGCAATTCGGGATAGCTATAAGAGTTTTTCAATTTCATTATTAATGCAGATCTTTCGTTACAATCATGACATTTTTTTTAGGGCCTGGTACGATTTCTACCTGATATTTGTCTACATTGCCAATTTGATTAGTAAACCCATCGATTCTGCATTCGCTAGAGGTCAAGACGAATTGTATACAGGTTACAGATACATTTCTGTTGTATTAGATGTACTGTGCTGGATAGACATATTGATTAATTTCAATACTGGGTATGCAGTAAAGAAAATAAATAAGATAGAATTACGTCGGAAACTAATTGCAAAGTGAGTTTGAATCTTATAAAATATTGAAATCGTCACAATATCAAAAATACACAGAAAATAGACAGAAATGCTCCAGTTCAAGCACGTTTATTTAGAGTGATTGCCCATCGGCAAAAATTTTACTGATAGATACTCTCTCCAAACTTACTGTATGGCTTCATTGGACCTAGTCTGCCACCGTTTTCCTCTGGGACTTTTCTTGTTCCGGGGGCGTTTTTCCAAAAAAAAATCCGAAACACGTCGTTTTGACAATTACAATGAGTTTATAGATACTGTTTCATTTTCAAGTTGAATAGCTTAAACTTGAACTGATTCCTAAAATAAAATTCTTTGACAATGAACATGGGCCATTGGGGGTGTCTGCCCCCTCGAACATGTCGGAAAAACGACCATAGGAAAATTTATTAATAACCAGGTGATTTTCTCAGGATCCATTCATTGAGAGCAATAAAACCAACTTTCCGTATTGTCTGACACAGATCATGGGGCGTTTTTCCAGTCTGACGCGTCAAAGTGGTCGATTTCACGACCACAAAAAATTTATAGATATACGTCAGACATGGCAATATTATATGTAGAAAGGCAGTATATTTTAAATGTGGCATAAGTGTCTGACACGTATATTGGGGCGTAACTAGAGTCTGACGAAAAAATACAATCTTTCAGTTATCACAGTAAAATACATGTTCCAGTTTTTAATGATTACAAAACTGCAGAGGATGATTTATTAAGACGTTTTAAGAAAAAAAAATTCCTATTAACATATGTCCGGAGTTTTCTGAGAAACAAGGCGTTGAAGTTGAAGTACAAAAAAAGAGATTTGAGGGAAATAAGCCATCTCAATGCTTGGTGGTCGGTGGTTGCTGAGACTGTTACGGTACCTTCTATGTAACCCCTGAATTTTAGTTTGCCGCCCATTTTAATGCGAGTGCTTCTCTCTCGGTGGTTGTATAATTCTTCCTACACTCTGTTTTCATCTAACGGTCTATTACAATACTTTCGGTATTGAGGTGGTGAAGTATCGCACTCAAACTTCTTCAAACATTTGAAGTAGCTCTATGTGTCACCGTAACCAGAGTTGAGTTGATAAGTGTGGTTTGGGGTATTGAAGTTTATATGATATCAACGAAATGTTCAGCTGCATATTCACTAAAGCATTCGTTCCGCATGAGCACCAAACGAGCAAATGCTCGGATAGTGTGGACGCTGATTTGAGCACGAACAGAATGCGTGTTTACATTACGCAGCATGAGGAAGCCTGACTAGGCATGACGCAGCCTGAGCTTGAACGAGCGAATGCTAGGACAGTGTGGACGCTGATACAAACGCCTAGCCGTACGAATTTTACTTTTGATCCCGCAGTTCCGCATGCGCAAAAATCGAATTAAAAAAATGTAATTGACCAAGCGGGTCATTCAATGGCGGTGTGGCGAGGTGTTTAGATGACGAAACAGGAAGGCAAACTGAGTTGAAACTGCGTGAATTTGTTTTTTCGCTCGCAATTAACACACAAACCTAACCTGAGCAAACTAACCTAGCTCGCGAATTCACCACAGGGTACTTTTTCGAATTTGTATCAAGACAAGAAGGCAAAAAAACAAATTGGCCCCTTTTTGAAGTATGCCTTCTTCTTGTCTGTACGGCCGGACCGGCCCCGAGCGCTAAATTAGTGAGCGGTCGGACCGTGCAGGAGTCAGTCTCATTATTTTAACTGATAATGGGACTGGCTTCTGCAAGTTCCGACCGTCCACTTAATTAGCGTTCGGTACTAGTCCGACCGTACAATAACATATTGTTCGGGGCCGGTCCGACCGCACAGAAAAGAACAAGGCAAACTGAATTGAAAATGAGTGAATTTATTTTTTCGCTCGCAATTGACACACAAACCTAACCTGAGCAAACTAACCTAGCTCGCGAGTCAGTCAAAAATGCGTGATTTAGTTTTTCGCTTGCAATTGACACACAAACCTAACCTGAGCAAGCTGCCTAGCTTGTGAGTCGAAAATGCGTGAATTAGTGTTTCGCTCGCGCTTGACATATAAACCTAACCTCTGAGCAAGCTAACGTAGCTTGCGAAAATGCGACTATTTATACAAAATTCAGAAAGAACAGGCGTGGAGCAGCCAAATTTGACGGTTCACGGGTGCACCCTGCTTCTAGCGTAAACAAGTGAGTATGCGGAACTGCGGGATCAAAAGTAGAATTGGTACGGCTAAACGGTTTTGACGCAGATTTGAGCAGGAACAGAATGCGTGTTTACATTACGCAGCATGAGGAAGCCTGACTAGGCATGACGCAGCCTGAGCTTGAACGAGCGAATGCTAGGACAGTGTGGACGCTGATACAAGCGCCTAGCCGTACCAATTTTACTTTTGATCCCGCAGTTCCGCATGCGCAAAAATCGAATTAAAAAAATGTAATTGACCAAGCGGGTCATTCAATGGCGGTGTGGCGAGGTGTTTAGATGACGAAACAGTAAGGCAAACTGAGTTGAAACTGCGTGAATTTGTTTTTTCGCTCGCAATTAACACACAAACCTAACCTGATCAAGCTAACCTAGCTTGCGAGTCAGTCAAAAATGTGTGATTTAGTTTTTCGCTTGCAATTGACACACAAACCTAACCTGAGCAAGCTGCCTAGCTTGTGAGTCGAAAATGCGTGAATTAGTGTTTCGCTCGCGCTTGACACATAAACCTAACCTCTGAGCAAGCTAACGTAGCTTGCGAAAATGCGACTATTTATACAAAATTCAGAAAGAACAGGCGTGGAGCACCCAAATTTGACGGTTCACGGGTGCACCCTGCTTCTAGCGTAAACAAGTGAGTATGCGGAACTGCGGGATCAAAAGTAGAATTGGTACGGCTAAACGGTTTTGACGCAGATTTGAGCAGGAACAGAATGCGCGTGCGGTGCTCGGGCCAATCCGTTTTTTGTCGATTTACTCGTGCTCAGTGTGGACGGTGAAAGTGTGCTTGACGTTCTATTTGTATGGTTATTACAGATATCCTGAATTTAATTTGGAAATTGATGAGTATGAATATTTGTACGCGACTGACTGCGGATCGGTGCTCACGCGATGCTCATGTGCCAGGAGACACTACGCAGCCTGAGCTTGGGCCAAGCAGCACATGAGCTCATGCGAAAAGAGTACTCTGGTGAATACGCGGCTTCCAGGATCGATAAGATCCTGGCCATAGAATTAGAAAAATTAATGATTGAATAAATTCATTTACGGAACTTTTGGTGTGATTACACAAAAACTTCTCCAATTTTACTCGACGCGTGTTTCGCCAACTGAGTTAGCACCTTCAGGAACTAGAATTCAATATTAATTTTCGATGCAGTCAAATACACTATTAGATTCTGCGTCAACTGAACTACTACAGTAAGTGCATGGCATCACACGTTAAAAGGTAAGGGCTGCATCTTTCCTAGCTAGCACAAGTCTCTCGAAGACTTCTGAGGGTTGCTCGTAAGGGGGCAGCCGGTTGATGGAAATAACAATTTTAACTATTTGTTTTAACAATAACAAAGTCTCGACCGCACAGAGCGCTAAGTACGCTATGTTCGCGATGCATTTCACTTATAGCTTGCATTATTTCATATGTTCCGGCAACACAGAATTCGTACACTATGACTGGTATGTTCCTGACGTTCTGTGTGGCCGGATACGTTTGACATAATGCGAGCTATATTGGGAATGGAGAGCGAACATGGCGTACGTCGCCCTCTGTGTGGACACACAACGTTTTTAGTTTATTTGTTTCAGGAAATATATTTGCAGTCCATATTTTATTTGCGACTTCCTGTCTTCAATATCAAGAAACCTGCCCTATTTCATATACAAAAGTCCACCAAAACCTTTCCTTGGCGTTATCAATATAATAGCGTTATTGAAATTTTCCCGAATATTCACTGTGGTTACCCTTGTCAACAGGATGTCGAGGGTACGTCAAAAGTTATTTAGGAGGAGAGGGGCTTTTTGAATGAACTGTTCTGACTTTCCAAATATAGTGTTTTCAAAAAGTTCCTTTTTTCATTTTACGAACAGAGGATTTCACTTTTGAAACACTAAATGTTGACAGTGCTCTGTCCTGGAAAAACGTGTTTTTTTTAAAAAAACCGAATTCGGTTATTTTTTCTGTATTTCATCTGTTATAGAACGCTGCAATGTAATTTGAAGGCGTGCAATGACGTTGAGCGTTGTAATGTAATGTAACACGAGCATTTATGAAAGCGCAGGAGGGCCACAAGCAGTTTTTTTTCATCACTTCGACTTTAAAGGCGAAATTTCGAGTTTAATAATGAAATTTCGACTTTTATGTCGAAATTTCGATATCAATATCGATATTAATATCAAAATTTCAATATTAAGAATTCAAGAAAAAACTCGAAATTTCGACTTCAAAGTCGAAGTGATTAAATTTCGACTTAAAACCCGAAATTTCAAGAAGAAAGTCGAAGTTTCGAGAAAAAAGTCGAAATTTCGAGAAAAAAGTCGAAATTTCAAGAAAAAAGTAGAAATTTCGAGAAAAAAATCGAAATTTCGACATGAAATTAGAAATTTTTTGTCCTCTTAGGCATAGATATGCAATGTTTGTCATGATAAATTCGGAAATTATTGATAGGTGAGTAGTAGCAGCTGTATTTTGTTATTTTTTAAAGCTTTCGATTGTGTGAATCAAATTATAGGTGCTTTTTCTCAGACCTTAACATTATACTTTCAGGAAAATCACTATCAAATGGTTCTTGTCCGAACAAAATCAAATAGTAAATATTCAGAATGGAAGCATATTAATTGTGGAGTGCCTCAGGGTTCTAAACTTGTAACATTTATTTTATCATTTAACATAAATAAACTGACATATCTTATTTTTCTGTTTTAGCTGACAGTACTATATTTTGTCCTCACAAGAACAAATAAAATGTGAAAGGAGTGTGATATAGGCAAATTTACTGTCATTAAAAAAAACTAACATGATATCGTAGATATGTTATTGAAATATAATATGATCCTATCCTACACTTGTTCAACTTTTTTTCCTGCTGAGCACAGAACTTGAAGAGGGCGACAAACAGTTTTTGTTACTGACATTAACTGTTTTTTTAGTATTTCCAAGTAAGAAGCACTGGACTTCGTTTTCTGTTTAATTCGATTTTGGTTACGTTCCTTCTGATCCACTGGTTGTCCTGTATGCAATTCATTGTACCACGCCTCACAGGAAGATACTTCTACGACCCAAAAAACCCTTATGAGGAAAGCTGGATCTACAAAAACGGACTATATCACAAGTCATTGACAAAGAAATATACGCACTGCTTTTTCAAAGGATCAGCGGAAATGTTAGGTATGTTATACTTCATAATGATCAAAACTATATTTACATATAATTACTGAACTATATATTGTTGAAGTAAATGATAAATAGGCTAGTGCCTATGGTTTCTGTGCAAAAAAAACAAAAAAGCATCAGGCAAGGACCAGGTGGAAAATGTTAAGGTTCCAACTTTGAGGAAAAAATAAAATTGAACACGAAAACACTCAGGGCAGTTCAGGGGTTTTTTGGGATTTGCAGCGAAACGTGACCTTCTAGCGGAAAATGTTCAATACACAAGTTGTGAATAATAAAAAAATCTAAAACTTTCGTGCTCAATACTTTTTGACGTAACTTCAAATTAACCGTCAAAATGGCAAAAAATCGATTTTTGAGTATTTAATTTTCTTCTCGCATATAAGTGTGGTGCAATATATATAAAAAAATAACTATCGTAATACAAGTTTGGTCATAAATGATTTAATTTTGGTATCGAATTATCATGATTTTTTCGCAATTCAGAAGACTACTTACTAGTTTTCGAGTTAAGTACATTTTTCGAAAAAAATACAACGAACAATTGTCTTGATGTTTTTTTGGATTTCAAAGGTCAATATAAGTGATGATGTTAATTGTTCAAATGTCTAATTTAAAACGGTCTATGTAACTTGGTTTACTGATCGTTAAACCTCTCCCTCTCCCTCTCCCTCTCCCTCTCCCTCTCCCTCTCCCTCTCCCTCTCCCTCTCCCTCTCCCTCTCCCTCTCCCTCTCCCTCTCCCTCTCCCTCTCCCTCTCCCTCTCCCTCTCCCTCTCCCTCTCCCTCTCCCTCTCCCTCTCCCTCTCCCTCTCCCTCTCCCTCTCCCTCTCCCTCTCCCTCTCCCTCTCCCTCTCCCTCTCCCTCTCCCTCTCCCTCTCCCTCTCCCTCTCCCTCTCCCTCTCCCTCTCCCTCTCCCTCTCCCTCTCCCTCTCCCTCTCCCTCTCCCTCTCCCTCTCCCTCTCCCTCTCCCTCTCCCTCTCCCTCTCCCTCTCCCTCTCCCTCTCCCTCTCCCTCTCCCTCTCCCTCTCCCTCTCCCTCTCCCTCTCCCTCTCCCTCTCCCTCTCCCTCTCCCTCTCCCTCTCCCTCTCCCTCTCCCTCTCCCTCTCCCTCTCCCTCTCCCTCTCCCTCTCCCTCTCCCTCTCCCTCTCCCTCTCCCTCTCCCTCTCCCTCTCCCTCTCCCTCTCCCTCTCCCTCTCCCTCTCCCTCTCCCTCTCCCTCTCCCTCTCCCTCTCCCTCTCCCTCTCCCTCTCCCTCTCCCTCTCCCTCTCCCTCTCCCTCTCCCTCTCCCTCTCCCTCTCCCTCTCCCTCTCCCTCTCTGGGGTTTTTTTGTGTCATCAAAAATCATGATTCTTCTGTCAATATTGAAAAATTCAAGATGGCGACTCTAATATGGCGGAAGAATTCTAAGTTTTCTATTTATTATTTTTTCTAGGTATGCGGTTGAATGCGTATCCAATGGAAATAACATCAGATTATATTGTATCAATATGCACATATTGGATAGGGAAAATTATCATCGTTTCTATATGGAGTGAGTATATTTATGACTGGCAAACTGAGTTGAAAATGCATGAATTTGTTTTTTCGCTCGTACTTGATTCACAGACCTAACCTGAGCAAACTGGCCTAGCTTGCGAGTTCGCCACAGGGTACTTTTTGGAATGTGTATCAAGACAAGAAGGCAAATAAACAAATTGACGCATTTTCAAGTTTGCCTTCTTCTTGTCTGTATGGTCGGACCGGCCCCGAGCGCTAAATTAGTGAGCGGTCGGACCGCGCAGGAGTCAGTCTCATTATTTTAACTGATAATGGGACTGGCTCCTGCAAGTTCCGACCGTCCACTTAATTAGCGTTCGGTACCAGTCCGACCGTACAATAACATATTGTTCGGGGCCGGTCCGACCGCACAGAAAAGAACAAGACAAACTGAATTGAAAATGCGTGAATTTATTTTTTCGCTCGCAATTGACACACAAACCTAACCTGAGCAAACTAACCTAGCTTGCGAATTCACCACAGGGTACTTTTTCGAATTTGTATAAAGACAAGAAGGCGAAAAAACAAATTGACGCATTTTCAAGTTTGCCTTCTTCTTGTCTGTACGGTCGGACCGGCCCCGAACAAAATGTTATTGTAGGGTCGGACCGGCCTCGAGCGCTAAATTAGTGAGCGGTCGGACCGTGCATGAGTCAGATTGTAGCAGAATCTTAACTCCGTTACTGATTCTGGTTAAAAAGAAAATTTTAACCACAAAAGTATGTTTCAGTTATGACAAGATAAATAACCACAACTATAGTTCGTTATATTATTTTTCAGTAATTTTAACCGTTGCCATCTTAAACGCAAGATCCATGGAACTGAAATTCCTCGAAGTCACAAACCAAGTTGATGAGTACATGAAGCAGAAACAAGTTCCTCTGAATTTAAAAGAAAAGATATTGAAGTACTATGATAGTAGGTACCAAAGAATCTTCTTCAAGGAAGACATGATAACGAATTTGCTGTGTAGTAAGTTGAATAGAAGTTATAGGCTATCCCTCGGGCTATCCTAATTGAAAGTTATAAAATATACAATTTTATAGCGTATGAATTACTCTTAATATTATTTGAATTCCAACAAAGCAAATTTCAATAAAATAGTTCTCTGTTTTGATTTAAAAATATGAAAGTTTGTTTTTTTCTCAAACAGAAAAACAAAAATATCAATAAATTATATTTTGAAAAATGTGTGAATCATATATAGGCAATTCTTTCAAATGACCAATCATAGAAAATAATACAGCATGCCGCCTCTCCTCTGAAAGAAGGGGAAAACTGTTTGGACCAAAAAAATTACTTTTTGTATGTGTAGGAAAGTGCCGCCTCTGGACATGAACGGTCAGACTCAGTATGTTGTGTATTACTCTTATTGAAGTTACAGTTAGTTACTCTGTATGTGAAAAACTGAACTGTCAGCCATTGATAGTTCTGTTGATATATCATAATTGTAATGAGTGAAGTTGAGTTTCCGAAATATTTTTTCATTTAAAATATACATAACATGTCGCTGCGATAAATCGGAAAGAATAGAATAATTCCTGAGGGAAATTTTCAAAAATAAAAATGGAAACATTCAAATGTCCACCGCCGCCGAAGTTTGAAGGAAGAAAAGAAAGGAGAAAATTTTGGGAAGTTCAAGCAAATGTTTAAAATCTTTATGATAGCCTCGGGCAAGCAGAAAGGAAATGAAGTCAAGATAGCAATTTTTCTCAACTTGATTTCAACAATTTCAAGATGAGTGATGAAGACAAAAAGAAATATAACATACAATATACATGGTGTTCCTTAAAGACATGCTAATATTTGAGGGGATGATTCTTTGACTTATTTTAAGGAAAAAACTTTCTATAAACGTATGTCCTAAAAGTCCTAACTTTTGAGATACAGGGTGATAAAGTTTTGAAAAAAATCAGTTTTTTAATAATAACTGAGATAATATTGTAGACGTTTTTATAAAATTTGGTACATGTCTTCTATGCATCAAGGTGCATTTTTTAATGCACAAACATTTTCATTTTCTCAACCAGTGGCGTCCGTACGGGTTTTGCATTGAATATTTTTGGAGAAAAAAATACTACGCCACTGCTTTCTCCAAAAAAAAAATACTTTTGAGATCCTCATTTATTTTTGAGCAAATTTAATCTCTTGAGTTTTCTTTGTCCGAAATGATTGTGCATCGACTTAAAGCAAATAAAGGGATCAGATTTGTTCCAAAATGAATGAGAATCAAAAAAATATGGATTTCAGCTTGTACAAAAACGAATTTTATTTTATTTTATAAAAGTAAGTCTAAATGAACGGATCAAATTCATTAATTATTGACAATACTAACACTGATTATAAAAATTGTTGGAAATGGCCACCTTCACTTAATAGGCATGCTTCCGCCCGTCTACGCATGGAATTACGCACACATTGAAATATTCCCGGCGTATTTCGAATAGTTTCACACGAGGCAACTATTCGCTCTCTTAAATCTTCTAAAGTATTAACGGGAGTTTTATACACTAGAGTTTTAAGGTGCCCCCATAAAAAGAAATCTAAACTGTTGAGATCAGGGGATCTTGCTGGCCATTGCTGAGGTCCTCCGCGACCTATCCAACGATTATGATAAACTGTATTTAAGATAGGTAGCTGAATTAATATCGTAAATATATTGTACAATAAAAAATGCACCTTGATGCATAGAAGACATGTACCAAAATTTATAAAAACGTCTACAATATTATCTCAGTTATTATTAAAAAACTGATTTTTTTTCAAAACTTTATCACCCTGTATCTCAAAAGTTAGGACTTTTAGAACATACGTTTATAGAAAGTTTTTTCCTTAAAATAAGTCAAAGAATCACCCCCTCAAATATTAGCATGTCTTTAAGGAACACCCTGTATAAGTTATTGAGTCCTATATGAATCCGAAGAAAAATAAACTTCATGAAAGGTTTTCGTTTTATAACCGTAGTCAAGAAGAGGCAGAACCAGTTGACAACTTCATACAGTATGTGCGAAAGTTGATGAAAAGTTGTGGGATGGGGTACATGCAATACATAACTGTAGAGAGTGGTCATCAATGAAAGAACTGAATTGGTGCAATAAAATTGTTAATTGAGCTATTAATGCATCAATTATCTGCTGCATGCTCCCCATGTTTTTCGTTTCCAATCTTACAAGTATTTTAATAGCTATCAAAAGTTGCCAAAGTATCAATTTTCAAGATAATTTAGAAAAAGTTAGAAATCTGTGTGTGGTTATATCTGTAGTGTATTTGGTAGGCTAGTGTATAATTCACCATGACTGCCAGTGTATGAACATATTTTTATCATATCATTTCTTGAGGTACTTTTTATACTGCAAGTGTCCAGGTATTCCTATGTTGAATATTTTTCATGTCACTCTCGATACCGTGCATTCCAATACAGAGTTATCAGAACATCAATTGTTTCATTTCAATTTGATTTCATTTTCAAAGGACATTACAATATCCTTCATAAGGATTAGAAAAATTATTTTATACTTTTTAGTCCGGTATAAAAACACGATACATTAAACATTTTTTTATTTCAATATTTTATAATTAGGGTCAGTAAAGGAGCACGTTTTTAGAGAATGGAACCATGATGCTGAGCGGAAAATAAAGTTGACAATCAAAATATTAACGTTTCCAATACTGATATGATTAAGCACAGTAACACCATCTTATTCCGGTTAAAAACTTGTTATCACTTTCACCGAACCATCCCCTATCAACCTATCCCCTCAAGTCTGCTGGTTATATCCGTACATGTCTTGTATCCATAATGTCAATTTTTTTTCAGCGAATCTGAAGAGAGAGGTTAACATTCACGTTTGCAAATCCATGATCGCGAGCGTGAGTCTTTTCGCAGATTTGACTCCGGATCAGATAGAGCGGGTAGTGTCGAAATTGATTCCGGAAATTTTCATGCCAAAAGACACTATTTGCAAGTATGGAACGGTCTCAGATTCAATGTACTTCTTATCCAGCGGAACGGTTGCAGTATACTCGCATTCTGGAAAAGAGGTATGTACTACCAGTAGTGTACATATTCTTCTAGGACTAATTCGAAATAATACAAAAATACATTCGTTTCTTGATAGTTTATGTGCTCTGAAGTCACATATAATACTTAACACCACGATTTTCCGGCCAGTGGAAAATAATAAGTAATGTTTTCAACTTCTTGATTAAAAAAGCATCATTTCTACAATCAAAAACGATGCATTTTTTTATTGAAAGATGTACTCTATTTTTCACTCTCATTCAACCAACAAAAGAAATGTCGGAAAAATTCATTTTTTACATCTATTGATACATACTAATATAATAATTACAATATAATAATAATAATAATAATAATACAGTTTTCCACAATTTCACCATTGATGTTTTGCATATTTTGTGTTTTTTGCATTAATTCAATCAAGATCACAATCCTCATCGCCAAAGCCAATGAAGTGGTGATATGGAGAAGGCGTTTCGAAACGACGACCTTTGTAATCGTATAAATGCAAGTCATAATGACATGTTGTCAGCATGAATAGTACCTCGTCAAATCTGTTGTGACACCATGATGAAGGATTTCGATACAATTCGTTCAAGTTATTCGAATTGTGCACAATGTGTTGATGGTCTCGTATACTGTGAAATGTATGGTGTTGCATAGCCTTTATGAAGGAATTGAAACAAGTATAACACAGATGTAATCCGTAGTCCGGAATATATTACTGATTCAACCATAAGCCATAGACATCTTCAGTGAAATGTATAGAACAGTCTTCGGTGGCGAGTGCTTCTTTTCTGTCCATGACGTCAAGTTCTCGTGTGTATTCAAAGTGCCCCAAACTGTAAAAAAAGTAGATCGCCCCAAGCTTGGTCTACTAATCCGGCGGGCCACATTTTGACAATATTCTCCGTCATGGACCACGGCAAAGGTGAAGTCCCAATAAATTGTTCTGGTGATGATGCGGCTCTGATGATTTCTTGATTTGATACCTAACTCAAATTTTAAGTATCTGCCATAGCGGGCTTTCACACAGTTTCTCTTACATATTCATAAAACTGTAATGCCCCCATCACAGAGTATAATGAGAGCCAGCAATCAAACACCGTTTGGACTCATAATCATCAAACGTGATTTCATTTTGTACAACTCTGTATTTCACACCTTTCGATTCTTTTACGTATTTTCCACCATGTATCTTATAGGTGTCCACCTTTGACCGGAGTCCCATGAAATCCGTCATAATGTGACCAGCTTCGTCTTTCATCAAGCCGATTTGCAAGGGGAATGCCATGAGGGTTATTGGTGGGGTAATCCCTTGTATCGAATTTTTCGATGTTTGATTTTAATAAATTTTGATGAACGTCACCCGATTGGATCCCGTATATCAACGAATCAGTATCCGCGTACATCAACTTGCACTGATCGCTCGTGTATTTTTCCATCATGAAGCCGTGATGGAAGTCATACACGCACCTCTTGGAAATATCAAGTATCGACGTTCCGATGTACAGGGGCTTATTGAACAACGGATCCGTCTTTTCTATCTCGCTAGCGATGAGGTCCTCATAGAAAATAGTGCGATTCTTGGAATTCGAGCTGGAAATTAATTTTTTCGCTCCATATCGCCTCTTCCATTTCGAGACTATTTTCACTAACGGTGTTTCCGTATGTTTTCCATAGTTTTCCCGAATACTGCGTTATTGGCCAGCTTGTAGTTATTTTTGCCGAGAGTGGTTTAAGCTTCTGCGCGTAATTTCATATTTAATTCAATGTCTGGTTTGAGCCAGGCTGATTGGTCGAATATCAGCACTTTGTGAATTTTTCCAAGTAAAAGTCCGCGAGAGAGTGCTTGTTTCAACACCCTGTAGTGTACAACATAGTTTTCCTTGTTATACACGGTGGTCATTAATTTGGGCAATTATGAGCCTGGCGGAGTACGGTGTTCGGCGCACAATGGAAAATCTTCAATTTTAGCGTCAACAACGCTGAAATTGCCAACTATAAAAATCGAAATATCTCAGCCGTCCAAGCTCCCACACTACCCATCTTTCGCATGGGCGTTCCTCGTCAACGCCCCCAGCCTCCCGTGCCCATTGGCGACACCCAATTCTATATATATTCTTCAATGACGAAAAAAATTTCACTTGAAATTGGCGAAATCTCGGCCCCCTCTGGGCTCTAGCGCGCCGCCTTCTCTGTGGGGACATTCCTCGGTGACGCCACCAAACGGCGGTAGTCGAAAAGTGAGGTTATTTCAAGATTTTGATTGTGATACATACAAGGTGTAATCTGACCTCTTGCATTCCCGTGAAGGACGGGTGTATAATGCCATTTCATAACGAATGGCAAGTGTGAAAAATTCGAAAAAAAAACTGGATATTTTAAATTTTGTTGGAAAATTCGGAAAATCTTGGAAATCTCTGTTCGAAATTACACAGTTTCTTTCATCAGGCAGTTCCAGTATTATTGCGGCTCTGTTTCGGTCATCTGACGTTGGGCGGACAGCGGTTTCTAACATTTTGGCGAATTTTCCAACACAAGAGGTTAGATTACACCCTGTATATAGCCCTAGGTACTACTTTGGATAGCGATTTCAGCGGTTTACAAAGACATATTCCAAGCGGGGGCTTCATTGTTTCAAATTAGTTATAAAAAATGTATTTGGGTTTATCTACTGCTTCATCTGAATGAGGACCTTCATGCCACATACCAAAATTGATAATTTTCCCTAATATCCCAAACTTAAAAAAAATTATTGGTGCGCTACTTCTCAAACTGGGACACTCTATAGAACCCAGCGATCAGACACAGTATTCAGACAAATTCATTTTCAGATATGCCATCTACAAGAGGGTGCCTATTTTGGGGAAGTTAGCATGATTTTCAAGAACCAATTAACAATTACCACCATCATTGCCGTAGAAAGTACACAAGTTTATCGACTGAAAAGAATCCATTTCCAAAATTGTCTAATGACTAACAAGAAAGTGTTAAACAAATTTGTCACCGCAGCTGAAAAATGGCGGAAACTTGTTTCGAAGGTAGAAGAAGACTACAAGAAATGGTTGTTCGAACAGACCTATGTAAGGGGTCCACAAAACTGAAAGTCGAAAAGATTTCGATAGTACTGTTTTTATGTACCAAGAACAATTTAAAATTTTTATTCGAATTATCCCTTTTTGGGGAGATTTACAGTGAGGTCCTAAAGTAACGGATATAAAATCGGACAGATCGATTTTCTTTTCCGATGGGCCAATTTTTGAACCCCACCCAAAATATATGGAGTTATCCGCATTTTAGTAAAAATTACTATGGTGATATTTTAAAATGGGACAACCAGTGTATTTTTCCATATTTGGTTAGGGATCGTCATTACGAATCCAGTGATACCAGATTTGATGGGATTATGTCAAAGGGCTGCGAAGAGATGGGCACAAAACTTCTCCATATGCCCAATGATTGCGACAGAGACTTTTAACATTCTGAATCGTGTGGAGTCTCAGCATACTCATTAGACATTCAAGGAAGTTTTTTTCCCATATCTCCGCAGCCGTTTGACATAATCTCATCAAACCTGGTATCACTGGAAAATACCGGGTGTCCCACTTGAAAATATCACCAAAGTCATTTTTACTCAAATGCGGATAACACTATATCGGAAAGGAAAATCGGTCTATGCGAGGATTTTTTTTTCCAAAATCTTTATATTCAGAAATAATTTTATTCGTTACTTTAGGACCTCACTGTATAATGGTTGTGATATTTTTGTGTATTTTATCGGAACTTACTTTACTTTTTGTTATATATTAGAAATGTTTTCAAATGTATATTAAACAAGCCTCAGTGTTTGAAAATTACAAGTTTTCATTAGAATACTGAAATTTCTTAGGAGACAACACACGTTATAAAAAAGGTGTTACCTTAATGGTCAGGAGTGTGGTTTGCCGCCGCATGAAACTTTTTGACACACCAATATTAGACTTAACTGGCTAATCGCTAGTGGTTTTGACAATTTCAACAAGAAAGGGCAACATTAAAAACGGGTGAATATACTAAGTCTACCTGATCTTTATGTAAATTACATCCACAATGTTTATGTTTATGAATTTCGAGGGATTCTAAATAATTCAGTTTCCAACCTTGACATAGTGCAAAATTTCCGTATTGTTCAGATTCAGAAATTTGTGCTTGCATTCCAAGGAGTGGTTTGAAAAAGTGGAATCGCTTTTTTTCTAGTCTGAAGGATCTTTCGTGCTCGGCATATCTTTCAGAAATAGCTCGTCCACATTGTCCCACATAAACACTGTTACACCCTGGATACTTAAGCTTATAAACTTCAGATTTCTTTATTCAATCTATTTTATCTTTGGCATTGAAAAAATAAGTACGTTACTTTTGAATATCCCAAAAACTGTTGAATTTTTGCACTTTCTTTGGTCTTGCCTATTGTTGAATTTTTGCACTTTCTTTGATCTTGCCCCATTGTTAATTTTTGCACATTCTTTGGTCTTGTCCCATATTATTTTATTTTTATTTTTATTTTATTTTATATTTATATCCAAACAGACCATGAAGTAGCATGTTTTTGACAAAGACCATCCTATACATTTCTGAACAAGAATAAATTTTCTATAATATGAAATAGCAATGGATACGGTAGCTTTAATAGGTACTTCACCCCCGTCCGAGATACAGCTTTTCAAACTTTAGCAGATTCTCCAAATTCGAAAATTTTAAGGAAATTTTCACGTTGCGTCTTCTTGACATGGCTACCTATGACTTGCTCTGAGCGGTTGAAAAGTGAAAAATTGGAAAAAACATACTAAAAGATTTTTTACTTCGAAACTATCATCAGATTGTGGTTCAGAACTTGCCTATACCCCAGGGAACATTAAAATATACAGGGTGTCTACAGACTACAACATTTTTAATTTGTATTCATCCGTAATTTTCGGTTGATTTTAAAAATCTATAGCAGTCTATCTAAAATGGTCAATTATTGCTATAAAAAAATAACCAAATATAACTGTTTCTTGGCTTGCTATGACCAGTTGAGGAGTGAAAAAATGAGGAAAACACATTAATGATACTTCAAGCACAAAATAACAGCGGTTTCTGGATTAGAACACCCTGAAACCCCCACGTCATTATTTAATTCTAAAAATATACAAAGTGCCATCTATAACTTTTATTTATCCGTAGTGTTAAGTTGATGTGTGGAAAATATATATACTTCCATGGAAAATAGAAAAATTGGGGTAACATCCTCCTATCACCGAGACAACAGAGATCCTGGGTGAAAATATACCACAAAGCCCCCAGATTCCGTTGCCCAGATCATGCTAACCTATATGGTCCTCAATCAAGCAAAAATTCAAAAAATCATTTATTTCTTACTCTATAGTCCTCAATCAAGCACAAAAATCCAAGAAATCATTCATTTCTGTATATTCAACAATAATTAAGGAAGGCTTTTTAACACTTTTCAAATTGGGACAAAATTTCATACTACCTATTTTTTTACGTTCGTAGAAAAAAATTTGTTTGCATCTCGTGCGCGATATACTTTGGTGATCTCGACAATTTTTTTTTTTAACTCTGCTGCGACTCGTTAAAAAATATCAGTTCTCGATCACCAAAGTAGCATTTCGCGTACTAGATACAAATATAATTTTTTTTTTCATTGAGTGATCCCATTTTCGACAGCTCAGCTAGATAGATTATTTGATTATTATTACAGATTTCAGAAAACGTCATTTTCAGTTCTTCTTTCTAGTTGGGAAAAAAAATCCCTAGAAAAAGGGACAATCCTAGATCTTAACGCAGTTGGCAACCATGAGGGTCGCATTCAATGTGGTGCTTAGTTCATGAATTATTGCAAAGTCTATAATTCTGAGTTATTGGCAACAGTGGTTCCGTCAGCATGCGCAGTGCCTTTGGCGGGCCCAAACATCGTAGGACGTAGGACCAGCGTTGCCAACCGTACTATAATTATAGTATTTGTACGATAATTACAATTTCATGTACTATAAAATTTGAAAGTGAATATAGTACGCATTTTGTACTATAATTTCATATTTTTTCAATGTACAATTTGTAGATACCCAAATACTGATCACTCCACTGAAAACTTCAACAACACATTCGAATATTCGAATATTCTGAAATCGCACTTCCAGCGCCATCTAATAGTTAATAATGAAATTGACCCGTAAATCACGCAATATATTAGTAAGGGGGATTACCAAAAAATAAATTGGGAATCTTCTAAGCTACGGGGATTTCAAGATTCATTATTCACCGAGAAGAGAAGAGTACAATTTCCAACCCAGTAAGAGTTGAGAGTTGATTGAACTCATATACCAAATCGACTTTATTAGTTGAGTGCCATGATTGCTTGTACAATGGAATTCTATTGTCGACAAAATTAATCTTATGTGTAAAAGAGAAGATGAATGGTTCATGCATAACATTTGATACATCAAATCAAATGTATCTAGGCTGTAATCATTTTTTGTACGGACACTTCGAGAAAAATAAATCCGAAGATTCTGACATACCTGACGAATATGTCGAGCTTGGGCTTTCAATTTCGGCTGATATAGATAATTCTTAAAATTATTGTTACGTTTACCACAACTTATTTTTATTTTTTGGTTTTTTATAGAATAGGTACCATTAAAAATATTATGAATTCAGAGTTTTGTGTTAATTTTCACTAAATAATACAGAAATTCAACATATTTCTTGTTTCTTATTCATTTTACTATATTTTTTTCCAATGTACTATAATAATTTAAGCGCCGGTACTATAACAGCTTCCAATACAGTTAGTTGACAACACTGCGTAGAACAAAATCGATTTACAAGTCTGGAGTGGATACTGGCTGGTGGCTGGGCATGCCGCTCTGTTTACTATATTGCGTGGGCCCGTGTTTGAACTTGTACAATCAAACTAGGTCAGTTGCCAGCGGGAAATATGATGCAGCACGTGTGTACCTGTCGGTGCCTAAAATCTGAAATGAATTGGAATTGCGTTCCAGAAAATATTAGTTGCTCTGGAGTGGAAAATGCTGACGCAGTTCGGTTTGGTTTCGATGACGATTATCTTGAACACACCCTTTTTTCTGACATATGTGTTGCAGCCATTACAGTATTTGTATCCAAAACTAACTTTCTGGATGAAATAGAATTTTGGCGATACCGTGTACCACCACTTCTTATTTTTCGTGGGTAACTTTTAACTGCTGTGGCAAAGCCAGGGCCGATCCTAGCAGGTGTGCCCCGCACACGAGCGCGATCAAACAAGGGGCGGCCGCAGGCCGCATATAGTTAACGATTGGTACGCGGCTCGCAGTTCAATGGTAAAAAAAACTTTATTTCAGTGGTCTCCTTTGTTAAAGGGATATGGCATCGGCATATTTTTTCTGTTACTTTACCAGTATATTAAGGGAAGATGAGAGAAACCATTATCATTTCAATATGTTCATTCAATTTTGATTTAACATAATACTAACAAAATAATAATAAGTGTAAATGAATATTAAAAGGCCATGAGCGCGATCACATTTGGAACGCTTTTTAGGGTAAAAGAGTCAATTGATAAGTCGAAAACGGTTCTAGAGGAAGTTTGATTGAATTTTCAGTCCACTTTTTCACAAAAAAAATCTCAAAAATGCCCCAAAAATGCAGTTACTTTGAAGCAATTTTTTGGGTAGATGAACAAATAATTTCAAAAAAACATTACAGCACGTACCTACATAGAACAACGTTTTACCTTTTTTTTCTACCAAATTTATTTCGATAGGATAAAGATTGCTTCAAATTTTAATGGAAGAGAAATACTGCTGCAGCTACCTCGACTATCTATGAAAAGCATCGTGAGGATTTTTTTTTAACAGTAATTCTCTCGATAATAGTTTTCATTCATTTGCAACGTTATTTCAAAGATAAAAAATAAAATATACATACATATACCGACATATACATAAGTCAAAATTTACACTGAAAAATATTTTTATTTTTCTTCTTAATCTCGAAATCAGAAAAATATATCCCACTTTCGTAAATTCAATATAAAATTACTTTGAATTGTGCGAGTTTTTCCTAGTTTAACCGACATTATTAACTCCAACCGTTTCCGTTTCCTGCACACTTTATAACCAATATAAGTACTTGGTACAGAAACTGTTCAAACATTATTTTCAATTCATAGTTTTTTCGTCACTGACCTCTTTTAGTCTCCCTCACTTGCCGCCGCCCAGACACCAAACGCGAACGCTGAACGACGCGCGCATGCGCGGCACTTTGGCGGGCCATGCACTCGTAGTAAAACAAAACAGAAAATCGATTTACGCGTCTGGATGTTCTCGCGGCACGCCGCTCTGTTTACTATTGCGGCGGCTGGACCGCCTCGCGCCCGAACCCGTTTCGCGAAACTAGGTCGCAATCCCACTCCATCTGCCCCTCACGATTTTATCCGCACGTGTAATAGATATTCACGATACAAGTGCCGTGAAGATTCATATTACGATATGAGATGGAACATAACCCATCGATTATCGTAATATGAATTTACGACACAAATATTGTACAATATTTTACCTATTATCAATATGTAATGTCAGTCATTACGATACTGATATGACTTTCGTAATGAGATACTTTACCGCACTAGTGCGGTAAAGTAAAATTCATTTGTTTCTCTTTTTAAATGTCAGTCTATTTAATGGAATAGTTAGTTACCTAACAAGTGCGGAAAGTAGTACTTTTCCGCACGCGACGGCAGTTGAACGAACGACGCGGAGCGGAGTTCGGGCATGCCGTTAAGGGCTGAAAAGACATTTTCCGTAAGAGTTAGGTACAATATTTTTCCTACGAGTGTTTTTGTCCTTGTTTATGAAAAAACAAGATTTTTAATAAGTTTTTCCAACGGAGGCGATCCATAACATACAGTGGAAGTGAGATGATACTGGGTAGGTAAAAAACTTACAGTCGAACTCCACCAAATAAAATCTTTATTAACTTTCCGTCAACTGTCATCTGCAGATGTCAACTTCAAATTTCAATTTTTCATAATCTTTTCTTTCTCAGTCAATTAGAAGTATTTGAACACGTGCGTGGTCACAACTTTTGATTAAAAAAATTCACCAAATGATTGTTCTGGCTAGGTCAATTCACGACCCCTAACAATTGGGGAACCGCTCAAATGCGGGTATACGTCATGTGGACGTTTTAGTTGTTAAAAAATTTTTTAAACCCCCTTTTTCAAGTCTACAAAAGTTTTTTCCACCACATATGGTATGTTCTAATTTCATTACCAATTATGGTCATTAATGTAATACCTGTTTCTATTTTCTGTAGATTTCTACTTGTTAACCACCCTATTTTTTCACTGAAGATGAAGGATTAATCCTTCAAAACATGTCTGCTGATGTAAGTCTTCTGACTACATCTCGTCATGTGCTGATGTGTGTCCTCTGACTACACACACACAAAGTTAATAAACAAGTTTTTTTAATAATGCCACAAAATGACTAATGAAACAGAATAGTTACATAGATCATTTAGTTAGTCCTAAATATCCTCATTTTCAACAACACAAAAATCGTGCGGAAAAGTAAAAATCGTGCGGAAAAGTAACTTTTTCGCACGATTTTAAATCGTACGGAAAAGTACAACTTTCAAAACGAAAAATCGTGCGAAAAAGTTTCTTTTCCGCACGTTCGTAGGAAAAAGGATAACAAGAACTAATTTATTATAAATTTGAGTATCTACCCCGGGATTTATCAGGTAATAAGGTTTGAATTTTTCAATTTGTAGCGGATTCTATATCTGAATCTATCTCTAATGGTCTGAACTAATGTCGATGAAATTTTACTAAATTGGAATGAACGTGTCAAAGTTGACAGTTCGCATGCAAAATAAATCAACAATGGGCGCAACGCTTGCTTGGTGAATGATTCTAATATCATTAATTTAATAAGGAATATTGACTAATTTTGAGTAAATAATTGTAACAATCGCCATATGGGTTATTTTATTTCTCAAATGCATAAAGTCATATCGAAAGACATTTAATTCGTGAAACAAATACAAAAATCTTAAAACTCGTTCCCATCGGAAATATCTCATTCACGACAAGAAAAAAAACACGTAATCTCCTTATAGAAATTGCGGCCTGTTGTTTAGTCTACCGCGGAAAAAGGCCATTTAAAATATCGAGTTCAGAATAGGGCCTTGTATTAATAGTAAGCAGATCAATGAATGAAACCATTGAGTCGGGAGACTGCTTAGTTGGAAAGCGATACACACGTCCTGACACTTACGAATTTTGCTGACGGGGGTCAGCTTGCATTAATTTTTAATTTAGGCACTGAACGTGGGAAATACAGATTCAGCAGAAAAATTCGACCATCTTGAATTGGGCGGGACTAATTCATTTTTCATAGTGAAGAAATCTGAATTATGGCCCAACGGACGAATGACTGATAATTTGGCTCCTGAGGGAGGACTCGAAAAATGGTACCTCCAACGAATGTTGGGAGGGGACCTCTGATCAGAAATGTCGAGGGAAAGTCAGTCAGGCGCGCGGTTCGGTAGAAATCAGTGAGAAAACTGAGTTTTCGTTTGTGGTCGGGAGGTCGGTTTATATCTACACATTTTTCCAACGGTTTGTGGATAATTGTATATCGAAAATTTGCTATCTTAGAAACATCCGAATTCTAGAATCTAAAATTGAAATTATTTCTTGTGATAAATTAAATATATAAAAGACGCGTCTATAACCGGGATTTCAAATAGAGTGTTTCATCCCAGACGATAAATACATAAAGGATTAGCTGTTTTTGTTTTGGTAAGAAACCCAATTGATGTATACATGAACTAACTCATATATGTTTATTTCTCTGCTACGAATGCTTATCTCTTGCACTTAGCCAGATCTTCTCAGAACACCAACCCATAGTTTGTTCAAAGTAATAGTTAGGGACATTGGCTCCGGTTAGATGTAGGAATTATAGTGAGTGTCGCTAAGTGGAAGACACAGTTGATGATTCTGATTTGGAAATCGTTGAAAGAACTCCCTAAGAGAACTTATTTTGTTATTGATGTAGAAACGGTTTTAGCATTTTATATAATTTTTGTTTAATTCGACATTTTCCTTCGTGATTATTTGTAAAATCACCAAGAGACTTCCTCGCAAATTGGACTCATCAAATAGTTTTTTTTATTTATCTATATATATAGCCATTTATTTGGTTTTGTTCTATTTACATTTGAGATATTTTTATTATTTTTTTTTCTTAATAGATATCGTTTTTCCGACGGTCGATTATTATTTGTAAATTCCTTCACTACTCCCAAAAATACCTGAGCAAAGACTTGCAAAACCAAAAGACTGCCTCTTCGTGCAGGCAGCCGAATTCTAGCCCTTACGGCCAGGATAAACCAGATAGACCGAACTTTAATTTTTATTCCTATCTGGCGTCTCCGCACCAGATAATTTTTTTTTCTAACATCCTAAAAACCGCGGAGTGGTGATAGCATTGCTGCCAAATTATTTTTGTCTGGGTTGTCCTGGGTCACAGAGGTTCTTTGAAAACCTTTAAGGAAATCTGGTCTGGGGAACTTTTCCTCAGATACCTGTAGAGTCAGTGTATCACCGAGAGAAAGAAGAAAAAGCAAAAATAAAGACTGGTACAGGTAAAACAGTTTTCCATAATTAAACTTAACGACCCTCTTAAAGGTCAGTACTTTTCGTGACGACAAGTTGATGCGTTACCTTGGGGTAAGGTTACACACCTACAAAAGGGGTACCCCCCAAGTTTAGTACAATTTGGTGACAGAGCGGTGGGATATATCGACATTTATTTGGATAAACCGAGTGAAATTTGGTGAAAACAGCTGTGAAATTTACTTGGAAAACCTAGTCACAATTTCACTAACAAGGGTTGTGGGATTTATTAGGAAAATAAACCCAGTATGTTCAACTAACTAAATATTGCTCAGAGATTATAGGAAAAAAAAATACAAAACTAAGGAGTAAGAGAGTAATTTCGGTGGCAAACGGGACTTTTATTTTTAAAGCTATAGTGTTGGAAAAACGAATATTCTATAAATTCTTTTGAATCATTCCTTAAGAAAAGACTAATTGCATATTTTTCTGTCTCGAGATACAGCGAGTTAATTTAAAAGGTTAAGTTCAAGTTCAGAAAGAAAGCCAATTCGAAGCAGAAAATTTTTGTTTGACTTTGTGAGTGTGTTGTTTATCTATTTATTTCTCATCGAAAGCGAAAGGTCTGAAAAATACATTTTCGGGCAAATCCGGTCAGATATATTTAGCTTTGAGTGTAGGGTCGAATTTTGTCGTTTTAATTAGTAGAAAAATCATTAATTTCAATATTTTGGTCACATTGGGCATTTTTTAGCCGTGAGATTATACTCAACGGAAGAGTCAGTAACTTTAATAAAATAAATATCTTCAATTTTTCATATACATTTCTATATTTTTTTTGTTGTTTTGTCTTTTTACCTGCCTTTTGCTGAGTAAATACATAATTTTATGTAAAGTAAAGAACAAGTCATTAGAAAACATATTCCTTCTCATTTTCAGAGATAGATTAATTTTGAGTTAGGGAAAATACGGTTTGATTTTTTTATCAGTTAGGGAATTACAGGGTAGGACGTCGTAGAAGAGGCCATAAAAACAAAGGTTTGAAACTGTCTTGATAACAGCACTCCAAAGTCTAATAACCCTTAGTGACTATAATATTCACCGGCAAGAGAAGAGGACACTGCAGATAGCTAGCTATTCCGGCTAGCTATACACGAAGGATAGTCGTGGGCTTGGGCTGACTCGCAGCTTAAAAAAAACTTGGTTGAAGTTTTCCATTTCAAATTATTGTAGGCGTCGGGAAAACAATTTTTAATGTACTCAGAATAATTCAATTGAATTTTTCTGCCGGGCGGAACGAAACGGTAATCGACAATTTGTCAATATTATTTTTGTAGCGGATTGAGTGTTTTGGGGAAACCAATTTCCCCTCGTACTGAGAATAATTCAGTTGAATTTTTCTCTCGGGTTTGTTTTTGGCGGTTTTTTTTTAAGGTAGCGGACATTTTATATTTTGGCATTGACGTCATTTGTCATTATACGGAAAAGACAACTAGCGGAGTTTCGTTGAATTATACGGAAAAGAGAACTATAATCGATTAGAAGTCTTTGGTCTTAAATAAAAGGCAAAATAATTTTGGTTGCGCTCTTTGACGATTGATTTTTCCAATTTTTTGTTTGGAGTTTTATTCGGTGACATTTTGACATTTGTTTTTTATTTATTTATTTTTTTCTATACAGGGTGAAACGGAAGGGTAGTCTAAAACCCGTAAGGTCAATTAAATTTTTTTTTAGATTTTCAATTTTTTTTTATTTTTGCGTTGAATCTTGATATACAGTGTGAAACGGAAGGGTAGTCTGAAACCCGGGAAGTCAATTAACATTTTAATTTTTTTTTAGATTTTTTCATTTTGTTCCGAATCTTGCTATACAGGGCGATACTGAAGGGTAGTCTGGAACCCGTAAAGACAATTAATTTTTTTTATTTTATTTTTTTTTGCTTTGAATCTTGATATACAGGGTGAAATTGAAGGGTAGTCCGAAACACGTAAGGTCCAATAATATTGTTTATTTGTTTTTTTGAGTTTTCATTTTTGTTTTGAATTTTGCTATACAGGGTGAAACTGAATGGTAGTCAAATAATACTGTCATTTTTTTTTAATTTTGATTTTTTTGTTTTAAATCTTGCTGAAACTGAAACGTAATCGGAAATTAATAAAATCAAATAATTATTTATTTTTCTGATTTTGATTGTCATATACTACAGGGTGATACAGAAATTCAATTCGAAACCCGTAGAGAATATTAATTTTTTTTTAACTTTTGGTATTGTATACAAGGTGATTCGGAAGGTAGCTTAAGTCTGAGGACTCCATTGAATAATTTTTGTTTATATTGCGTATATTTGGTGGTAAACCCTAAGTTACCATGCAAACCGGTTCGGGAAATAACCCCCAGGCAGGAGGACCCGCCCCTGCCCCAGTTCTCCGGTTGCCCACTGTCTATTCGTTGGGAATGGTGGCAACCACATTGGATAGTTTTTCGGGTAAAGAGGTGGTTAGATACTTTGAAAAATTGGAATCGCGATCGAAATTGGACGGATGGACTCAAGAGGATACGGGGAAACTCTTTAAATTCAAACTCACCGGAGAAGCCTATAATTTTTTTAAGTCGGATACAGGGTTGGACGCTTTGACTTATCCTGAAATCAAAGCAAAATTTTTAGAAAAGTTTACCCCCATAAAATTACCAGGGGAAAGTCAGTGGAATCTTAGTAAGTGTTTCCAAAGGTCGGATGAGGATGTGGCGTCCTTTTGCACGAGGTTGAGGACACTAGGAGCGAAGTTACTGAAGGAAGATTTGCTGGGAGCCACAACGGAAGAAGAAGCGGGAGTCAAGAAGAAAAACCGGGAACTATTGTTGAATCAATTCAAAGTGGGACTGAGGAAGGATTTGATGAGAGAGGTGGGCATCCTCTTATTGAGGGAAGATAAGCTGGACCTAGAAAAAGCCGAGGAATTGGTGAAATTACAAGAAATGACCGCGATGATGTTGCAGGGAAGAGCAGGAAACTCAAGGGTATCGACAGTGGAGACAGAAAGGACTTGCTATGCATGCGGCAAAAAGGGACACGTCAAGGAAGATTGTCGGAGTTCTAAACCACATAGGGGAAATTTCAGTTCAGAGGAAGACCAAAGATGTTACAACTGTGGAAGGTATGGCCACTTCGCTAGGGAATGTTACGGCATGAAGTACCAGGACAGAAGCCCAAATAGTTGTTTTGTGTGCCAAGAGAAAGGACATTGGGCGCAAGATTGCCCAAGGAACCGGAATCGAGGAAACGGGGGATACCCGACGAGAGGACAGAGTTCAGGCAGAGGGGGATTTCAACAGTATGCAGGAAGAAGAGACGGAGGTAGAAGAGAGGGTGAGAGACGAGATTGGAGACCATCTACTGGGGCTATCCCAAAGCGAAAACCCGAAGGTAGGTCAGGGCCGCAGGGACCACCAACCAATGTCAAAAATCAAGAAAATTTAAACTAATAAGACCGAAATCATACTGCCAAGATGGAGGTCACAGAGAATACTGGCAGAAAACTTTTTATGCAAAAAGGTATCAAAATTTTCATAGACGACCACCCAGGTACCACCGGAGAGAAAAGGTGAAAATGGTTATTCCGGAAGTATCAGCTTTTACAATGAGAGACGTGCCGCATGTTATTAAAATATATTTGAATGGAATATCTTGCTATGCGTTGATAGACACGGGCGCAGCAGTTACGATAGTTCAGGAAGAGATGGTAGATAGAAGAAATATAGACCATAGTGAAGCAAATAGATTCCAGTTGTCAAGCGTGACAGGCCATCCTTTGAGAACAAGAGGAACTTCGAGGGTCATAATAGAAAGTGGAGATGGAAAATGGCAGAAAAATTGGAATGCCATAGTTTGCGGAAACCGCACGTTAGGAAACGTTCAAGCAATCCTAGGAAGAGATTTCCTGCAGGCCACTTGGGCCCACATCAGATATGGAACTTACCCAACAGTGAAAATTGAAAGAAAGATTTTCCAGCTTTTATACCCGGAAGAAATCGAGGACACTAGAAGCAGTACCCCTAGGAATATTGGGAAGATTTGGAGGAGAGACAGATATACCAGAGGAAATAATTACTATAGATCTAGGCCTTATGAAGGTGGCCAAGGGAAGAGGATTAATGAAAAAAGAAGGTTGAAAAATAACAGAAGAGGGAGAAAAAGATTTTGGACAAACGTGAGAAGAAGAGAAGAAGATGAAGAAGTAAGCCAAGCGACGCCGAGGACGAGTCACCAAGAGAAGGAAGAATGGTGCCAACGAGTAGGAAAATTCTATGCGAATGAGGAAGACGGAAAAGCAGAGGAAGAACGGAAGATAGGGGAAGAAACGCCGCTGAGAGAAGACAAGGAAGAAGAGAAAAATATAATAGAAGTATGTCACATTGAAGTCCAAACTGAACCACCTTCGGAGGAGGCGAAAGTACCTGTCGAAGAGGAGGCCAAAGAGCTAGAAGAGAGATGGATGGAGACAGAAAAAGATGAGGTAAAAGAAACAGGAGAGGATTCCATGAGCCAAGGAGGCTCACAGCGACTTTGGGAGACAGATATCTTGTTAGAAGAAGACGTTATTATACCTGCAAGAACAGAAGCACTCGTGGCGGCAAAACTGAAGAAAGAAATAGAAGGAGGACTATTAGTATGCGAACCAGTGGACATAGGAGATGGTCAGGTCCACACGGCAACTATCGTGACGGAGAACGCTAGAAGAATCTGGGTACGAGTCATAAACACTTCATGCAAAGAGGTAAAATTAAGCAGAAAGAAAAAAGTAGCTACAGCGGTGTCGTGCGAGAAAACAGAAAAAGAGGTGATCAAGACGGATAGGACGATTGGCGTAGTTAAACTAGGAAATGAAGAACGAAGAAATAGCGGGTTTGTCTTGGATCATTTGGAGGAAGGTACGAAGAATAAGTTGAAGACTTTGATTCAAGAATATCAGGATCTATTTATAGATGAAGACGTGGTGAGAACCAGCACCACGAAAGTCAAGCATAGCATAACCTTGGAGCCAGGAGCACAACCTATATGCAAGGCACCATATAGAATACCTTACCATCAACGAGAAGTTTTGAAAAAAGAGATTGACAGACTACTGGAAGCGGAAGTTATTCGACCATCATATAGCCCTTGGTCAGCACCGGTGGTGTTGGTCACGAAGAAACTACCTAATGGGGACGAGAAAGTGAGGATGTGTATCGATTACAGAGGGCTCAACAGCGTGACGAAAAAGGAATATTATCCTTTACCAAATATTTCGGATCTGATCCAGGGATATAGTTCAGGGGACGAAGCCCTATTTTCCGTGATGGATGTCGCAGAAGCTTATCATCAGATAGACATGGAAGAAAAAGATATACCCCTCACAGGTTTTAGTACGTTTCAAGGGCACTACGAATATTTAAAAATGCCTTTTGGATTAGTCAATGCGCCGTCAACATTCCAGAGATTTATGAACATAACCTTGTCAGGCTTGACAGGAGACATATGCATGGTCTACCTAGATGACATCATAATTTTCAATTCTACTGGCGCCGAGGACCATATTGGAAGGTTAAGGAAGGTGTTTGAGAGGTTGAGAGAGGTCAACGTCAAATTGAAGCCAAGCAAGTGCAACTTTTTGTTAAAAAAGGTCAAATACCTAGGTCATATGATTACTCAAGATGGAGTATTTCCGGATCCCGAAAAGATAGAGGCAATACATCAGTTTCCGTTACCGAAGAACGTACGAGGAGTAAGATCATTTTTAGGACTAGTGAACTGGTATAGAAGGTTCATACCAAATGCTGCCGAGCTAATTGCTCCACTAACCAACCTGACGAAGAAAGAGGTGAAATTCGAACTGACATCTTCGGTGCTGGAAGCCATCCAGACCTTGAAGGAGACCTTGACATCAGATATGGTACTGGTCTTCCCCGATTTTACACAGCCCTTTGTAGTGGCTGCGGATGCGTCTGGATCAGGGGTGGGAGCAGTTCTTAGCCAAGTACGAGAGGGCTACGAAAGACCTATAGCATATGCCAGCCGAACCTTCAAAAAAGCCGAACAAAATTATGCCACAACAGAGAAAGAACTATTAGGAGTAGTATTTGGGATACAAACATTTCGATGCTACCTGTATGGAAGAAAGTTCACGGTCATATCGGACCATCGACCATTGAAGTGGCTTTTGACCCTAAAGGACCCCGGCTCAAGATTAGTGAGATGGGCATTAACTCTAGCCGAATATGATTTCTCGGTAATCCACAGGAAGGGAAGACTTCACGGAAATGCCGACGCACTGAGTCGAATGTACAACAAAGACGACCACTTTCTCGACCTAGAGTACGAGGAATTCGAGGAATACCGGAAACAACACCAGGTACCTAGAGCCAAGAACATCACTACTCGTCAAGGAGATTTATTCTCCGCTCCGGAAGATTGGGCGCTAGCCCATTGTGTTTCACAGGATTTTGCCATGGGAAAAGGAATTGCGCAACGATTCAAAAGCATATATGGTTCCGTGGACATTCTGAAACAACAAAACAAGAACCTTGGGGAAACAGCGGAATTGAATTTACCGGAACGAAATATCTATTATTTGATAACAAAAGCCGCCTATTATGAAAAACCCTCTTACAGAGCTATGTGGACAGTGCTAAAAGATCTCAGACATTGTTGTGAGAAAAACAAGGATGCCTATTTAGCTATCCCTAAGATAGGATGCGGATTGGATGGACTTTTATGGGACCAAGTGTTGGAAATGTTAGAATTCGTGTTCCATAATTCAACCATAAAAATTGTTATATATGAGGGCACCTCAAAAGTATGTGTTATTAAGGTGAATCAAGAACCGGACACGGGAATGATACCAGAGTGGGATCGCGAAGAATTACGAGCCGCACAGGAAAAGGACATTTTTTGTCAAGAGATTATTAAGCAAGTGAACGGTGATTGGGAAAAAGAAGAGGACTACTATATGACGAAAGATGGCATTTTATATCGCGCTGAAGAAGACGGAGATAAATTGATTGTTCCAAAGAAATTTACAGCTAGAGTTTTGGAAGATTTCCACGATTCACCGATGGCGGGACACGTAGGGCAACAGAAAACCCTATCTAGTTTGAAACGAAGATTCTTTTGGCCAAATATGCGCACTGAGGTAATCCACTATTGCGCCAGCTGTGAACCCTGCAGTAGAAGAAAGACATCTCCCCATTTGAAGAAAGCGCCACTCCAAAGGTTCACCCCGACTACCGAACCTTGGGAGCTGACATCTATGGACATTGTCGGACCATTGGTGACCTCCCTGAACGGAAACAGATACTTGTTGACATTCCAGGATTACTTCACCAAATACGTCGAAGCAATCCCGCTACCAGACCAGAAAGCGGATACCATCGCACGAGCCTTCGTGGAACAGGTTATCGTGAGACATGGAACACCAAAGAAGCTGCTGACCGACCGAGGGGCAAATTTCACTTCCAGCCTCTTCAAGGAAACGTGCAAGGCCCTGGAGATCGAGAAAATACAGACAGCAAGCTATGCACCGACGACGAATGGGCAAATAGAGAGGATGCACAGGGTGCTCAAAGACATGCTGTCCCATTATATCAGTGAGAGCCAACGAGACTGGGATAACTGGATCCCGTTCGTATTAATGGCCTATAGGGGAAGTACCCACAATTCCACGGGATATAGTCCCTATTTTCTACTCCATGGGAGGGATCAAGTACTCCCTGTAGATGCATTCATAAAATCAAGCAGAGTACGATACGACTACGACGAGAATTACGTAGCAGAATTCCTAGAAAGAATGAGGCAGGTATACACTAACGTATACCAAAATACCGAAAGGGAAAAGGCGAAGAGAATCAAGAGGTTCAATCGCAAGGCAGGAGAACAGGAGTTTGCCATAGGGGATCAAGTGTACATGAAGGACATGGCTGTTAAGAAAGGTTTATCAAGAAAATTGGTACCAAAATGGATTGGACCATACCGAATCATAGAAAAAAAGGGGCCGGTAACTTATAAAATCAAGAAATGCGGAGGAAGAGAGGAACAGATGGTTCACGTGAACAGATTGAAAACCTACGTGGCGAGGGAGGACCCTCTACCAGCGGAAGAAACCAGGAGCAGGGCAGAGAAATACCAAGAATCGGAAGATGACAGGGACCCGGAAGAAGAAATAGAAGAAAGGGCTAAGTCCTACCCAGGGATGATACCGCCGTACGTCGAGATACCGATACTGGGAAGTGACAGTGAGGAAAGTCGGGAAGCGGAAAGCGAGGACCAGTCGGACAGTGAAGAAGATGGGATACTGGACGAACCAGCAGGTCCAGTAAGGCGATCCACGCGCGTCAGAAGGCCGCCAGATCGTTTCATGTACTAAATCAGCGTTGAGAAAGAGGAAATGAGAGGGGTGACACTATATATCTAACTGAACTCCGACCCCAAATTCCTATCTCATGAAGCCCGACCAAGGAAACCTTGACCGACCAGGAGTTTTAGTTTACGTCTAATTTTTTTTCGACAACAATGGGTATGATATGTTGTAGAGATAATATAATTTTTTCTTCTGTTTCAGTAAAAAGAAATCAAACCAGGGACGGAGTTTGATTTTTATTGGTTTATAGGAGGAGGCGAGGCCACCTGGTAAAATTGGTGGTGACACAGACTTTTGTTTAGTAAACCAGACCAAGCATGGAGTATATTTTTAATGAGTTTATAGGTGAGGCGAGGCCACCCGACGAAGATGACGGTAGAGCAGATAATATTTTTTTTCAGCAAAGGAAACTGACCAGACAAGGAGTTTCATTTTTTTTTGTTATAGGTGAGGCAAGGCCATCAAATGTGATGGTGTGTTAAGTAAGCCGAAGTAGTTTTTTTAGGGCCTTGCAGCGGAGGCCTAAGAATCATGCTGCCGGGAAGTGTGCCCACCGGGAGGGTAAAAGTCCCCCAAAGCATGGCACAAACCGTGGGGAAAAGGAAGGGAGTGACTCTGAGGTATGGGGCCCCGTTATTCATGACCGCAGCCTGGGACCCGGAGCTGGCGCCTGAAGCCCCGTTACTTATGACTTAGAGGACACTCCTAACATCACCTAATTTAGCGCACAGCTAAATAAAAAAAAAAATTCCTCACCCCTTTTCTTTTTATTTTGTACGCTTTTATTAATTTTTTTCTTTTATTTTCATGTCGGTTCTGTTTTTTTCCACATTTGTTACCACCTACTGACAAGTCAATTCAGTATACCCGTTCAGGTGTTTTGATTGGGATTGGTGTTTTTGTTTTGTATTGAAGTAATTTCTGTCTACATCGGGGTAACTGCTCCCTCATCTGAGCAGGCTGATTTCATTTATTTATTTTTCATTTTCTTTATCGATTGTTCATATATGTGTCTGCACGACTGACTAGTAGTACAGACCGGGGTAACTGCTCCCTCATCTGAGCAGCCTAATATTAATTTAATTTTTTTTTCTTTAAACATAAGTAGAGTCACCCTCTACTCGATCACATCTGTCCCCATTTTTTTTTGTTGGCCATCGGGCCTTATAAGTTTAAGGCAGAGAGCTAAGCTTGTTATCCGTAGGATACGGATATAAAGAGGCATGAATTATTGTATGTTGTGAACGTACTAGAGGTATATGAAAAGCTAGGTGAGGTATCGTACACCGAAGCTTGGGGAATTGGGATTCGTATTGACTATGTAAATTTTTTTTTCTTGTGTTTTGTTTGATGTCTAATTACTCTGTTGTTGCAGGAATGGTAACGGATGCTGAGGAAGATCAAAACGGCGGTTTAGTATATAAGTAAATTATAAACTGGAGCCAAATAGAATAAGTAAATATTTAAGTGTGTCATAGGGTAATCTAACCATACTATTTTATTGTCTAGATTTTTTTTTATTTTTGTTTTGTAACCTGTTTTTTTAACCAAACATTCTTTCGTCAAACACGTGTATTCGAGAAGAAAGAAGGCAACATGGGGCCTAGTAGGCCAGCATTAATGGTGGTGGGGATAACCTACCTCCTGTGTTCTGGATTCGTCACTCAGGTGAAGACCATCATTGCCTACGATTGTGATGACAAAGACGCTGAAATTACAGCAGTTTCGATTCGCGACGTCGCGAGATGTCCAGGTGTAGAAACTGCCTACCAAAGTGAAGCCGTGGACGTGAAAGTGATTCAGAGAGACGAATTCTCTCTTCAACACGTGTGGACTTGCCTAATCGAAGTCACACGCATCATAAGTCACTGTGGCATGCACAGTCACAGTTCCATAGTAGCCGGAGGCATTACTAACTTTGTCTACCGGGTTGGTGCGGAAGAGTGCCGTAACATACATCGATACCAAACCATTAATTTGTATCGTCAGAAGATTGGAGGGATAACGATGAATGGCACCACTACAGCCTCACTCACATTAGAAGGAGTGGTGGACGCCGCGGGAACCTGCCAGGGGACAACCTACCACGAAAACGGACAAGTATGGAAAGATGTTGTTATCATAGCGACTGTCAAAATTCAAACGACGGACTACACAGCCAAAATCAAGACGGAGGAGAATGAAGTGAGCCTATTGGGAGGAGTCGTCTGCCCATACCTAAAGGGCTACTGCTTCGACACTACTATAGGGGAAGTTACATGGGATGCCACACCCTTGAGGACCTGTGAGGAGCAGCTGAGCTTGCTCTATCAGGGCAAGGCAGAAAAAGTAAGAAACCAAATTACTACTGAGCAAATTATAGTTGTGGAAGACAATACGAAGGTCTTTGCGGTTACCTTAGTGAAGAAGGTCAACCTCTGTCAGCTAGAGATCTGGCAGACCGAACATCCTAGGATATTGGTAGTAGAAGGGAACCAAGAGAAGTTTCTGATGCCGAAAGTGACAATTCTGCCGCACAATGCAGACCTCATGGCTTACATAAATAGCAAATTTCTATATGTGGAACAGGCATACACCAGGAAGCTGGATCGGCTGTATACAGACACCATTCACCGAAGATGTCTCATGCAGCGCGAGATACTGAAAAACAGATTACTAATGGCACCACTAGTTCCCAGCACCCTGAGTCAGTTGGTAAAAGAAAGCGGAGGATACGTAGGAAGAGTACTAGGCGAGGTCCTATACATAATGAAATGCGTACCCCGAGTAGTCACCATAAGACGAACCGAAAACTGCTACAATGAATTACCGATAATGATGAACAACGAGTCCAAATTCATGGCACCCGTTACCAGAATAGTACAAGCCCACGCTGAAGAGGTGGACTGCAATAGCTTGATGCCCCCCCTTTATTTAATAGACGACCAATGGATGGGACTGAGCCCCTATCCAACCGTTAAGAGAAGACCGGAAGAACTAGCACCAGAAACAAGTCAGAGACTCACTTTCAAACCGATTCAACCCATGGGTTCCTTAGGCATTTACACGCAGGAAGAAATTAGTGCCGCGCAGAGGATACTCACTTTTGGGAACGAGCGAAAGGCTGTTGAAAACATTCTAGCTCGCAGAGTAGCTGGCCTTGAAACCAATAGTCAAGGTTTCTCCACAGTCAGCATTTTTGACGTCGCAGAGATGAAAGAATTAGCCCACAATACCATGCATCAAATTTGGGGCTGGTTCACTGACCTAGGACTTTTCATGAGTGGTCTGATGGGTTTTTATGCAATATTCAGAATGCTAAAGTACGGAATTGGAGTAGTCCTGAACGGAGTACACCTTTACCAAACAGTAGGATGCAGCGTCATAATACTAGCCAGCCTATGGAATACCCTAACCATGTGGATAACTCACCGATACCAAGTGAACCGCCAGCGAGACGAGCCAACTCCCCCTGCAGAATCACCAACCCCAATCGAGGAAGCGCCCGCCATAAATATATACCCACCAATACAACACTGGTCCGAGTGTCCACCAGTTACAACCGACCAGCCAAGATAATCCAGTTTCACAAATAGTAAATTCTCGCGCGAGTGAACGGTACGCCGAAACAAGGCAGTTATATTAACTCAGGGGCAAGTGAAAACCTCAACCATACCAAGGTTCGGCAATGGTATAGTCAAACGTAGTCAAAAGTTTGACAACAGACATTCCGCGTACATAGTCATCAGAACGAGAGGAAGAGACCCCAATAGTCCTGAGATCAGCACGTGAAGGCTATTCCCTACCACCCAACGATCATTCTACAGCACATGGCAGCGAACACAGTGCGTGGAAATATGAGAAATATTGTAAAGTGCGCGCGAAAAGTGAGTAAATTTGTTAGTAGGATGCTGAATTCTATGTATTGAAACATTGGAAAGAAAAAAATATTGTACTTTTATTCGACATTGATTTTTTTTGTTATCTGTATTTTTTTTGGACCTCCCCAAATATTGAACAGGACCGGCTCTTTCAGAAAAGACAGTTTAGCGTTTGTTTTTGGTAAAGAAATATTTGAATTCAGTGCTTCTTCTATATACCAGGAGCGATCAGAAATGTCGGTCCCAATCAATAGTTTTGTCACCCTGACAAAAAGAAGGAAAAAGCATGGGCGTGCCCATACTTTTTCCAAGGGGATAAACATAGGTAAGAGTAAATTAAGTGACTTGAATAATATGAAAGTTGGTGGTGTTTTGGGAACGCTGTTCTGGAAAAGTTGTGGCATTGGGTATGCCCAAAACTTTTTGAAAGGAGGGAGTAATGTAACAATCGCCATATGGGTTATTTTATTTCTCAAATGCATAAAGTCATATCGAAAGACATTTAATTCGTGAAACAAATACAAAAATCTTAAAACTCGTTCCCATCGGAAATATCTCATTCACGACAAGAAAAAAAACACGTAATCTCCTTATAGAAATTGCGGCCTGTTGTTTAGTCTACCGCGGAAAAAGGCCATTTAAAATATCGAGTTCAGAATAGGGCCTTGTATTAATAGTAAGCAGATCAATGAATGAAACCATTGAGTCGGGAGACTGCTTAGTTGGAAAGCGATACACACGTCCTGACACTTACGAATTTTGCTGACGGGGGTCAGCTTGCATTAATTTTTAATTTAGGCACTGAACGTGGGAAATACAGATTCAGCAGAAAAATTCGACCATCTTGAATTGGGCGGGACTAATTCATTTTTCATAGTGAAGAAATCTGAATTATGGCCCAACGGACGAATGACTGATAATTTGGCTCCTGAGGGAGGACTCGAAAAATGGTACCTCCAACGAATGTTGGGAGGGGACCTCTGATCAGAAATGTCGAGGGAAAGTCAGTCAGGCGCGCGGTTCGGTAGAAATCAGTGAGAAAACTGAGTTTTCGTTTGTGGTCGGGAGGTCGGTTTATATCTACACATTTTTCCAACGGTTTGTGGATAATTGTATATCGAAAATTTGCTATCTTAGAAACATCCGAATTCTAGAATCTAAAATTGAAATTATTTCTTGTGATAAATTAAATATATAAAAGACGCGTCTATAACCGGGATTTCAAATAGAGTGTTTCATCCCAGACGATAAATACATAAAGGATTAGCTGTTTTTGTTTTGGTAAGAAACCCAATTGATGTATACATGAACTAACTCATATATGTTTATTTCTCTGCTACGAATGCTTATCTCTTGCACTTAGCCAGATCTTCTCAGAACACCAACCCATAGTTTGTTCAAAGTAATAGTTAGGGACATTGGCTCCGGTTAGATGTAGGAATTATAGTGAGTGTCGCTAAGTGGAAGACACAGTTGATGATTCTGATTTGGAAATCGTTGAAAGAACTCCCTAAGAGAACTTATTTTGTTATTGATGTAGAAACGGTTTTAGCATTTTATATAATTTTTGTTTAATTCGACATTTTCCTTCGTGATTATTTGTAAAATCACCAAGAGACTTCCTCGCAAATTGGACTCATCAAATAGTTTTTTTTATTTATCTATATATATAGCCATTTATTTGGTTTTGTTCTATTTACATTTGAGATATTTTTATTATTTTTTTTTCTTAATAGATATCGTTTTTCCGACGGTCGATTATTATTTGTAAATTCCTTCACTACTCCCAAAAATACCTGAGCAAAGACTTGCAAAACCAAAAGACTGCCTCTTCGTGCAGGCAGCCGAATTCTAGCCCTTACGGCCAGGATAAACCAGATAGACCGAACTTTAATTTTTATTCCTATCTGGCGTCTCCGCACCAGATAATTTTTTTTTCTAACATCCTAAAAACCGCGGAGTGGTGATAGCATTGCTGCCAAATTATTTTTGTCTGGGTTGTCCTGGGTCACAGAGGTTCTTTGAAAACCTTTAAGGAAATCTGGTCTGGGGAACTTTTCCTCAGATACCTGTAGAGTCAGTGTATCACCGAGAGAAAGAAGAAAAAGCAAAAATAAAGACTGGTACAGGTAAAACAGTTTTCCATAATTAAACTTAACGACCCTCTTAAAGGTCAGTACTTTTCGTGACGACAAGTTGATGCGTTACCTTGGGGTAAGGTTACACACCTACAAAAGGGGTACCCCCCAAGTTTAGTACATAATTAACATTATTGCTAGTGAAGTCCTCGAGTTGGTCAGCTCTGAAACAGTTTTCAAAAAAATTATCTATCATGATATATTCGACTTTTTTGTTCATCGATTTTTTTCATTCAGACTCTCAGTATATACGTGTTGTCCCTCGTATTGTCCAACTCGGCCTAAGGGCCTCGTCGAACAATTTCACGTCGAGTGCAATAAACACTTACTTTTTGCACTTGTTGAATAAATAACTATTCAAATCCAGGAGTTCTCAACGACTATCAGGCTGCAGTGCAGGTAGAGCTTTCCATAACGAAGTATCACGCCACAATTTCCCGAAACAACTCTGAGTTTTGCGTTCAGATATCTGATCCTTTTATCTGTATCGGTAATGGACATATTGCAGCACCCTGTATATTTTTATGATTTTTTATCTACAGTGACTGCCAAAAACTATGTACCATATGGAAAAAAAGTTTATTATTAGTGTATTGGAAACAAGATTCTGGGGAAAAGTTTGTGCATGTCTGATAACCTAAAAATCGATTTTGACACTTGTCACGTGATCGCTGGTATGGCGGCAAATTGAAAAAAATTACTATGAATAGGCAAAAAGTCGGGTAAAATGGCAAGGTATCCAAAAAAGTTATTAGAAAAAGTTGCTTAGAATTCAATTTTATAAACATATACAAAGATTGAAAAAATAATGTGAGAAAATTGAAAATAGCAATTATTTTTACATTTTCCTAGCTATATTAAAATATCAAATTATTTTCAAAACTTTCTCATATTCTCCACACCAGAGAGAACTAAATTAAAAAAAATAATTTTGTCAGAAATCTTGCTGTTACATTGGTTCGTATCTAACAGTTATATCAGAATTCCACAAGTATTGTGATGATAGAGAAATCCAAAAATATCGTGTTTTTTCCGATTATAATAAATTTTTGATGATAATCGTGCACGAACGTTTGACTTCGCACATAATCTTAAACATGGTGCATCAACTTAAAGAGGCTTAGAGTTTTCAATATTGCATGCGAAGTGAAACGCTCTGGCAGAATTATCATCGAAACTTATAATCTGGACAACACCACGTTTCTGGAGTGTCATGACATCACAATGGTCGTAGAATTCTGATATAACTGTTAGATACGAACCAATGTAACAGCCAGGGTTTTGACAAAATCCAAAATCCAAAAACCCATTATCTTTGGAATACAAATGTTTCAGTATGGTCAAGCTATTCATGAGATGATAATTTGATAATTTTATACAGCTAGGAAAATATTTTAAAAAAGTAGCTATTTTCAATTTTCTCTCATTATCTTTTCAAACTCTGAATATGTGTCAAAAATTTAATTCTTAGCAACTTTTTAAAATAACTTTTTTTGATATATTGCCCTTTTAACCCACTTTTTGCCTTTTCATAGTAATTTTTTTCAATTTGCCGCCATACCAGCGATCACGTGACATGTGTCAAAATGATTTTTAGGTTATCGGACATGCACAAACTTTTCTCAAGAATCTTTTTTCCAATACTCTGATAATAAACTTTATTCCCATATGGTACATACTTTTTGGCGGTCACTGTATAATGCTGCGTATCGTTTTCAAGTACACGCCACTGTACTCGAACTCTGAGCTTCTTGGCGATGTACCGGAAGCTAAATTTGACTCGCCAATAACGATCAACTCCAGCAAACGAGGATCAAATTGGCGTAGGTCATGTTTGCGGGCTTCCGCTAGATATCTTGTTACTACTCAAGTTGTTTTTCAGTCTCATTCAGACTTGAATGAATTATTCACTATAATGTCTTGTTTGTATGATTTATATCAATGGATTACATAATATTATTTCTACAAGGTTGTTTTCAAACTTTCCAACGAACGTTAAAGTTTCCGTTTGATCAGATATGTCAGATCATTGGGACAGACGAGCTAGGTAAAATACCTGTTATTTTGATGGATAGGTTGGTTATCCAAGTATCCAACCGTAAAGATAAGGAATGGAATCAAAATCAATTTCTACTATTGGGGATTCAACATTAGATGCCAGCGCCAAAATGGCAAAAATTGAACTACTCTCGAGTCATTATGTCAAGAGAAGAACAGAATATTCACCATTTATATGTACCAGAAAATCATCACATATGAATAATGATTACAGGTTCAACAAAATGCATATGAACAATAGCCAAAATCATGTGAATTTTGACGAAAACAATAATTTCAATGTACTTATCTATAGTGTCAAAACTTGACACCAGAGGGAGTATCCCTTATGTTGAATTCCCAATACTCTTCAAGATCCTGAGCACTGTTGTAGATGACGCATTGTCAGTGACGTAATTTGACACTTGTCAACCATTCGATGGGGGGACAAACAAAGCCATTTTCCATAAGACTACGCGTGTCCTTTTTGTGGATTTTCTGCGAACAAATTTCTAAAAACACGTTCTTGGCATTTTAGTGAGTATTAATTCATTGTGTATAGTCACAGCCGACTTAATCTCCCGAGCAGTGGTGAGAAAATCGGCAACACCGCATGGAAAGCAATCTGACGTCCTACTCATTAAATCTTTAAAGTGAATTCCTCGGCTTATTCGAAAAACTAGGAAAAAACATAAGAGAATGAATTTTTAGAGAAAAGAACGACGATTAATGTGGTTATTTCAATTTTTTCATCACAAACTGGTATTGCAATATATTCAATTTCTTATATATGGGAAATCGTCAAGTTTGGTTCTTCCATGACCTGAAATTCACATTTCGGGATATTTTGTTTAACTTTTTTTCTGATAAGTGCAGAAACCATACAGATGATCCCTAATATATTTCAGATTTTTCCTTTGAAATCTGACTGATGAAAACAAAATGTTATTGGAAGGTACATTATACAGAATGTACCAAACTCAAATTATTTTTGCGCAAAAAAAATATTTGAAAACTGATTCAGAGCTGACCAACTTGAGAACGGTTAGAGATAGACGAATTCTGCTAACGCCAATCGATTCATAATTGCTGAATTAGTATTATTGGGAATTTGAACGAAAAAAATCGACGAACAAAAGAGGCAAGTATATCATGATAAATAATTTTTTGAACTTTTTGAATGTTAATTTTTCAAATTGCAAATTTTTATCCCCGAACGTATTTCGACGTGCTGATTCCGAATCTTTGAACGAAAATGTCGAAAACTCATCAGAAATATTTTTCGCGCCAAAAAAACTATTTGAAAACTAATTCAGAGCTTACCAACTCGAGAACGGTTAGAGATAGGCGAAATCTGCGTACGCCAGTCGATTCAAAATGGCCGAATTAGTATGTATTGTTATTCATCAATCAATCAAAAGAAATTAAAAATTACTCGAAAAAGTTGCAAGGGGTTCACCCCTAAAAATCATTAAAAGTACCAAGTTGTCACATCGACTTGAAATTCGCACTGTTTACGTAAAATTTCATGCTCATTCCAAAAATGTATGATTTTCTATGCTCAGATATAAGATTTAGCCGGAAAAAGGTGTTTGAGATATTTTTTTCTGAGATTTTTTATTTTTCATTATTCGAATTTAAAATTTTTGTCCTCGGACGTATTTTGACGTGCTGATTCCGAATATTTTAACAATAATGTCGAAAACTCATCAGAAATATTTTTGACGGCAAAAAAAACATCAAAAAACTGATTTAGAGCTGACCAACTCGAGAACGGTTAGAGATAGACAGATTCTGCGAACACCAATCGATTCAGAATGGTCGAATTAGTATGTACTGTGAATTTCTAGTCAATCGAAAGAAATTAAAAATTACTCGAAAAAGTTGCAAGGGGCTCACCCCTAAAAATCATCAAAAATACCAAGTCGTCACATCGACTTGAAATTCGCACTGTATACGTAAAATTTTATGCTCATTCCAAAAATGTATGATTTTTATATACTCAGATATAAGATTCAGGCGAAAAAAGGTGTTTAAGATAAAAAATAAAATTTTCTGAGATTTTTTATTTTTCATTTTTTGAATTTTAAATTTTTGTCCTCGAAAGTAATTTGACGTGCTGATTCTGAATATTTTAACAATAATTTCGAAAACTCATCATAAAAATTTTTGGCGGCAAAAAAACCATCTAAAAACAGATTCAGAGCGGACCAACTTGAGAACGGTTAGAGATAGACAAATTCTGCGAAAGCCAGTCGATTTTAATGGCCGAAATAGTATGTATTGTGAATTTCGAGTCAATCGAAAGAAATTAAAAATTACTCGAAAAAGTTGCAAGGGGCCAAAAAAACCATTTGGAAACTGATTCAGAGCTGACCAACTCAAGAACGGTTATGGATAGACGAATTCTGCGAACGCTAATCGATTCAAAATGGCTGAATTAGTATTATTGAGTATGTATTTGGGACTTATTTTATGACAAGGTACTAAAATGAACCTTTCTCTTGTTCTCCTTATGTAACCATCCAATCTCCTTCAATCTGCACTTATCAGAAAAAATATTTTGAAAAAATCTCCAGTTTATTATAAAAAAAATTAAATAACCACATTGATCGTCGTTCTTTTCTCTAAAAATTTAATCTCTTATGTTTTTTTCCTAGTTTTCCGAATAAGCCGAGAAATTCACATTGGATGATTAATGAGTAGGACGTCAAATTGCACGTCAATTGCACGTGAAATTTAAAAATTTCCTTCTATACAAACAAGGCAGAGACATGTAGAAACTGCTGGAGTGCACACGGACATACCTACTATAGTCAGAACTCAGATCGTTCCGAACATCCGGACCATATGTACCTAACCAAAATACTCAAAACAAAAAAAACGCTGGGAATTTACAGTTAACATTGCGAAGTCAACATTGGAGGATGTTATAGAAGACGGAAAGTTTTGTCAAAGATCGAAAAACTAACAGCGAAGTTATAAGAAGAATTATACCATTTCTCATCTAAAACAAAAGTATTTCAAAATATTATCAAATGATAGGATCACTAAATTTAGTAAAGTTCAGAAAAATCACAATTAACCACCGCAAAAAAACAATTTTCTTTTCAAACTCAAATTCTTTGTTTGTCCCCCCCATCAGCTGATCACATGTTGTGACAGAGAAAAATGGTGGCAGTCTTGGTCCAAAGAATCCATACAGAAAGTTTGGAGAGAGTATCTATCAGTAAAATTTTTGCCGAAGGGCACTCTAACTACTAGCAGTTTTTATTTTTTTATAGAAACGTCTGATAGAAACTCGATAAGAATCACCCTGTGCATTTTTCCCGGTTTACTCTTGTACAGTTTCAAACGGCATCTCAATGTATGTTCCTTTGAATAACTGATTGATTAATTGAATGAATCAACATCTCATCTTGTCCACGTTGTATAATTTCAACTATATTCGCTTTATCAGATACATTCATGAATACCCTCATGACGTCTTCATAAACAGTCTGAGGCGCCATAGGCTCAATTTTCCAATCTTAAAAACAACAAACATTCTTGGCTAGGTATTGTAACAAAAAACACCTGTGGAATGTTTTTCAACGTTTCATTCGAAAGAAGCACGTTCGTGAATTATTACCCATTGAAATATTATATTACCGCTGATAATCATAATCGTTTTGTGGATTAGTTATGTCTAGCGAACGAATTGTGGTATTTGGCAAAGTGCATTGGTCTGGGAGCTAGGCTAGTGTCAGTTATCGTTGTTTTTGTCTAAAGGGTAACCTTTTTTTCTACTATACTCGTGTTGCAAAGGGTGTTAACGTCAAAGTTTAAACGATTTTTTTTTAAATTCCCGGTACATCAAAATGAGCCTACTATCACCGCAAATAAACATGCTGAGTTTTATCCAAATCAACCAAATCGTTTTTGAGTAACGAATAAAAAACTGATATTGTATGAAAACTTTGACCTTGACTTTGAATATTGATGGAAATAATAATAATCCTCACTTAATAAACACTCGTGGAGTGTACCCAGGGGCATAGCCTTTGTGGGGAACAGCTCTAATTCTTGTTGAAAAGGGGGAACATTCTCCATGAAAATTGAAAAATGAAAAATGTGACTCTAATTCTTTTTTATCGTGACGCTCTGCAGCGACTTGAGATTCGAGGAGACGGGTACGAGCCAAGAATGAGAAACAGACGTACAAACATAGACAGACATACACGAACAGAGTAGGTTAAATAAAGAAATAAACTCGAATTAAGAAGAAAAATTACCGATGAATTTTTTTTTTCTTGGTATGTTGGCATCGACTGCTATGGTCATTAGCCACGTGTTCTGGATAGGCCTTGTTACTAACTCCACACGCCACCTTAGGAGCAGCACTGTTAATTATTAACGCAACAGTGAATAGTGGAGGATTATCCCCAGCCAGCAACAAAATTCAATCACTCAGATTTACATCTGAAACTGAAAAAAATCTTGCCCTGCCTAGGGATCGAGCCCGCGACCTTTCGATCACGAAGCCCCGAATTACCGATGAATGACATGAATTGCCGATGAATTCCATTAAGTCCCGATGGATTACATATGAAGTCCGTGAATAAAGGAATAAAACTGACGATTTATGGCCGAATATATCGTCTGACATGTGATTTTCTTCCTCAAAATTTGATGAAATGCATTCTTAAAAGTACACAGTTCACGGTGAAGAATAATTTTGTTTAACAAAATTGCTATATCTACCTCGAACTGAGCGCATATAGACATTCACCTCATGGATATTCAGTAATCAGGTTTGTGAAAAATTTTTCAGAGCTACCAGGTCTATGACATCTACACGAGCATATACATTTTCTATGGTAGTAAATTTTAGCATCGAAGACATAGTTGATTGCATTAGCTAAATTTCTGCAATAAATTTTATATCTCTTGATCTCAACGAAGAAATAATGTTTCCCCGTGAAGCACAAATAAAATTTCATGGAGTCAACGAAAGTTCAAGGAACAAGTGTTGGAGAAATGAAAAAATCTGATACAGTTTTAAATAATGCTCCGAGGGAGAAACAACTAGTCATTTTTTGTGCACCTAATGAAAGCAGTGAAGTAATTATCGCTAATGAAAAATTATGAAAAAGTTTTAGGGAGCAATGAAAGATAATTACCATTCAATTACGCGGATACGTTGTATTGACATAATTTAAGTTCGAAGCTCATGCCCACGTATGATTTTTGGTGTAAGTAAGCGACAACGAGTATCAAATAAATTGAAGGAGATTGGATGGTTACATAAGGAGAACATGAGAAAGGTTCATTTCAGTATACCTTGTCATAAAATAATTCCCAAATACATACCCAATAATTCTAATTCAGCCATTTTGAATCGATTAGCGTTCGCAGAATTTGTCTATCTCTAACCGTTCTCGAGTTGGACAGCTCTGAATCAGTTTTTTGGTGGTTTTTTTGCCGTCAAAAATATTTCTGATGAGTTTTCGACATTATTGTTAAAAGATTCGAAATCAGCACGTCAAAATACGTCCGAGGACAAAAATTTTAAATTCGAAAAATGAAAAATAAAAAATCTCAGAAATTTTAATGTTTTATCTTAAACACCTTTTTCCGGCTAAATCTTCTATCTGAGCATAGAAAATCATACTTTTTTGGAATGAGCATGAAATTTTACGTAAACAGTGTGAATTTCAAGTCGATGTGACAACTTGGTACTTTTAATGATTTTTAGGGGTGAACCCCTTGCAACTTTTTCGAGTAATTTTTAATTTCTTTTGATTGATTGATGAATAACAATACATACTAATTCGGCCATTTTGAATCGACTGGCGTTCGCAGATTTCGTCTATTTCTAACCGTTCTCGAGTTGGTAAGCTCTGAATTAGTCTTCAAATGTTTTTTTTTTACGCGAAAACTATTTCTGATGAGTTTTCGACATTTTCGTTCAAAGATTCGGAATCAGCACGTCGAAATACGTTCGGGGATAAAAATTTGAAATTTGAAAAATTAAAATTTGAAAAGTTCATAAAATTATTTATCATGATATACTTGCCCTTTTTTGTCCGTCGATTTTTTTCGTTCAAATTCCCAATATATACTAATTCGGCAATTCTGAATCGATTGGCGTTAGCAAAATTCGTCTATCTTTAAACGTTCTCGAGTTGGTGAGCTCTGAATCAGTTTTCAAATCGTTTTTTTGGCGCCAAAAGTTTTGCTGATGAGTTTTAGATATTTTCGTTCGAAGATTCGGAATAAGCACGTCAAAATACGTTCGGGGACAAAAATTTGAAATTCGAAAAGTGAAAAATAAAGAAGTTCGAAAAATTATCTATCATGACTTACTGGACTTTTTGGTCGTAAATTTTTTTCGTTCAAATTCTCACTATATTTTAATTCAGCCATTCTGAATCGATTGGAGTTCGCAGAATTCGTCTATCTCTAACCGTTCTCATGTTTTTTTTGCGCAAAAATAATTTCTGGCGAGTTTTCGACATTTCGAGTAATGAATGTATTTAAAATTAATAATGAATTAATGAAAATGTTATGATGTACACTTAATGAAAGAGTAGTTTCCCCCTCGGAATGTTCTTGAAACAACTTCTGATATCGATATGGTGGTAGTAAAGCGTTCTTGGTTGACCATGGAGTTAGTTTCTGACTATCAAAAGTGATAAAAAAAGGTGTCAATTCAAATGAATGTTCTGATGACATCATGGAAATTTCTACTAATGAACCAACACTCAGAATGATGATGATGTTTTCCTGAAAATGTTATTCGGAGAGAAGATGAAACTAACTCGGAAACTAATGCTGAAGATGATGATAAAATTGACGATATTTTAGATTTATCATCGATATCATTCATAAAAGATACACTGAAACTCAAACATTTGGCCAATAGCAAAACTTGGAACAACTGACTGCGGATTCACGAGCAATCATAGAGGTTACTGAACATCGACACGGAGCGTAGACAAAACGTAGATATTGAATTCAGCAAATCTGTGGGTTGGAGACCAAACAAATTATAAAAATCATCATAGAATATAATATTTTATAGGTAGGTTTCCACATGCTAAACTTATACATTATTTTATTTTAATCATTGGTCATAGTTCACCCAGTAGAAAGGAAATATGAAGCAATGAAGGAAAGGAATTCGTTTGTTTTGATAGCAAAAATGTGTCTACTCGGATTGTACAAGAGATTCCAACTACGCAACAACGGTGGATATACTTTAGAAATCAATTTCTTTAGACATTCAATTTCCAAAATACCCTATAGCCACTCATTTGAAAATTACGCCGTTCATTTATATTTTTCTCATTTACAAATCTTCCAGGTTTTCGGAGAAACCTCCCCAAAAGCAGAGCTTGTTCGAGATCCGGGACCTACAGTTCACGTAAAAGTGGGTTCGGAATTGTACATGGGGTAAATTTTCAAATCAAGCAACAATTCATTCATTCATTTTACTGCCTTTGCAGCTAAATTCAGAATACTTAAAGCCCGAATGAAATACATGAATTCCCGATGAATTACATGAATTACTAATGAATTCCCGATGAATTACATGAATTAACGATGAATTCCCGATGAATTACGGATGAATTACATGAATTATCGATAAATTACATGAGTCCTGATGAATTACTATGTAAACGTGAAGTCCAGTGTACAAATTCCGCCAGCGGTTCGCCCCTCGGAATTTATTGATCCGCCAGAAAAAGTTCTCTCTACAATAGACCAATACTATTCAATAATCGATAAAATTTGAAGCAGTCGTGGTATTGCGATTTGACAAAATATGTCCCAATTCTCGTATAATAGCTTAAGCGATAAGTCTCGCGATAAGTATACCAATTTTGAAATCGATTTTTATTGTTAAGTGCGTACCTATTGGGAAATAACTGTACGATTTGAAGTAGCTATTTATGAAAATGATGTGAATGTTTTTGCCGATCAGCACTATTGATGATTTTATTCAAATGGTGATACTCGTAGAATCAAAGAATTTAACAATTGGGAGGTATTTCTCACTTGGATACACAATCCTGTAGCTTCCATGTCTGAATTCTTTCGACAATTTGACTTAATTGACCATTTGGCTCAATTCGGACGGTCATCGAGCCCACAACAATCAGACCTTTTTATTACTGACGACTATTATTTAACCTTCGACCGTGTTCTCGTTCTTGTATTGAACTCAATTTAGTGCGTAGGTGTTATTTTATTTTTCTTTCGTATGACCAAACTAACGGAAATCAAGTTTTCTTCGTCTAGCTTGGAGAAAAGTGTCTATCCTATAAAATCGTTGGAATGTAAACACAAGAAGCCTTCTTTGATTTTTAAAGATTCCATCATATACCATCGTTGTCTAAAACTCACAATCGTTTTCTGTTATGGAGAAAAAATAAAAAAAAAATCATAGGATTCGAAAGATAATCCATGGTTCTCGTAGATATAGTGTACCATATATATAGAGTATTTAAATCTCCATTAAGTTCTATTCAGGATATCAAATAGTCTAATTTCCAACACAACCATCTTCCAAATTATTCCATCGGTGTGAAGGCAGCCATGAGTTTCAGCCACGAATTTCTCGCGGTTATACGGCGCGCACCCGATCGCCAGTGGTCCCGAATATACGTTGAAATTTCATGGCCAGACATGAATTTTCCTAACTACTTCGTAGATGGGGATTCTTTGGCATTAATCTATGCTAGTGAAGGTGCTCTACAAGACCTACTTGCCAAAATATTTTGTCGGACAGAACTGTCAGTGGCGGATCCAGGATTTCTTTCAGAAGGGGCGCACAGTACCGAATTCACATGAAAGTTATACAGAAGGAATTGTACAAAATATTGATAAGTAATTTTTCCATTTTTCAACGTGAAATATAAAACATTTCATTAAAAAAAATATATATAGGGGAAAGGGATAACGGGGATTTTCAGCCAATTACAAACGGCAAAATATTTTTATTACAAAATCATAAAATTATATATACAGAAAACTCATCGCGGGAGCGCGGGGATTCACATACCGTACGCAGGAATTCACACACCGTAGAGGATTTGGGTATATGTCGGATTGCGTCGCACGAAGTCGTCCCTTGAGGTTCTTTGCTTTCTTTCCGTGATGTCGAGTCCTCAACATTGTGAAACTCGCAAATTATTATGTATCCAGATCAAAATTTAAATCGCTCGGGGGGGGGGGGGCTGCGCCCCCCCCTGGATCCGCCACTGAGAACTGTTACCCCCACCAATTTCATAATTTCCAAAATAAATTCGTCAAAGTCCGTCAAAGTTTCCTTGGATGAGAATTTTTTGCCAAAATATTTTGTCGGGTAGAACTGTTACCCCCACCACCAATTTCATAATTTTCAGAATAAATTCGTCAAAGTCCGTCAAAGTTTCCTTGGATGACAATTTTTTAGCTCAAGATGATGCTACCGAAGGTGCTCTACAAGATCTACTGGGGGTAAAAGTTCTGCCTGACAAAATATTTTAGCAAATGGGTCTTATACAACACCTTTGGCATTATAAATCCATGGAATTCATTTTGAAAATTATTAAAATTGGTTGTGGGGGTAAAAGTTCTGCTCGACAAAATATTTTGGAAAGTAGATCTTGTAGAGCACCTTCGGTAGCATTTACGAAGGAAAATCCCCATCTACGGAAACTTTGACGGACTTACGAATTTATTTTGAAAATTATTATAATTGGTAGTGCGGGTAAAAGTTCTGCCTTCGGTAGCATCAACTTACGCAAAAAAAAACCATTTACGGAAACTTTGACGGACTTATGAATTTATTTTGAAAATTATTTTGGTGATGGGGATAAAAGTTCTCCCGACAAAATATTTTGGCAAGTAGATTTTGTACAGCACCTTCGGTAGCATCAACTTACGCAAAAAAAACCCATTTACGGAAACTCTAACGGACTTATGAATTTATTTTGAAAATTATTATAATTGGTAGTGCGGGTAAAAGTTCTGCTCGACAAAATATTTTGGCAAGTAGATTTTGTACAGCACCTTCGGTAGCATCAACTTACGCAAAAAAAAACCATTTACGGAAACTTTGACGGACTTATGAATTTATTTTGAAAATTATTTTGGTGATTGGGATAAAAGTTCTCCCGACAAAATATTTTGGCAAGTAGATTTTGTACAGCACCTTCGGTAGCATCAACTTACGCAAAAAAAAACCATTTACGGAAACTTTGACGGACTTATGAATTTATTTTGAAAATTATTTTGGTGATGGGGGTAGAAGTTCTCCCGACAAAATATTTTGGCAAGTAGATTTTGTCCCTCACCTTCGGTAGCATCAACTTACGCAAAAAAAAACCCATTTACGGAAACTTTAACGGACTTATGAATTTATTTTGAAAATTATTATAATTGGTAGTGCGGGTAAAAGTTCTGCCCGACAAAATATTTTGGCAAGTAGATTTTGTACAGCACCTTCGGTAGCATCAACTTACGCAAAAAAAAACCATTTACGGAAACTTTGACGGACTTATGAATTTATTTTGAAAATTATTTTGGTGATGGGGGTAAAAGTTCTCCCGACAAAATATTTTGGCAAGTAGATTTTGTACAGCACCTTCGGTAGCATCAACTTACGCAAAAAAAACCCATTTACGGAAACTTTAACGGACTTATGAATTTATTTTGAAAATTATTATAATTGGTAGTGCGGGTAAAAGTTCTGCCCGACAAAATATTTTGGCAAGTAGATTTTGTACAGCATCTTCGGTAGCATCAACTTGCGCAAAAAAAAACCATTTACGGAAACTTTGACGGACTTATGAATTTATTTTGAAAATTATTTTGGTGATGGGGATAAAAGTTCTCCCGACAAATATTTTGGCAAGTAGATTTTGTACAGCACCTTCGGTAGCATCAACTTACGCAAAAAATAAACCATTTACGGAAACTTTGACGGACTTATGAATTTATTTTGAAAATTATTTAATTGGTGGTGGGGGTAAAAGTTCTGCCCGACAAAATATGTTGGCAAGTAGGTCTTGTAGAGCACCTTCACTAGCATAAAAAAATCCCCATCTACGAAAATTTTGAAGTAATTAGGCAACTTCATGGCTGGCCATGTAATTTCAACGTATATTCGGGACCGCTGGCAATCGGGTACGCGCCGTATAACCGAGACAAATTCATGGTTCATGGCTGCCTTCACACCGATACTAAATTGAATGTTTTGATCCCGCACGTGATATTTATTGCTTAAGGACTCGTAGAGCCCGTTGACCAATAATCACGTAAGTGAAAAAATATCACTTTAGTCCTGCGGCATATATGCTATTTTTTGCACTTCCCAGTATTATAAATTTATTCAAATTTAGTTAATGCAGTTAATTATTTTGATGAATTATATAAATATGGATACTTGGATTACTCGAAAGGTAACGTCATAGCAACCATGTCAACAAAATTTTTCAATTCAGTGTCATTTTAAACAATTTTCAGCGTCAAGAAATAAGGTTATCTTATCAAATACAAATAATCGCCCATTTAGTTTTATCAATTGTAATAATGTTAATATCACTTACAATGTTAATTCAAACAATAAAGATTTATTTTTCAAGTTTAATTTTTTTCAACTCATGACTCTAGGGATTTGAAATACCTACAACTTTTTCTTCCTAGAGACTGAAAGATGAACTTAAGTCCCTATTATATGTACGAGACAAAAGTGCAAAAAACGAATTCAGGTGTCCGTCCGTACAGGGCATATTCATTGGTTTTGTGTTGACTGAAGCTGATGGAAAAAAGAGATCAAGGTCAAGGACATACCTAGCAACTTTCCCAGATTTCATCTAAAAGGTAGCAGCTCCAGCCGAGGCTACAGCCTCAGTTTTCCGAAGTTTTCAATATACACACAAGCTGTAGGTCAACTTGTTCAGATGAAACTGTCCCTTATTGGCATTGTTCAGGAATATGGAGCACTCAGTGCCTACCTACCTTGATCATACTTGATGATGATTCACAAAAACCATGATAGATATAGATAAAGGGTATGGTCCGTATACCTATATCCTTGGTTAGACTGGTTAGTAATTTGGCGGTCCGTATAGGTAGGTAAACCAAATTCAAGAAAATTCTGTGACTATTTCCTGAAACTTCGGTGATTTATCTGTCACCAGAGCAACCTAGGTAACTCGAGACCGCTTGTCATTTGTCAATTGGAATAATTTTATTGAGTGCCAGATTTGAAACTTTGGATCAAATTCTAATGTTTTTCAAAAGATCTTTGGGTCTGAAAGCATTACTTACATTTATTTTTTTTTTAAGAAAAAATTATGCTTTTAACAAATTTATTTCAAATTGTTGACTAAAGACAAGTGACAAGGGGTCCGTATACAATGTATCTGAAATGTTCGGCGATATAGGTACGGACCATACCCAAAAATAAAACAACTTACGACTTGCTGCGTTATGTTTCCGCAGACCCAGCATTATCCACTCTTTGCTCACAGAGTTCCCAATAATTTCACTGTTTCCGTCACTAGCGGAATAAACTGCTAGGCCACTGGCTCTTCACTCCGCAGCACGAAGTCTTTTCATGTGGCAAAAACTCAACTGCGAACCGGTCAGTTATCTCCGTCCGGTCATACGGTAACATAAAACACTAATTGTTACGGAAAACAAACGAAAAAAACGAAACGAAACAAAAACACAACCGAACGGTCAACGCGAATCTACAATACGTCGAACTCGTTCGAAAAGTTAACGAAATAAAGTTAGAACATCACACACACATCAACTTGCACAAACTGAGGATCGTCGCACCGGCAAGTCGGTAGACGAATGCGCGACGTTGTCAGATTGTCGCAGGCTAGAAAGAGCCAAAATTTCATAAATTTCATGAATGAACTGTTGGACAGCAGAGGAGTCGTCAAGACAAGTGTGATTATTACACGCTTTATATTAGCTTCACTTGTATGTTTGTTTGTACGTTTATTTGTATGTTTGTTTGTATTTTTCTCGGTATTTTTGATTGTATGTTTGTAACTAACTCCTTAGGGCGTGATTTTCACCCATTTCCAGACGTCCAAATGATTTGAAATTTGGCAGGTGACAATGCAATATGACATTTTTTTTGTTATGAAAAGACAAAATGGCTGCTCCCAGATTGTGGACGAGATTTGTGATAATGGTTCGATTCCATTCAAAATTGGTACAAAAGGGTTTTCGGAGTGAGAGATTATGATTTTTTTTATAAAAATTCATGAATTCAAAATGGCGGCTCCAATATGGCGGACGAGATTTGTGATTATGGTCAGATTCGATTCAAAACTGGTATGTGAGATTTTTTTAGATCGGATATTTCGAATTTTCTATCAAAATACATAAATTAAAGATGGCGGCTCCAAGATGTCATTATGGTCTGATTCGGTTCAAAAGTAGTGGGTGAGGGTTTTCGGGGTCAGAGATTATGAATTTTTCGTAAAAATTTATGAATTCAAGATGGTGGCCCAAGATGATGGGCGAGTATTAATTGTCATTATGGTCAGATTCGATTCAAAATTGGTAGGTATGGTTTTCGGGGTCGGAGATTTCGATTTTTTAGTAAAACAAATAATAGTTTAAAAAACTAAAGAACATGCTTTACTTCCCATGGACTAAAAGTAAAAAATAATTGACAATTTAATTTCTCAAATGTAAAAAAAGCATGGGGTGCTCGATAAAGTTCTCTTGAGCTTTTGAACGCTTTATATTGTTCAATTGAACTAAAAAATATGAGAATATAGATCGAAAGCACCCACGCTTTTTTTACATTTGAGAAATTAAATTGTCAATAATTTTTTACTCTTTAGTCCATGGGAAGTAAAGTGTGTTCTTTAGTTTTTTTAAACATTATTTTTCATTCATCTTTGGTCGAGGCGGCTATGATTTATTTTCTAGATGTCAGCGATTCTTCAGAGCAGAATGACATAGTTTATAGGAATCTAGTATACAGGTTTGATCAAGATATTGTACGTGCTGCTTGTTGCTTCATTTATGAATAGTGATGTGGATAGGACTTTTTGAGAGACGCGTTTCGTGTGGCAAAATAATCTTAAGAAGGGGCCAAAGTAAATCTGCGGTATAAAGGTGGCGTTTATCGACATGTAAATAGCAGCGCTGCATTTGGATAGAATCGTTCAAGTGTGAAACTTAATGAAATATTTTCATATCATCAGCATACATAAGAAAATTCTAGAATTTGAAGCATTCAGGAATGTCATTTAAAAAGATGCTAAATAATAGTGGTCCTAGATGTGAACCTTGCGGTACACCGGACGTTATGTTAACTGATCTTGAGAGATAGTTACCAATACAAACAACCTGTTCACGATTACTCATATTAGATTGGAACCAATATACCTTACGGCAAAGACACTGATATATAATATATATAATATAAATAGATAGACATGTTTAGAAAACTTTGATAGAATCATTCTATCGATTCTATTGTTGATATGAGCTCTCTTCAATAAAACCATTATTTGAAACTGGGTTATTTTATTAAGGTATAATTATTGCTAGTGTGACTTGGTAATTCAATGGGCTTTAACCACCAAAACAAGTTCGAATTCTTGAACCAAACTTACCAAACACACAGCGAGATTCGAATTGTAACTCAATCACGACGGGTCCCGAGTTTTGTTAAATTTATTTCATATGTTTACGTATTAATTTGTAGATTTAAATTATTGATTTTTGAATTTTTATAAAAATGTGTGAGGAAATGGGAGGGTTTCTGTATAATCATTTACGTGCTAGATTATTTGACATGATTTATTAAAAACTTCCAAATTTAATTAAGTATTACATTTGAGTTTTATGGAAAATGAAAACCTAATGTTGCTACGGCACTGGTGCTGTCACATTTGACGTCCACTGGATATTAGAAGTGGGCAAAGTTTTTGCAGCTTGACATCATGGTGCAACCATGGAAACAAGTTTTCAACAATAAACACAACAATAACAACGGTTTCTCTTTTTCACTGGTTTTTATATTGTATTTCAGATAAACTTCGTTATTTAGCACAATGCCTCACACTTGTATTCTGGGGAATGACGAAACTGAACCCCAACGGGAAAGAAGTTGCTGGTATCGGATGAAACGGAAATATCTACAGATGATCACAATATCAGAAACAAATGCCCTTTGCCCATTTTATTTCAGAAGTAAAAAGTCGCTCAAAGAAGAAAAAATGAAGCAGTTGAAATCCAAACATTGGTACATCGTACATCCCCTAAGCAAATTTAGGTGAGTTGACTGAATATAATATTGTCGAAGAAAGAGGGAAGTAGTTGAATATCGAAAATATACAACATAAACATAGATGCGAGATAGATTAGGTTTGGATGGAGATCAATTATCAATACAGGGCTATACAAGTAAGATTTACTAGTAGAGGTTTGTCTGAGTAACACAAAGGTGTATAATTTAAAAAAATGTTTGGTAGGCTTAATTGTCCACGGACACAATACCGGGAAAATAAATTATTACCTCAACATTGATACTTCGTATATCGGTTCTTCATGTCGAATTGAACAACATGCTATATATTTTCGAAAATTCCCGATATAGTAAATAGTGATAATAATTTAAAAATAAAATTTTACCAAGCAGATGCATTTTAACCGAAAGCCGTAAAGTTGTATTTTTCCCAATACCTACTTCAGATGTTAGATGTTAGATGTTACAAGGGAGCTGGCCCCTTGGCCTAATCCACTGCGACCTTTTCAGATCCATTGTGGAGGCTCCGATTGCTTGTAGCACATCATCTAGCTTCGTCCATTTCACCAGACTGAGCAGATTTGATAATGGCCTCTCGAAATAGCTTTCCGCCCTTGGTTTTTCATCTCCGAGTTGTAAAAACCGCACCCTTGCTAGTTCTTCGCACTGGCACATTACATGTACTGCGGTTTCCTCTTCTTCCTGGCAGAACCTGCAAATTGCTTCTTCCGCCAGACCTATAATATTCATATGTCTGTTAAGCCTAAAATGGCCTGTCAGCAGACCTACTACTTGTCTGACGATCCTCCTTTTATAGCTGAGGAGTTCCCTCGTGAATTTTGGCGAGCGCCTTTTGATGAACTTCTTGGTCTGTCTCAATCCTGGTCGGGTTTCCCACCACTCTTGAGATTTGTTTTGTACCCACTGTTTGGTGTGGGCTTTTGTGGTGGATTTTGCTACGCCGCAGAAGGGTTCCGGCCCAATGAGCGCTGCCGAACAGCCTTCTCTGGCAAGTGTGTCGGCCCGCTCATTGCCCAGGTGTCCCTCGTGGCATGACACCCAAGCTCACACAAACAGTCCCAGACCAGTCTTGATTTGACTTGGTGGGAACCGATTGCCTTGAGCGCAGCTGGACTGTCGGAGTAGATGGCCACTGTTTTGTTCCTTATCTCTCGTCTCAGTATTTCTATGACACAGTGTTGTATATCCGTTATCTCTGCCTGAAACACTGTGGCGTATTTTCCAAGGCTAAGCTGGATGTTAATCCTTGGCTTTGCCCCGTAAACTCCAGCGCCGACTCCGTTATCTGTCTTTGACCCGTCTGTATACCAGACCGATTTTGCATTCACGGGTGGCCCATTCTCCCAGGCCTTTCTGTCTGGTATCAGTATTTTGAAGTTCTTTTTGAAGCTGTATTTGGGAACCATCGCGTCCGTTGGCATTCCCATTACTGGGTCTGCCCTCAGTTTCTCATGTAGCTTCCAGTAGTCAGCTCCGTGCTTCTGGCTTATTGGAGCTACTTTACCTACTTTAGGACTGAAATTAACAATTTGAACGTATTCATAGTCTTCTGGATACAAAAATAAATTTCAAAATTTTGAAAATTTTTGGTTACAATAAGTAACAAATGATACATGGTTGTATTGAGAATGTCATATGGAGACAAAAAAGTAAAAATATACCGGGTGTCTCATTTGAAAATCGATAGTTATATCACTTCCGGTGAGACCGGAAGGTGCATGAAGCTGCGTCACTTGTCAAAAAATGTAGTCTTATGTCTCATATGGATCCTCTGAATTTCATTCCAATATCTTCAAAAACAAAAAAGTTATAGGGGCAAGCCACTTTCCGTGGACACCCAGTATACAGTGAGTTTAAAAAATTTGCACCATATGGAAAAGTTTTTTATTAATGAATCGTCAGAATATTTTATTGTATTCTAAATTTCCGAATGGTGTACAAGGGGGGAACAAAAATTAGAATTTTGATCAAGAGTAAACTACCCTGGCTGTGATTCCAAATTTGAATATTGTTTTCAATTCTAAATAACCTCTTCCAATGAAAGTTTTGATGATATCAAAAATAAGGGGTAGTTTACACCTGATCGAAATTCCTATTTTTTGTCCTCCCCTGTACACTGTTTGGGAGTTTTGATAAACTTATATGCAAGTATTCTGCGATGCACCAATTTTTTTGAACATTGAATAGTCATTCCTTTCCAAGTGATGGAATGAAATACACGCAAAATGCATAAGGCAGCAAGTGTTGTAGAATATTTGTTCAATATCATGAGCGAAAATGTTACCATTCTGTTATCAAATTTGATTTCAGAATTGGCAAATTCTGTAACCGTTATGGAGAGAAAATAGCTTGCGATATTAATCTAATGAAATATCTGCGAATAATCCTGAAATAATATACATTTTCGCTTTCAGGCAAGTGTATGATATGTACCTGTTCTTATTATTATTCATCCTCCTGATCACCAAGCCAATAGATGCTTCCATAGGAAGACGGCAGAGTCTAACAGACATCTTCCCATATTATCGTCTTGTTTCGTTCGTGCTCGACATTTTGTCGTTCATAGATATAGCGATTAGATTTTTCATGGGTTACATAGATGAAACATCCAAACATTTAGTAATGGAACCGAAAATCATAGCCAGGTATGCCACATATTCCTAAGATATCCAAAAACATTATAAAGCCTAAGCACGATGGTCTACAAATGCGTAGAAGGTCCACGAGCAATTTTTATTTGAAATCCCGACATTAATCTCGGTCCTCCGACTTAAGGCCTAGTTTAACCAAGATTTTGAGGTAGATTAAAGCGGGATTAAATCTTGGTGAAACCCGGCTTTAATATCGATCCCCGCGACTTGAATTTCAGAGGTTCAATTTAACCTCGAGAGCCCGACTTTAATCTGGGTTCCCGAATTTAATATCGGGGATCAGATGGTAAGATACCGAAAAATGTTGCTTAAAATGTAATTTCATATACAACAAAAGTTTGAAAAGATAATACAAGGAAATTAAAAATAGCTACTATTTTGAATATTTTCCTATCTATACAGGGTGTTTCAGAATTCAGTATCAAGATTTCAGGGTCGTGTTTCTTAGGTCAAAAAAAGACTTTCTTTCTAATAAACCTGTGTCCGCAACCGCTTCATTTCTGAGATACAGGATGTTGAAATTCAACAAAAAAATCAGTTCTTTTTCAATATCTCTAAACCACTTTGGCTTTTCTTTTTAATTTTGGTACATGCAAAGTACACATAAAAATAAATTTTTTCCATTTCGAACGTTTTTTAATTTTCATCAGTGGCGTCTCTGTTAACATGCTCCGTCATTTTTGATCAAAATAATAATACGCTACTGTTTTTTTTTTGTCAAATTAGTATCATTTTCATAATTGTCTCCTATTTTTCCACAAACATGGTCTCTTGACTATTTTCCGTCCGACAGACGGTTTTCGATTTAAAAAATAAAAGGTCGTCATTCGCTTGTACCTATGCGATTTTTTGTATGTCTCATTTTGCTTTCTAAATCGAAAACTGTTCTTCGTAGGGAAAAAAAGTCAGGGGACCATTTTTATGAATAGATAGAGGACACTCATAAAAAATATAATATTCATTTAAAAAAAGCAGTAGCGTATTATTATCATTTTTGTTAAATTTCGACACCCTGTATCTTAGAAATTAAGCAGTTGCGGACATATGTTTATGGGAAATACAGTCTTATATTGACCTGAAATATACGCCCCCTAATTCTTGATACTGAATTTTGAAACACCCTGTATAAAAATATCAATTTTTTTTTCATGAATAGCTTGACTATAATGAAACAACTGTATTTCAATGAGCACTGAATTTAAAAAATTGGATTTTGTCAAAACCCTGGCTGTTACATTGGTTCATATCTAACAGTTAATATCAGAATTCCACGATTATTGCGATAAGAGTGCAATCTGGAAACAATCCTCCATGATTCACTGTTGCGTTAATAATTAACAGTGCTGCTCCTAAGGTGGCGTATGGAGTTAGTAACAAGGCCTATCCAGAACACATGGCTAATGACCATAGCAGTCGATACCAACACACAAAAAAAAAACAGTGCAATCCAAAAATATATAAAGTTTTGTCATCATCATCAAAATACAAATGTTTTAGTATAGTCAAGCCATTCATAGGAATTAAAATAAATATATTTTAAATTGTTGAAAAAGTCCATATCTCAAAGTGGAGTGGAAAGTTTTTATGTAGGAATAAATCTCGAAGTCATCTCCACAAAATTTTCCTACATAAAAATATATATTTTATCCACAATCACCTTATAATTGAAGTTTTATCCACACTTATGAACCGTATAAAGTACCACTTTATCCACTAGTGAAATAATGAAATTACTTTATTCCACTAGTGGAATAATGAAAAATACAATCTTGAATATCAATCACATTTTACTTATTTATTATTAAATATAGCAACCATTCAACACCTCCCGATATTTTTGTATGTTATTTCAATGATTTTTGAGGAGGTGACAGCCGCTGTTAGAGCAAAACGTCAAATCATTTTGTGATGAAAAATTTCCGCGATTCTGATTCTAAATGAATGTGATTGTGAATAAAACGTTGTATTGCACGCTCGAGCTACAATAAATAACTATTATGTACTTAGATAATGAGAAAAAAATAGACATTTTCAATATTCTTGAATTATCTCTTCATATTTTTCAAATATTTGTTTTCGATATTTTGCCATCTTACCCTACTTTTTGCCTATTCATAGCAATTTTTTCCAATTTGTCGCAACATCACGTGACATGTGTCAAAAATGATTTTTATATTATCAGACATGAACAAACTCTTCCCCGGATTTTTTTTCCGGTAATCTAATAATAAACTTTTTTTGCCGTATGATACATACTTTTTGGCGGTCACTGTTCAGTGAGCACGACAATCTCGAGAAAAAAGTGAAGAATGAATTGTAGCACTCTGAAACTCGGCACATGACATCTCGACATAATGTATTATTAGAATAAAAATTGTCTACCAAAAAATCAAGGGTGGAACCTGAAAAAATTTTCATTTAAAATTTTTTTTTTGTTGTTATTTCAGAAATTATAAGATTTATCAGAAAACAATTTCGATAGGTTGAGAAATAATTCCATTCTCCACAAGAATGATTTTCAGTAATACCTTATGAAATACGCTCGTTTTCTTAGAAAACGTGTTTTAACGCCGGCACATTTCATGCTCGCGCTAACCCGCCACTGCAAGTTCAGACAGGGCGGAAAATTAGATTTGTCATAACTTTGCTAAAAATTATAGTAGAAGGAAAAGAAAAAGTGGATATCGTTCCTGAAGACTTCTACTTCCTCATGGAAATATAACATATGAGTATCTGAGTACCTAAAATGTGTTTTGTCCCACTTCACATAACCCTTCTACGATATTTACTGAGGATCCAAAAGTCATGGATATTTTAGTTGATATGAAATAGTAATACTGGAGCAGGAATCAGTCCTCTTTGGACCATATGCAACGATTTAGGCTACTGAGACAAGTCTCACTTATACATGCCAAAGAAAAAACTGGGGTTTTACTCCTGCCTCAGTTTTCTGCTTGAGGTTTGCGCTTCACAATAGTGTTATTAAACATATATGCAGGATATGAATAAGCGATTATTTTCAACATTTACTGAAGAGAATGCTGGTTTTATGGGTAAGTTGAAAATGAGGCAGAAGTAAAACAAAGTTTTATTTTTGGCATGTATAAGTGGGACCTATCACACTACTCTAAAATTATTGCATATATTCCAAAGAATGTATGGGTTGCTGCTTCAGTATAATAATTCCATATTTACTAAATTATCCATTATTTTCGGATCATCCCCAACCATCTCGGTGAAGTGAGACAAAACACATTTTAGGTACTCGCATATTATATTTACATGAGAAAGTAGGAGTCTTCAGAAACAATATGAACTTTTTCTTTTCCTTCTCCGATCATTTTTAGCAGAGTTAAGACCAATCAAATATTCGGCTCCGCCAGAACTTCTAGCGGCGGGTGCGCGTTAACCTGAAATTTGATGTCGGCGTTCAATCACGTTTTCTGAGAAAACGAGCGCATATCGTAAAAAATTACTAGAAATGATTTTTGTGGAGAATTGAATTGTCTTTCACCTTCTTGAGTTGTTTTTCCGATAAATCATATACTTTCCAAGATTACAGCAAAGCTATATTTATTTATTTTTGAACTGAAGAAAAAATATGGTCTACCCCTGGAATTTCGGTAAACAATTCTTGTTTCGTGTTTATCATGGTTCCAACTAGTAGCATACCAAGTTTGGTGGTGCTACAATCGATCCTCGTCTCAAAATCCAATCGTACTGGATTATTGGCAGATTAAGGTATTACTTATTATAGTTACAAGTTGTCGGTAATGATCTATAAAACGTTGATTTGATCACGAACAGAATGCGTGAGTACATTACACAGCATGACGCAGCCTGAGCTTGAACCGAGCAGCACATGTGCTCATTCGGTGCTCATACGGAACGAATGCTCTAGGTGAGTACGCACCTTAAAATTCCAACACCTCACAAACTCCGTAATTTGTGGGTGACAGTACTGATATCTAACATAAAAATTCTAGGAGAAAGCGGATAAACTTTTTTCCTGAATTTTAACATATTATGTCTGTATGCCGCTTATTTTTCCCAATAAATGTCAAAAAAGTACAATTACTACTACTACTACTTATACCTGATCTATTTTCATATTATAATATTAGTTATATGTTATCAATATTATTTTTACTAGAATTGCTTTTTGTTGCAGGCGTTATCTATTTGGGGTATATTTCATAACCGACGTGCTCTCTTCTCTTCCAAGATACAGTATATATTCGTTGGAGAACATTTTCGATATTAAGCCGTTTATTGGAATACAGAATATATGTTGTTCTTTGAAGTATATAAGACTACTGACAGAAATTAGACTGATTTCGAAGATATCGATCGTAAGTATATCTACTGAAATATATTAGTAGATAACCGTTTAGGATTAAAGGATTTATTCCAGATTTGATTGAAAAATGTACCAGATAATATTTGGAGTAAATTCAATATGATGTGAGATAAAAGCTCATGACTATTCCCAATAGAGTAAGATTTTTTTCAAACACTTAATATAATAATAATCACTAGAGGGCTTTTCTCATTCTCAAGTTCAGTCAAGATACCTATCCTGGTATTTGTAGGCAGATAATCGGTTTTCCATGTATTGAATCAGAAAAAGGTTTCATAACAACAGCTTTGAAAAACAACAGCTGACAAAACTTCATATAACAACATCAATATTCAATTTTAAAAAATATTAAGTGTTTCAAATATTATTTTAACGATTTTCTGTTAAGTATTGAAATATCAGTATTGGTTATACAGGGTTTAATTTAACTTCTTGTACTTCCATATGAATGAAAGATGTGGTATGCTATATTATGATGGATTACAGAGAATTTCGAACTGTTTATGTGTTAAGGGTGGAGAAAGAGTCTGACCCCCGTTAGACCGGGAGATGATGACAGATTCTGGATACGATTCTACTTAGTATGCCATTTTTTGGAGGACAGTTCTGTCCGTATATTTTCATGATAATAAGGCGTAGGTTCTTCATATTAAAAAAATATTTATTATTCATTTATTTTTTTGTATCCGTTTGGATTATGCCCAAAAATCCATGAAATTTTCCGACTTTTTTCAATTTTTGCTCAATATCTCAGTGAAGAAATGTTCTGACCGGTATAGTCGCTGTAGGTACATACTTTTGATGGAGACTGAATATGCTACAATTTGAGGCCGATACAGCCATTGGCTTCCACAATACAGTTCTTCGAAAAAGTTGATTTTCTTTTTCTAAATGGTCACCTATTTTGTGAAATATCATCTAAAATACAAATCCTACGTCAAATATTTTCTGAAATAAAATTGTAGTAAATTTAATTAGCTTTCAGTTGAGAATAGACCGGTAACTGTAGGCCAAGCGGCAGATAACCAAAACGCTCGTGTTCCAATACCACGTCTGGTGCAAAAAACACGCTCATTTTGCAACTTGTTTCATAAATAGCTATTATCAAACAGATTAAATGTACGGAGTTTTTGTTTTGGGCCTATTAACACAATACCTTCCACATAGTCCAATTGCATATATTAAATAATTGTTCCAAGTTTTATACAAAAAGTTGCATGTTAACAAAACAATTGCCACGCATGTTGGTACTCGCCGCCATTGTATGCAAATTCATTCTCGTGATCCATGTAACAACAAAAATTAGCCTGGGAATAAGCATACTGTAAATAATCTTTCCTGAATACCATATTTTTCTTACATGTTCAGTTGATAATTTCGGGGCCTTCTACACGAGCAAAGAGTATGCTTTTTAATTTTAGTTGGTTTTTTTAGTTCAAATTGTCGGAAAAATCAATTTGCATACATTAAAAAATCTTTCAAAGATACAATTTTTTTTGCAAATTGCAATTTGATTGATGACGCTGCTACATGCGAACAGTCTTAGATATTTGGTGAGAACATTTCAAAACCGATTATAATAATCATTACTATAAAAAAGCATGCGTTGAAAAAACGTTGTAAAAAACGTGTAATTACTGGCCAGCCTTTAATGAAGAAGGATTTCTTGATGTAAATTTATTTTTCATGACCCTGTAATTTTTTTTTTTTTTTTCGAGTTGACCAACGGAACTTTTTTTACAGTGAATCAAAGGTAATTTTACATAACATTTGAGTTTTTCTGATAGACCCTGTATGTAGATAAATTATTTTGATATATTTTTATTATTTTCTTCGATTTTTCAGTATTTTTCAGTAAGATCAAAAACAACTGTTTTCTTGATTTCCTCCATGTTTTTGTTCATGTTTGTCTTCCACTTTTCAACTTGTCAAATGATGGGAGTTCCCAGATTGGTGGAATATTACTTCTCGTCCAACGATGATAGAAGTAAGAACTGGTTGGGCGATTTCGTAGAGAACCCGTATTTGGAAACCTATGTCCTGTGCATGTTCAAGAGTTCGGCGTATCTCTTAGGTATGTATACAGTGGGAACGCACATATTATCATATGGAGGAACACTATTTACTTGCACTGCCTTAGGGGCAGATAAAATAGCTCAAAGAACCTACAAATTACTGGAAAATTCCTTACAGGGTAAACTCGGTTGGAAAGGGTAGAAAAAGATTTATTGCGTAAACATGTGTTTAATAAAAAAAAGTAAATGTACAAGTTGTAGATAATTAAAAAATCTACAACTTTTTTCATACCAATTTTTTACACATAACTTCAAAATTGCCGAGTGAAATGCGGAAAACCGATATTTTCGTTTTTATATTTTTTGTTAATATTTTGCGATAACAAAAATTGATAATATTGTAGTATTTTTTATGCCAAGCAAGCAAATATTTTATTTTTCTCGAAAAGTAAGGTAGTTTTTACGAAATTAATGATTTTCTTGAAAATTTTATTTTTCAAATACCTGAAAATGCTTTTTTTTATTGTAGAGAAATCTATGGGGACGCATTTTTTCGTATCAACTTTCATATAAAAAACAAAAAATAAAATACTTCAATGGAAACATGTTGTGTACATTGCGAACAACTGAAAAATCGAATTCTGCTCATATCGACTTTCTCACTATATTTACAAATTTTATATTATATCTTGAAATACGGCTCAGAAATTCAGAAAAAATATCAAAAATGATATTATTCATGAATTTTGAAGACCATTGAAATGAAGCAATGATTCAATAAAAGAAAATGCAGAATAACTCAATGATTACTATTTTAACGTAGGCGTATATGCTTCAATTTTTAAATCTTTTTCATATTTTGCTGAACCATTTTCTCTCTGCAGAGATTTTAACCACTGAAAGTGTTGAGTTCAAAAAATGAAAATTTTGCGATCGGACGTTAGCTAGACAAACGGATTTTTCCTCTTTTCTCTCCAACATCTAGCGTTCGATACCCGCTCGCCCTCCACCCCACCCGCAGCTAACCGCGTCATTCGACATGACAACGACAGGCACAAAAAAAAGATTACTTCGAGTGAGATGCCAAACATCTTTCGTAACAGCCAGCTGACGGAGCAATTTCTTGGAAATACCAACTCGGCGGCAGCTCTATGATCTTTAATTCTGGTTTCAACCACTTTTTTAAATGCTCCCAGCGAAATACATGCACGTATCCAACTTATTTTCATTTTCCGTAAAAATATTATCACGCTGTTGACCACATTTTTTTAAGAAATACGTCTCAAACACACGTGTCTGACGCACTGCTCTTATCTCAAAGACCGGATATTGTGCAATCCTGGCGAGCGACTTACGTGAATAAACCCAGCGAGCCGGTAGCATGAACAAAACTTCGTGGCGGCGGCTCACCAGTGCCAGCGTCAAAACAACTAAAATTGCCGACAGATGAAAATTGAAATATCTCGCCCTTCCAAGATCCCACATACTCCATCTTTCACAGGGGCGTTGCTTGTCAACGCCCCCAGCCTTCCGCACTCTTTCCCATCAGATTCCAACCTTCGTTTCACAATCAAGGATTTTAATTGGTGAAATCTCGACCCCCGGGACTCTAGCGCCACCGTTTTTGTCAGAAAACTCAATAGCAGCCCCGCAAAAAACCCTAAAGCGCGGCCAGACGGCGGGAGACGAGAAATTGTCATACGAAGGTTGACATATTACTGTAGTTGTCTTGAGAAAAATTAAGATGGTTTTTGTTTTCAGGGATACGTCTGAACATCAAGGAGACAATGAGTACTGAAGATTATGTTGTTGTAGTTTTTACATATGTCGTTGGAAAAGTTCTGATTGCATCTACATGGAGTAAGTATATTCATACAACAATTATAATATTAAACAGTGTTCATCATTTTTCAATTTTTCAATATGAGAGCATATAATACCAGTATTTCATATAACTTTTGATGGTAATAACACGAGAGCTACCAATACTATCGATAGTGATTCCATCAGAAAATAACGAAATCAAATTGCTTGGTAACCTCAAAGCAATTTGGGCGAATTTAGAATTTCTGACAGAATTTTCGGAGGTAATACTACAAGAGCTCAGAATTAGCCGAATATTTTTTGAGGTTGTTTTCGAATACTTACTGTCATTGGCTAAAATATTCTGCTAGATATGAACTCGCGTGATATTTGGTAAGACAATCCCATGAATAGAAAACTCAATTCAAATAAACTTCATTAAACATTCTAAAAGAACAATAAGTAGAAAAACAATGATTGGAAAGAACATCGTCTCAAACATACATGCAGTCTGTCTGACGCACTGCTTTTATCTCAAAGACCGGATTTTGTGCAATCCCGGCGAGCCGCTCACGTAAACAAACCCAGCGAGCCGGTAACGTAAACAAAACCCAGTGGCGGCGACTCACTAGTGCCAGCGTCAACAACAGTGAAATTGCCGCAAAATTGACTTGAGTAGTTCAATCCAATCCCAAAACTATATACATATATATATCGGTGAATCGGATCCAGTCAAGTCAAACCCATTTTGAGCGGATCCAAAGTTGTATGATAAATGTAGTCCGGAAATCTTCCCAATCTCACCTCCTCTCCATATTTGCAAATTGCACACAACAGGCTTATGTATGGAGCGTAGCAGACTACTATGTGATTCCTGGCCACTCTGGCATGGAAGACAATGCAGCCGCAGACTTTTTTTCGAAAGAAGGGGCCGCATAAGGTTTTATCTGACCATAACCTGCACTTTCTTCAAGTGTTGCCGAATAAACACTAAATACCTAGACTGCAAGGAGAGTATCAGACTTTAGGCATAACCTACCAGGATTGGTCTATTCCAAAAAAAAATATCACCATAGGGACGCCTTACGTTGTCTATCACACCCACCCACTTGCCACTGTCGTCTGAATCACAACATGTGAAGACTAAAACTGTCGGAAAATCCGGAATGCCGGTTTTGTCTTGAGGATGAAACAGCAGAGCATATTTTTTGTTCCTGTCCAGCCGCGGACATAATCAAGTTTCAGATGTTTGGCAGAGCTTCACTTTTGCCATCGGACATGAAAGATCATTCAACAGGTAAACTAATCGGCTTCGTGAAGAAGTTGGATTTATTTGGTGAAATATGAATTGGTGCTAGCCACGTTTTCAATTCTAAACAACTGTTACGACCGAAAAATAAAGCACATGCGAACGGTTCAACGGTTTATTCTATACTGACTTTTACAATGCACCTAGTCAGACTCAAGCCATGAATAATACTTTAGTCACTCGTTTATCATCTAATTACGCAAGTTACCCAGATAGCGTACCGGTACGTTGACTGTCCTATTGGAACTAACATGTACAGGGTGATGACAATAATAATACTAATGGCAACAATGATATTAATAGAACTAATAATGATAGCCATAAAAATAGCGGTCTGATCGGAAATAGTTGTACACAACCTATCTAAATACACTTTTTTTTAGTGTCGAAAATGAGGGTTAGTTTACTCCTACTTTTGTCTTCCCCTGTGTTGACAAGACATATCGTAACGCGACCTTTCGCAACCCCACAAATGGTACAACTATTCGTAACGGTGCAATTCGTAACACCAATTAAATTTTCACGCACTCAGATGTCCACGTAAGGTTAGTTCGTTCTGGTTAGATCAGACTAATAAATAATCACTACCCAAACAAGTGTTTTATTTCAATGTCCACTTGTTTCATTTCAAAAAAGTTTTGACAAATGGAAAATAAAGGGGTTTCCCATATGGTGCAAACTTTTTGAAATTCATTGAATTCACTGAATTCATATGAAATTATTATATCCCCATGGTGTAGACAAATATAAAATATTTGGATGTATGGGAAACAGAAGAGTGACCTCTACCAATTGTTTACAGTTGTTATTGCTATGGCAATCCTGAACAGCAGATCGATAGACATCAAATTTCGAGAGTTGATGAATCAATTAGAAGAATACATGAGACAAAAACAATTACCATTGGATTTGAGAAGAAGGATTACGACTTATTATGACTTCAAATATCAGAGGACGTTTTTTAAAGAAGAACTCATAAACAACATACTATCTGGTAAGTATCTTGCGATCTATTTTTAGCAGAAAAACTGTGGTTTCTGACAGAAATATCATATACTTCTCTTTTAAAAGGGATCATATATAATATCCACCAAATTAAACCATACATCTCTAGACTGTCCGCCAAAAAATGTAATGAACATCAAAAAATCTTAATGGAACCCAAATAATAATATCTCTATCAATTTTACTTCATGTTCACCAAATTAAGAATTCACGCATTTTCAACTTGCAACCTTTAGTCGTTATGAAGGACGGTATTTTCAACATCACCATATTCATTATACGGTGCGATCCATAGGTATGGAATAAATTCATTTAGCGTTATTATGTATTTTATCAAAAAATCCTGAAACAGGTCGATTTCTATTCTCAATTTGACAATTTCCAGTACGAAAATATTACTCCCTTCTTGCACCCCCTCTGAATTATGAGCATCCCCTCAAAAAAAATTTATGAGCTGGGGGGTAGTGTGGCACCTTGTTTGAGAGGGATTTCCATTATCTGTTCAGCAATACTGAGAAAATTATTCTGAATATGTAATACTTTAAGTCGAATGAAAAGAATAATGTAACATAATGTTTAGGAAGTATATTTCAATTTGTTTTACAGTTAAATTAAATGTTCAAAATGACCACCATTCACTTCTTGACAATAAGCAAGGCGATCTTGGAATTTTCGTAGAACATTTTGTAGGACCTCAGGAGTTTTGTTAATTTTTTTCCGTTATCCTAGTTTTTGAATCTGCAATATTGTCTGTTCTATTGAAATATACTTTTGATTTTAAATAACCCCATAAAAAGTAATCGAGACGAAAAACACTTCCTAAAAAATATTTCCTTCTTTCCACGTAAAGTATAAAAATTTCACATTATCAACACAAATTTTCTCAGCTATAATTGCATCAAATTTTAAAAACTTAGTATTGCTGAAACGCGAATTGAAATCCCTTTTGAAAAAGGTGCAATACGACCCCCTTTCACATTCCAATTTTTTGAGGGGGTGTTCATAATTCAGAAGGGGTGCAAGAAGGGGGTGATATTTTCATACTCCAAATTGTCAGATTGAGAATAGAACTAGTATTGCTACAGATAATGAAAATCTCTTTCGAACAAGATGCCACACGACCCCCCTTTCATTTAAATTTTTTGAGGGGGTGCTCATAATTCAGAGGGGGGGCAAGAAGGGGGGTAATATTTTCAAAGTGTGAATTGGTATGGTCAGTATATATCCTTGGTTAGACTGGTTAGTAATTTGGCGGTCCGTGTATACCAAATTCCTGAAAATTCGGTGGCTCTTTCCTGAAACTTCGGTGATTCATCTGTTACCAGAGCAACCGTACTTTTTCCTCGTTAACTCGGGAACCGCCTGTCATTTGTCAATTGGAATAATTTCATTGAGTGCCAGATTTAGAACTTTGGATCAAAAATCTAATATTTATCTGAAAAAAGGTGTGATTTATTTATTTATTTTATGAAGCAAATCTCCTTTATTTCTAAAAAACTGTCTTCAAAATTATAACTTTTTTATTAATATATATATATATATATATATTCGTTTCTAATTACAAACTTGTCATATCTAAGAATTTGTTTTAACTATATAAGGAGTTTTGAAATCAAGTAATATAAATATTTAACATTTCTTCCCCTCAGTAAAAAAATTTTTTTTTTTACAAATGCAATAAACTATTTCACATCTAAAACGCAAAGTTTTGCCACCGGTCTTCTGTACGTGCATTCCTATTTTCGTCTTGACATCTGCACTCCGGACGCAACCATCTTTTCCATGATAGACAGTTGTTAAAATTCCCTTCAACCAGCAGTTCCTCGGTAAATTTCAATGTACTATGACGACCAAGTTATCATTTTTCAAATTTTTCATCCTTTGGTACCAATTAGATCGTTTCATGGGGGTTGGTACGTATTCTCGTACCCAACGCTTCCAAAAATAGTCAGCTAAACACTGGAAAATTTTCCACTGCTTCTCTGTTAAATGGCATAGAATGTGGGCTGCACTGGAAGTTCCTAACAGGAAGTGGTTGGGTGTGACAGCTTCTTCGTCGTGGGCATCTAAAGATACATCTACTAAGGGTCTGCTGTTGATCATATTTTCTGCTTCCACCATCAAGGGGTGGGGTTCTCAGAAAGAGTTCTAATATTATGTACCGACACTTTGTTTTGGATGAATATTTTCATTTGAATTTTTTTCTGTCATGTAGAGAATTGAAAGATGTTTCGAATGAAGTATTACTTGACCCACCATATCGTCATTTTGAAAGATAGATGATTTATTTTGGTGTCAAAAAGTAGCTTATGAAAAATAATTTCACCACAAAAAATTTAAAAAAAAATTTCAATCTGTTACTTTATGGACATACTGTATAGTTATATGTAACGTCTTTTTCTTTTGTTCAAGAGGGACTGCGGAAGGACATCAACATCCACATCTGCAGGTCACTCATCGCTAATGTTTCCTTATTTGCGCATCTGACGACTAGTCAGGTCAGCGACGTAGTGACTTTGTTGATTCCGGAAATATTCCTGCCGAACGACACTATCATCCAGTCAGGAACGCACGGAGAAGCGATGTACTTCTTGTCGAGCGGAACGGTGGCTGTTTTTACTCATTCGGGAAAAGAGGTGAGGTCTTTGAATCAGATACCTTTGAATTACACATTGAATATGAAACTATTTTGAAAATTAGATGAATAATAGACCGGGAGATGGTGACACACAATTCCCGGTCATTTGTTCCGAATATAGCGACCCTTCAGTGCCCCTATTCTTGAAAACCTGGGAGTAGAACAAATGAGAGAAAGTAGGCGTGTCCACGGACTTGGCACGAAAACCGTATTCTTGAACCAAATGATGGTAGAACAGCGCTCCCCGGGAAGCAATAAGTACATCTCTTAGAATGTGTGACAGGGAACGCTTATTCTTAGGTTATGTTCCCTTTTATGTTTTGATATGTGGGAGAAAAAACCCACTGTGTCCATTTCTGCAGATTGAGATCCGGCCATGATGAACCCCAATTATTCTTATATGTATAAAATATCAATGTTAGTCCTACATCTAAATTTCTAGGACTTATATTCGACAGCAAACTTTACTGGAGAGATCATATCAACGAAGTTATAGTAAAATGTAAAAAAAGGATTAACATAATAGTTAGAGTGAGAGTAAAATTTTACTGATGGATACTCTCTCCAAACTTTCTTTTGGCTTTATTGAACCTAGTCTGCCACCGTTTTCCTCTGTGACTTCGTTTTGACGACTGCAAAAAATGTATAGATACTGTTTTATTTTCAAATTGAATAGCTTAAACACTTGACCTGAATCACGAAAATAAAATTCTCTGACAATGAACATGGGTCATTGGGGGTGTCTGCCTCGAACATGTCGGAAAAACGACCATAGGAAAATTAATTAATAACCAGCTGATTTTCTCAGGATCCATTCATTGAGAACTATAAAACCAACTTTACACTTACTGCTTGGAGAACCCCAGCCTATATGTGAAGAATGTGGAACCCCAATTACAGCGGAACATATAATGATTAATTGCAGAAAATTCACCAATCAAAGAAGGAACTTATGCCTACCACAATCTTTGAGAGAATGTCTATCAAACCCCCACTTCCAAGGAAGAACCATTCAATTTCTGAAAGATATAGACCTGTATAAAAATATTTAGCAAAATGGGACAATTATGTTCTAATGACCTCAGCAGTCGATGCACTCAACTAGGAAAAAATATATATATGATGACCATATTTTTTTAAAATATGTACATCAGTGCTCTGGGACCATGAATTATGTTCGTTGATATGATGAACAATTTCAAATTGTTTCAGTGTAACCCATTCCTCACCTCAATGAAATTTTCCATAGAAGCAACGAAACCTGTTCATAAACGTAAAAAACGATCATCTTTGATCTTAATAAACTTGAAGTCATTGTATCAATAAATACCTACGAACGCCAGTGCATGTTTATTCATTGCCACGATAAAAAATTTTGAACACTATTGAACATGTTTGTTATTTGTTTGCTGGGCTGGTATTACTTTTACCATGAATTTAATAAAATATCTTACTTTCAATGGCGTCACCACCTAGCGTAAAAATGTAACATTAAGTTTACCGGCTAACCGTAGAAACGGTAACTTCCTACTGTTCCTGAAGCCGGTAAAATCCAACTTTCTCACAGTGTAGAATGAAAATATGCTTTTTCGAACTTACTTATTTGTTGGAAATGCATTAGACAGAGACTAATAATGGTGCCATATTATTTGTCTCAGATTTCGTCATCTGTACTTAGATGATTATGTTGACCATGGGCGTAACAGTGGGTATCAATCTGTGTTCGCGAAACAAAATGGAATAGATGGGTGTATTCAAAACTTTATATGTGGAGATGATACCCCATTGACAACTATCCGCTGGTTCTGCATATACTCTGTCTTTTTAATTTATTTATTAAGCTTCCTGTGATTTTTTGGATTCTAAAAAAATGTTTTCTTGAACCACTACTGAGACGGGAATCGGTTTTTTAAGCATTCAGTTTTATTTTTTGCGATTTTTTTGTACAATTAGATTGTAAGAATTTTGAAGAAAGAAAAAAGGTATGGGTTGACAACTGAAAAAAAATTGGTAAAATTACTACTACTCACTACTCTGTTTGCCATTTCAGGTATGTCATCTACAAGACGGTGCTTATTTTGGAGAAATATCATTAGTTTTGAGAGGACAACTAAGAACTGCCACCATTATCGCCATCGAAATCTGTCAAGTTTATAGACTGAACAAAAGAGATTTCAAAAAGAGCATCTTGAGGAATAAATTTGTATTCAATTCGATCGTCTCCAATGCTGAACAACGATTAAAGGATATATCGAATTTGGAGGAGTCGTACAAGAAAGCGTTGTTCGAGCAGAAATTTTCCTCTAAAACTCCTGAAGGAAAGAAGAGACGAAAAAGTATGAGCATTTTCTACTAATGTTCGGTATTTTGTCAGTCACATTTCTTTACAAGGGCCTGAAATCTATAAGAAAATACCAACTGAGATTTTGTTGATTGAACCATATTTTTTGATATTTGTCCATAATTATTGGAACCAAGATAGCAATATATTCCAGTTATGTTTTGTCGAATCACTTTTCATGAGAGGAAAAAATTTTCAAAACTTGACAATTGTTCATCTGTAGAGTTTGAAGAATTATTCCGATAATACAGAAGTTTTCTTCCATTACTACGACTAGAGTTGAAAGGAAAGTCGGAAAAAAATTGTCAAAATAATTATTAAGAAGTTCAACTCTCACTTTCTTCATTCATCAATGAATTAACCAGTTGGGATCCAATGCATATCTTCTCCAAAATATTCACACTGGAATCTTATTCCATGAAATACAGTGTGTCCCACGACGATTAAGACAGGGAATATCCCAGAACTCGAGAGTAGTAGAGAATTGTAATTTTAGGATTGTAAATTAAAGCAATTGGTGTAGCTTTTTTTGATATTATGTTACCCAACGAGCTGTATATTTTGGCTTTTTTATGTTCCTCACGATAAAACGATTCCAACAAACTATCACACTTTTGGGTTGAATCTATTATCAGGAACAATCTGAGTATTAACAAAAAGACCCATTATTATTATTATTATTATTATTATGGCCAATTAAGAATATCCTAATCGGGCTCTGTTTCCAAGGCCCCGGTACATACAGAGGTCGCACTCATATAATTAAACCATCAGATATTTTTCAGATTAAAGTTCATCTTTCCACTAATTACTCAAGTTTTAACACAGTGACTCTGGTATAGCCTGCAGAGTTCAAAGAGTAAATCTCGATATTTAGTCCGTTTTTCCTTTTTTTTTTGGACGATGGTCATTACGCCAGAAGCTGAAAACTCTATGACGAAAATTTTCCAACTTTAATGGTCGTGGTGGACTACATCAGGCTTATTGGCTTGTATTTGCCTGAGAGTGGAGAATGGGTAGTTCCAATAGATTCATCACTTCTCATTCCTACACAGACTCAAAATCCCCGCAGCATAAGACACGACGAGTCCCGTTATGCCTGTGGAAATAGGTTGAGACCGCATATGCTGGACATGCTGACAGCAAATGCATAAGGGTCTCCGAAAGATTTTTTAACAGTGGTTACCTGTTGGGAGCAGGGTTGTTCCATCCCTAAGGCGAGTCCTCCAGAGCGGCATCAGTTGTCCAATGCATCTCACTATTTGACCATTTGCAAGATGAGCTTATGTGAAGTTGTATCAAATGCTTTTCCATAATCGAATCAGGCCATCAAAAATTTACGCTTATTCTGTGTGATACATCTGCACCAGCGACCCCCTTCTTCTACCCTCTTTGCTCATATATCCTTTTGTACACCGGAATAACTGCGAAAAATATTCGTATGTATAAGTAAACATAACATAAGATAACATTTTTTCGGAAATCTTTTCAACCAAATATGTATTCAATTGTTCATTATCTGAAATAACTCAAGATTGCTAATGCATAACTGTTCCTTCAGTTAGGCTTGGGACGGTTTGTTTGAGCCAGTCGTGTAGAACTATGCGGACTGTATTTTTTAATAAATATATAATTTTTACATTTCTGTATTTGAATGTTTATAACAAATGAATGAAAGACAGTTGCGAGGTACCCTTTTAGAAAATTTAAATGAAAACGTAAATGAAATTTGATACAAGTACTTACTGAACTATTTTAGGCTCTACAGGAAGCAACTAATACCATTCATGAAACAGTCAGAAAAATTCAGAAGCTCATCGAGAATGGAATACAGGATGGTCCACTTCACCCTATCCACAAATGTGTCTTGATGATTCGGATTTACAATTGATGCTTTCTGAAATTCAACTCGCTGTTCTGAAATATAGTTCAAGCTTTCTGAAATGAATTTGATGCCACCTGAGATACCAGTGGAAAACGTATAAATGACTTCAAAACCCTATATTGTTGTTATGCTCATAAATAATATTCATCTTATTATGTAGCGTTGGATCTTTCATTATAATTGTATGGAGTAATTCATGGAATTGTAATATTCTCAATTAAAACCATTATTTTTAGGTACGGTGCCATTTTAATGTGGCAACGGCATAACACAATTCCATTCTCAAGTTCAAACTGTTACGTTATAATGTTCGATGTTTTCAAATTAATTTTGTTAGTGTTAGTACCAGAAAATATTTAGAAGTAAGATCATTTGTTAATCGATTTAGTAATTATAAAGTGAAAACAATCAATGTGTACAATTATTCGACTGCCGTCAGCTATATTTCTATCACCAAAATAATCACAAATTTGGTTCATACACACATTTTATGGAACTCGAAACAAAACAAATAAAAGCTTACCAATTACCACCAGCACCAAGACAGTTGGACAGATAAGTCACATATTTCTGTCCTCCAGAATCTATAATTTCATACCCCAAACTATTAGAGATATAATTCCCCGGCATATTTTCAAATGGGAACTGAAGCAATTCTTGAATTCCGTGGAAAGACTGAAAATTCACCAAATTATAAATAATACAATGTAATTTCCATTTCATAGCTCTTACCTCATCCGATTGGAATTCTTGATCAAGGCTTTGTATATAAATTATTAACGATTCCTCTCACTTCTTTAATTCTTTTATTGTTATTTATCACAATGTTAGCCTTAATTTGCCGTTTTTAACATTTTACTGATATAATTTACTAATTTACGATTTATTAATCACTTACACCGCGGACAGCCAATGGCTTTGCGGTCCTCTCTTGTTTATTTGACCCCTCATAGTTTATAAGATATAAGATTGTTGTATATTATCCAAATAAACATTTTTGTCTTTTTTTTTATCTGGTTGGATTATACCAGTCGGGCCCTGTCTCCGGAGCTCCGTGGGGTGAGCAACTACTGGGTCCGAGAATTATGTGCCCTGAGCAGACGCAGTGAACCCAGGATGACGGTCTTCTGCATTCGTCCGACTAAGATTTCTGCCATATTACGGCAAGCCGGTATGATTTTTAAGTTCGAGAGCAGTGTGTCCATCATACCACCAAGGACCCCTTTAATCAGAACCACCATTTTAACAGAATGGTTTGGGTAGAATCTGCGGAGTTCAAAGAGTAAGCCTGTTTCTCCTTCTCTTTCCGGACGATGTTCGTTTCGCCAGGAGCCGAAAACTCCATGACGAAAATCGTCTTACTTTGATGGTCGAGGAGGACTACAACAGGCTTATTGGCTTGTATTTGACTGAAGGTGGGGAATGATTAGTTCCAATATATTCGGCACTTCCCATTCTCCACAACGGACTAAATATCCACCGGATCATAAGGCAACACCGGTGTCTCGTCTATACCATACGAGTGTCGTAGATGGTAGTATAACACTCGTAGAGCCGCGTTATGCCTGTGGATATAGGCTAAGACCGCATATACTGGTCATGCTGAGAGCAAATGCATAAGGGTCTCAGGCGCCCCACTTATTATTATTATTATTTTTTTTTCCTAAAAGGATATTCCAGTCAGGCCCTGTTTCCGGAGCTCCGACACATCCGGAGAGCGCGCTGGATCGTTTACCCAGTTAACCACTCCCGTAAGCGATTATTGGGTCCGCGAACCATGTGCCCTGAGCAGACGCAGTGAACCAAGGATGACGGCCTTCTGCATTCGTCCGGCTAAGATTTCTGCCATATTACGGCAAGCCGGTATGATTTTTAAGTTTGAGAGCAGTGTGTCCATCATTTCACCAAGGACCTCTATAATCAGAACCACCATTTTAACAGAATGGTTTGGGTAGAGCCTGCAGAGATCAAAGAGTAAGTTTCCATATTCCAGTCAGGCCCTGATAACCACTCCCCACGTCCGTGGGGTAAGCGATTACTGGTTCCGAGAATCATGTGCCCTGAGCAGACGCAGTGAACCAAGAAACGTTTTCTGGCGGATCAGTACTTATTGAGCTTATCAATAAAATAATGGGCGATATCTCCGTAGTCTAAAAAACTAAATCGGTTCGCTTTTTAAAGACAATCTGTATAAATGAAACTTAAACCATTGAAGTGATCGCATGAACCTACAACTAACGTATTCAACATTGTTTTATAATATGTAAAATGAAGAAGTTACGGGGGAGGCGACGGACTTTTGGTCCTCACTGTATATCATCTTTCTCTTATAATATTAATAGTTAGACATGTTTAGAAAACATTGTTAGAATCATTCTTTTGATGCTGTTGTTAATATGAGCTCTCTTCAATAAAACCACTATTTGAAAAACTAAGATTTAACAATAATAATTATTGCTAGTGTGACTGGTAATTCAATGGGTCACTAGTCGTTTTAACCACCAATCTTTGAACCAAACACACTGCGAGATTCGAATTGTAACTCAGTCACGACGAGTCCCGAATTTTATTAAATTTATTCTATATGTACTGATTTTGTATTTTTAAAATAATGATTTTTTGATTTTTATAAAAAAATATGGGAGGGTTTCTGTACAATCATTTACGTAGTGGATTATTTTATTTGATTTATTAAAAAATACGAAACTTAATTAAGTATTACATTTGAGTTTTATGGAAAATGAAAAACTAATGCTGATATGGCACTGGTGCTGTCACATTTGACGTCCACTGGATATTAGAAGCGGGCAAAGTTTTTCCAGCTTGACATCATGGTGCAACCATGGAAACAAGTTTTTGACAATAAACACAACAATAACAACAATTTCTCTTTTTCACACTGGTTTTTATATTGTATCCCAGATAAACTTGGCTCATTGTTATTTAGCACAATGCCACACAATTGTATTCTGGGGAATGACGAAACTGAACCCCAACGGGAAAGAAGTTGCTGGTATCGGATGAAACGGAAATATCTACAGATGATCACATTATCAGAAACAAATCCCCTTTGCCCATTTTATTTCAGAAGTAAAAAGTCGCTCAAAGAAGAAAAAATAAAGCAGTTGAAATCTAAACATTGGTACATCGTACATCCCCTAAGCAAATTTAGGTAAGTTGGCTAAATATAATATTGTCGAAGAAAGAGGGAAGTAATTGAATATCGAAAATATACAACACAGAGATAGATGCGAGATAGAGCAAATTAGGTTTAGATGGAGATCAATTATCAATACAGGGCTATACAAGTAAGATTTACTAGTAGAGGTTTGTCTGACTAACACAAAGGTGTACAGTGCTAGTCTAAAGTCCGTCCACCCCCTACTAATTTTTGAACCACCTGGTATATCGCAACGAAATTAATTTGGAAGACTCAAATAGGAGATAAAAACCTACTTTTTCATGAGAAAATTCTAGCAAAAAGTTTCTAAATGGCAGCTGAGCGCCATCTTCAATAATTTTTTTAAATAGAACACCCGGTATATCATTGCATGATGGGTTAGGGACGATCATAAGGAATCCAACAATACCAAGTTTGATACTATTCCATAAGTCGAATGAGTGGGAGCGGGTCAATAAATTCTCTCTCCCACTCATTCGGCTTATGAAGAAAATAATAGGCGACATCTCCGTAGCCTGTGGAGATAATAGCATCAAACTTGGTGTTGTTGGATTCCTTATGATCGTCCCTAACCGATCATGCAATGATATACCGGGTGTTCTATTTAAAAAATTATTGAAGATGGCGCTCAGCTGCCATTTTGAAACTTTTAGCTGGAATTTTCTCATGAAAAAGTAGGTTTTAATCTATTTGAGCCTTCCAAATTTCGTTGCGATATACCAGGTGGTTCAAAAATTAGAAGAGGGGAGCGGACTTTAGACTAGTACTGTATAATTTTGAAAAAAATTTGGTAGGCTTAATTGTCCACGGGCACAATACTGGGGAAATAAATGATTAACTAAACGTTGAGACTTCGTATATCGGTTCTTCATGTCGAATTGAACAACATGCTACACTGTGAAAAAAAGGCGTGAAATCACATAGCATGCTTTTACAAAGGAATTATTCTCATATTCACATCATAATTTCAAATGTTAACATAATTTTACAGACAACATGTGAATGTGAATGTACATGACTTCACGAGTGACTTTGAACGCCATCTTGTTCCGCTTCGTGCGGAGGAAAGCACTTATAGCATTCCCATTCATGATACTGTGGCGATCGTCACGCCATTTGTTTATATTTTGATTTGTGAATTTATGTGAGTTGAAGTGAAATATTATGGTTGAGAGGACGGTCGCGATAAAGAGAAGACTAATTACGCTCATCAACATACTATTCAATACTTAATTAGTGTACTGAAGGATGCTGAACTTTTGACAACTTATCTGCAAGTATTCTGCAATATACACATTTTTATGAACATTGAATAGTCATTCCTTACCAAGTGATGGAATGAAACACAAGCAGAATGCATATGGCAGCAAGTGTAGAATATTTGTTCAATGTCAAGAGCGAGAAGGTTACCATTCTGTTATAAAATTTGATTTCAGAATTGGCTAACTCTGTAACGGTTGTGGAGAAAATAACTTTCAATATTCATCTGATGAAATATCTGCGAATAATTCTGAAATAATATACATTTTCGCTTTCAGGAAAGTGTATGATATGTACCTGTTCTTATTATTATTCCTCCTCCTGCTCACCAAGCCAATAGATGCTTCGATTGGGAGACAGCAAAGCCTAACAGACCTCTTCCCAAATTACCGTCTTTTTTCGTTAGTGCTCGACATTTTGTCGTTCATAGATATAGCGATGAGATTTTTCATGGGTTACATTGATGAAACATCCAAACATATAGTAATGGAACCGAAAGTCATAGCCAGGTATGCCACATATTCCTAAGATTTCCAAAAACATTATAAAGCTTAAGCACGCTGGTCTACGAATGCGTAGAAGGTCCACGAGCAATTTTTATTTGAAATCCCGACTTTAATCTGGGTCCCTCGACTTTGGGCCGAGTTTAACCAAGATTTTAAGGCGGGATTAAGACAGCATTAAATCTTGGTGAAACCCGGCCTTAATGTCGGCCCCAACGACTTTAATCTCGGCAAGATATCGGAAAAAGTTATCTGCAAAAATTGCTTAGAATGCAATTTTATACACAACACTGAGTTTGAAGAAATAATGCAAGGAAATTGAAAATAGCTATTATTTATTTCATTTTGCGAACTTTGTCGCTTATATAGGAACTGTCATATTTGATAATTTCAAAATTGGGCGAGCATTCAGTTGTAGATTACCCTGTATTCGTGATGATTATTGATCACATTTTTTTAAGTGGTTGCTAACTTGGGATGTGATAAAACGTTTCTTGAGAAAAACTGAAGTTCATTCGATTCTGTTTCGAGATACGCGTGAAGTAAATGTTTGTAATTCTCAACTTCAACACCCTGTATCTCAAAAAATAGTCATAGAATTGAATTAGGGCCAGACACTTGATCAGCAGATCGAGTACTACAATATAGCACTAAATTGGAACATTTGAGGAAATGCCATGTTCCATAAAAGAAGTGCGGAATCCTGTGTGAAAGGCTGGATTATTTATACCCAATCTATTTTCATAATATGATATTAGTTAAATATTATTAATATTATTTTCACTAGTATGTATTTTTTGTTGCAGGAATTATCTATTTAGTATATTTTTCATAACCGACTTGCTCTCTTCTATTCCAAGATACAGTATATATAGGTTTGAGAACGTTTTTGATATTAAGCCGGTTATTGGAATCCAGAATATACTTTGTAATCTGAAGTATGTAAGACTACTGACAGAAGTTAGATTGATTTCGAAGATATCCATTGTAAGTATATCTATTGAAATATATTAGTAGATAACCGTTTAGGATTAGACGATTTATTGAAGATTGTATTAAAAAATGTACCAGATAATATTTGGAGTAAATTTAATATGATGTGAAATAAAAGCTCATGAGTATTCCCAATAGAGTAAGGTTTTTTCAAACACTTAGTATAATAATAATAATTAGACATGAGACATGAAATGTTTTACGGTTTGTTAACCACTTATCAATGCAAGAATAGTTCGGACAAGAGTCACTCCTCGGTAGCACAGACTTCGGGAAGAGTTAATGCATAAATTTGAACAGAGTCCGAAAAGTGTGCCAGAGAGTTTCAAATAGATGAAACTAAAAATTTCAACAAAGTCGAATTCCCCATCTCTCCATACTATCCCACAAAGTGGAAAATTGCGCAAATTGATGTCAGATGTAATTCAATGTTCGTAGGAGGAAGTAGTTGTTTTCTGACGGCTATTGACCTCAATTTTTCTACTTTTTGGGATGGTGTGGAGAGATGAGGAACTCAACTTTGTCGAAATTTTTCGTTTCATTTATTTCAAACTCTCCGGCACACTTTTTGGAATTTTTTCGAATTTTTTATAGTCAAATTTTTATGTAAAAAAATCGTTCAAAAATTAAATTTTTTTTGCAAATCAAAATTTAATTGGTGACGCCGCTACGTCCGAGCAGTCTTTATATTTGGTGAGAACATTTCAAAACCGATTATAATGATCATAACTATAAAAAAAAATACGTCGAGAAAACGTTGCAAAAAACAACGTAACTATTTTGACAGTGAATTAAAGGTAATTGAACGTAACATTTGGTTTGTACTCTAGAGGTTATTTTCTTCGGTACCTACTGCTAAAAAATGTTTTGACTTTTGATTTCTGAATGCAACCTAGGTGTTTGAAAATTAATCTTCGAGAATAGTAGTTTTTCTGAAAGACTATGTACATAAATTATTTTGATATATTTTTATTATTTCATTCGATTTTTTAGTATTTTTCAGTAAGATCAAAAACAGTTGTTTTCTTGATTTCCTGTATGATTTTGTTCGTGTTTGTTTTGCACTTTTCAACTTGTCAAATCATGGGAGTTCCCAGAATAGTGGAATATTACTTCGCGTCCAACAAGCAAAGAAGTCGTAACTGGTTGAACGATTTCATAGATCACCCGTATATGGAAAACTATGTCCTGTGCATGTTCAAGAGTTCGGCGTATCTCTTAGGTATGTATTCAGTAGGAACACACGTACTATCATATGCAGGAACATTTACTGGCACTGCCTTATTAGGGCAGGCAAAATAGCTCAAAGAACCTACAAATTATTGAAAAATTCCTTACAGGGTAAAGTGGTTGAACAGAGTAGAAAAAGGCATAGCTAATGCAGGGACAAAAATTCTGAATGCATGCCGTCGAGGTGGGGTGGGGGATGGAAGGGGGTGAAATCGGTTTTTCACGATTTGCAGCGTTATGACGTGTTTTAGAAAAAAAAATTATGTAAATGTTGTAGATAATTGAAAAATCTAAAACTTTTATTCATACAAATTTTACACATGACGTCGAAATTGCCGAGTGAAATACGGAAAACCAATAATTTCGTTTTTATTTTTTACAATTTTTTTTTGTAATTATTTCCGATAACAAAAATTGGTACGATTGTAGTATTTTCAAGGCCAAGCAAGCAGATATTTTATTTTTATCGAGAAGTTCAGAAGTTTTTACGAAATTGATGATTTTTGTGCAGTGGTGCAGCAAGAATTTCAGTTTGGGAGGTTGAACATACTAATTTGGTGACTTGGGGGGGCTGTGGCCCGAAAGCCTCTCCTGGCTGCGCCAATGTTTTCGTGAAAAATTTGTTTTTTTCAAGTCCCTGAAAAAGCTTCTTTTTTTTTCATCATAGAGATTTTTTCGTAAAGATCTCAACTTTCCTATGGAAGACCAAAAATAAACTACTTCAATGGAAAAATATGTAAATTGCGTACAACTGAAAAATCGAATTGTTCCCATATCGACTTTCTCACTAGAGTTACAAATCTCATATTATTTATTGAAATATGGCTCAGAATTTCAGAATAAATATTAATAATGATATTATTCATTGATTTTCAAGACCATTAAAATGAAGCAATGATTCAAAAAAAGAAAATGCAGAATAACTCAATAATTACTATTTCAACGAAGGCGTATATGATTAAATTTTTAATTCTTTTCCGTACAGAATAGTATATTAGCTATTATAGTCCGTCAGATAATGACTACAGCGACAAGCTATATTTTCACTGTAGTTCCGATTTCAAAATTTGAAATCCACTGATTGGTTGTTAAGCAAGGAAATATATTGTCCACATTAAACTAATAAACAAAACCAAAATACGTCAAAAAAGTGAAAAAATATCACACGAACAAACCGTGTTGAATCAAAAAATTCCAAGATCACCTACTAGATTTTATATGGACAGCTACGAAAAACTGATATCGGCAATACAAGTATGTGAAAAAGAATCAAAACTTGAATATAAATTGGAACACAAAGAGAATAAAGACTGGATAACAAATGAATTTCTCAATCTTATGAAAAAACGCGGTGTATTATACCAGGAAAAAATAAAAAGCCCTACATCTTAGATCTAGAAGGACAATTCAAAAAACAAAGAAATATTATCGAAACGAAACAATTAAAACATAATTATTTTGAAAAAAAAGTACACACTCAAAAAAACAATAGAAACTCATCAACAGTTTAATAATAGGTAAAAATCTAAGATGGTTTTTATTTTCAGGAATAAGTCTGAACATCAAGGAGCAATTGGTTACTGAAGATTATATTGTTATAGTTATTACATATGTTATTGGAAAAGTTCTGATTGTATCTACATGGAGTAAGTATATTCATACAACAATGATAATATTATAAGATCAAACGAACTTACCTTAAGTGAAGTTCGATCTTAATTTTATGAAACGCCTTGTTCGAAGATGATCAGAAATGTGTTTCGCGTGTAAACACACGAATTTTTAAAGCAACCCTGTCGCTTCAGGCCAACAAAACACACACATCTCTGCTCCGTCGTGTCTGTGGCAGTGTAAGTGTTCTGTGTTTTATTATTTCATTCTTCAAAGCTATCTCAAATGATGATCGTGATCCTACTAACTACTGGCAGTAGTGGGTAGTTTCTTCCAAATCATTATATTATGTATGGTTTTATAAATTATATCAACCTGGATTAACACAGGAATCTTATAATGTTCGATTCCTACTATAAGAAATCATTTCGCCATTGGGTATGGGCGGGACTGATCGATCATCTTCGAACAAGGCGTTTCATATAATTAAGATCGAACTTCACTTAGGGTAAGTTCGATTGATCTCATAATTATATTTCACGCCTTGTTCTCAATGATCAAATGTAGATGTTTAGTGATAGCAATACATAATATATAATTAAGCATCTGCTATTATCAAACAACCTATTATAGACCAAGACTGAAAATTTGATTTGCAAAATTATTTTTTCCCCAACTGGAAGATTATAGAACTTGGAGAAGTGTTGGATTTTCCTGTCCTGCCTGCCTATATCAAAGTTGACCCATTTAACATGGCAGCAGATGTAGAGGCATGCCTAGTGCCGTGGGGCATTAAAAAAGTCTGTATCAATACCACTGCTGTGTAGTACAATCTTTATCCATCTACTAATGCTTTGGCAAGAACCTTCTACATAGGGTCTCTTTTAAGTAAAAATTAACTTAGGAATGACAGCTCTGAAGTTTTATTTGTGAAATAATGTGCTCATAACACAAATGTTTTAAACGCTATCAAGAAGGAACGACTTCCGGTGTGCAGTGCCACCCACGAGTTCCGAAACAAAAAAATTTTTCTTGTCCATGTAAGTAGTACAACACCTTACGAATTACCAATAGTTGTATTTTTCTTCTTTATTGTAGAATTGTCTAATCAGCTGATGATAAACCTATATAGGTTCGAAACATGTTCGAAATATTGATTATTTGATTGATGGTTTTGCCATCATACTATCACACAACATCTGATGGAATATTAAATTGTGGAGAAGACTTCGAGTTTTTCTGTATTGTGAATCCATACCACGCCACTTCGAGATACAATGGACTTCTACCACAGATAAACATGTATGTTTCCGAGAATGTATATTTTATATGAAAGGCAAAGTGTTGTTCGTAGATGATGTTAGTGCAGACTCACCACCGAACACTATAATGATACGGCTGTTTTTACGAACTTTCAACGTAGTCTTCAAAACTGACAACGCTGTATTTCACTCCTTTAGATTTTTTGACGCATTTTCCACCCTGTATCTCATAGGTATACAACTTTGAACGGAGTTCTACGAAATCCGTCAAAATTTGGCCATGCGCTTCGTCTTTCATCATAAGGGTTGTTGGTGGGGTAGTAGCTTGTATCGAATGTTTCGTTGTTTGATTTACATTTTTTTTTATGGATGTCATCCGATTTGGTCTTGTATGTTTTCCATGGTTTTCCCGAATACTGCGTTATTGGGTAATTTGAGTTACAAATTCGTAACGCCGTCAATTCGTAACAGGGACATTTCATAATATCAACAGTTCGTAACTACAACTATTCGTAACGGTACAATTCGTAACGCCAATTCAATTTTCTCGCACTCGAAAGTCTACGCAAGGTTAGTTCGTGTTTGTTAGATCAGACTATATGAGTAATCACTATATGGTGCAAACATTTTGAAATTCACTGAATACTACAACATAAAATTCATATGAAATTAATATATCCCCATGGTATATACAAATATAAAGTATTTGAATACATGGGAAACAGAAAAGTGACTGACCTTTACCACATGTTTACAGTTGTTATTGCTATGGCAATCCTGAACAGCAGATCGATGGACATCAAATTTCGAGAGTTGATGAATCAATTGGAAGAATACATGAGACAAAAACAATTACCATTGGATTTGAGAAGGAGGATTACGACATATTATGACTTCAAATATCAGAGAACGTTTTTCAAAGAAGAAATGATAAACAACATACTATCTGGTGAGTATCTTGCGACCTATGTTTATCACAAATACTGTGGTTTCTGACAAAAATATAATACACGTATCTTCTAAAAGGAATCAAGTATAATGTTCACCAAATTGAACCATACATCCCTAGCTGTCCGCCGAAAATTGTATATAATATGTCTACTGATTTTACTGAATGTTCACAAAATTTAGAATTCACGCATGTTCAACTTGCAAGCTAGATTAGGTCAATCGCGAGCGGAAAACTAATTCACTAACTAAAATTGTGTTTTTTTGTCTATTTTTTTTGATAATGAAATGTATGGTCTAAAGTAGACAATTTAACTAGGAATCGCCGGGTGAAATTTTCAATTTCTCTTCAGTCTTGACTCCATAATTTTATTTGTGCGATTAAAATTAACAACTGAGATTGTAATGTATGGGGCCCCTTAGCTTGCTCAGGTTAGGTTCGTGTGTTGAATTATGTAAAATTAGGGTTCCACGTCCGAGGAATAGTTGGTAGCATGCCAAGTAATTCCAAAATGGAGTCTCTCCAATCTATTGAAGGAGGCCCAAAAGTGGCCCAATATTTTGCAAGCTGCTGAACAGAATGAAGTCAAAATACAGGAGGACGGACATTGTACAGAAACAAGACAGGTATTTGAATCCACTGGATGGTACTACCATGGCTATAGTAGTTCACGAACTATCATTCAATTGCAAAAAAAATCCAATCCGTTCAGAAGTTAACAGGGGTGGGGTTACTCAAAAATAGTTCTAATTTTATGTACCGACACTTTGTGTTGGATGAATATTTTCATATAGAATTGAAAGACTTTTCGAATGAAGTATCACTCGACCCACCATACAATTTAAATAATTCAAAATGACGGCCAGACGCCATTTTCAAAGATAGATGATTTATTTTGTGTCAAAAAGTAGCTTATAAGAAATCATTTCAATTCAAAGAACTTCAAAGAAAAATTACAATCCGTTCAAAAGTTAACAAGGGAGGGGATGCTTTATGGACACACTGTATAGTTATATGTATTACTATAAACTAGTTATTTAAGTAATCGTACCCAAAATATCACTCTAGATGCTGAAGATTCAAATTCCCTCGCTAAGCCCCTCGGAGTCCCACAAGGTTCCATTCTGGGACCACTTCTATGAATACATCAAGTTGGGCAACATACATCATTATGCCGATGACATACAACTTTATAGTTCGTTTGGGTACCATGAGGCCATACTAGCTGAAGCTGACATAAATAGAAACCTTTGTTGTATGAGGTGTTTTGTGCCCACAACTTGAAACTCAATCCGAAATAATCACAAGTAATCCTTTTTGGCCCGAGAGGAAAGAGAACCGCTGTGTGAGAGTCTTTTTCTATTAGTATCAATGATGCTATCACTCCTTTAGTAAGTGAAACTAAAAACTTGGGTCTTTGGTTAGACACAGAGTTAAGGTTTACCAAACATATCAGCCATCTATGCAAAACATCCTTTGATGTTCTGAGACAACTCTATCCTAATAGAGACATACTATCGAGGAATATGGAGTTGGGCCTGTGCGAGTCCCTTTTCTCCAGATTGGCTTACTGTGATAGTATTTATGGGCCGACCCTCCTACAAACTGATGCTACGCGACTGCAAAAAATACAAAACAGCTGCATTAGATTTTCCTATGGAATACGCAAGTTTGACTATATCAGCGCATATTTCAAGGACTCGGGATGGCTGAAATTAAATTATTGCAGAGAAATGCACTCGCTCAGCCTCATACACAAAATTTGGTAATCCGCCTTACCTACGTAAAAAATTAGTTCCGCTGTCACATAAAAATTCCTCACGAAATAAACATTGCTAATCCCGAGGCATAACAAAACGATCTATACCAGAAGTTGTTCATACAATGCTGCCAAGCTATATAATACGATCCCTTTGGAATTCAAGGAACTCTCCCTGAGAAATTTCAAAAAATGATTAAAAGCCCTGTTCCTGGCGAGGCAACAGTGATAATATACGACGACTACATATTCTTCATGGTTATGATTATATCTATGATACCTAACAATCTATGATACCTAACAGCTAACAGCTTTTAAGTTGATTGAATTAAATTTCGTGCGTTTGTGGTGTTATTGTGTCATATGTGTATACTCCCTGGTTGGGTTTAAAAGCAGCTCCTTATAGCTGAATCCCGCCATTTCATTATTTACTATTTCTTTTTATAAAAAATTTATTTCTAACTATGTAATTAAATAATGCATAAAGACATGTTATTATTATTATTATTATATATTATGTCTTCTTTTTTGTTCAAGAGGGACTGCGGAAGGACATCAACATCCACATCTGCAGGTCACTCATCGCTAGTGTTTCCTTATTTGCGGATTTGACGACTAGTCAGGTCAGCGACGTAGTGGCTTTGTTGGTTCCGGAAATATTCCTGCCGAACGACACTATTATCCAGTCAGGAACGCACGGAGAAGCGATGTACTTCTTGTCGAGCGGAACGGTGGCTGTTTTTACTCATTCGGGAAAAGAGGTGAGATCTTTGAATCAGATACCTTTGATTTACACATTGAATATGAAACTATTTTGAAAATTAGATGAATAATACACCGTGAGATGGTGACACATAATTCCCGGTCATTTGTTTCGAATATAGCGACCCTTCAGGGCCCCGATTCTTGAAAACCTGGGAGTAGAACAAATGAGAGGAAATAGGCGTGTCCACGGACTTGCCCCGGGGAGCAATGAGTACATCTCTCAGAATTTGTAATAGAACGAGACAGGGAACGCTTATTGTTAGGTTATGTTCAGTTTTATGTTTTGGATGTGTGGTTCTTCGCTCATTAAAGGTATTTGGACGCTAGAATCGTTTTCTTACAAATTCAATGAAAATTTGATATGATATATCTCGACAGTGACTACATCAGCTGAATTTTTTGAGAATTTTATCGTAGATAATTGGACTCAAAATTGCTTCCCAATAGACTTTTATATCATAGCACCATAGGCGTCTTACAAATTTGATGGAACGTTTTTAATCTTCGAAAAAAATCGGGAAAATTATAAAATATGATAATTTTTGTATAGATTTTTTTTCAAGCACATCGTCAGAATACAACAACAGAATACGAATTATTAAACGTGAAAAATTAAGGTTTTGATCCATTCGAAAAATGTATTCATGTTTTTTAATCTCCCTCATATGGTCTCGTATAAAATTAAATTTTGGTATTTGCAATTCAGGTTTGGGATGAAGCAGAGGTTTTTATCAAGAGTAAAACACACAAGAACTTTTTTTTATCGGATGAATTTCCTTCTGCATCGAAATAATTTTGCCAATCAGAAATATCACAAAAAAACTGACAGTTTTTCGAGTAAAATTACTGACGGAAAATTTTTGAGTTGAAAGAAATTTATCCTCTAAAAGAAAATAATGTTTTTTGGCAAGATAAATAAACGACAAAAAATAAATAGAACACAATAATTATAACCTTTATTAAAACAGTTATTTGAAGGAGCACTTACTAGCAACACATTTTTTTTTTATTTGTTCAGACATAACGTAAGTTGAAGTGACCGTCGGCCGCTTACTAGATGAAGGTGCATCCTTTTTTATATTTTTATCGCTGTGAAAATGACTCAGACGCCATATTTAAATGTTTTTTTTATAGGAGTTGATTTATCAAGAATTTTTTTTTGAGAAATCAATAATAAAAAATTGTTTCATATGCTGCGAACTTTATGCTTGACACTGTATAAACCAACATTAACATAGGTGTAATTCTAGTGACAAAAGGAGAAAATAGAGAAGCACCTGAGTGGTTTTTAATGTGTTTGGGTAACAAAAAAATTTGAAAATTGCATTTGTTACTGACATGTTTGATCAAAATCACTGTCAGAGGTGATGTCGAAGATTTCGTTGCTTACTGCTCTGTTTGCCATTTCAGGTATGTCATCTACAAGACGGTGCTTATTTTGGAGAAATATCATTAGTTTTGAGAGGACAACTGAGAACTGCCACAATTATCGCCATCGAAATCTGTCAAGTTTATAGACTGAACAAGAGAGATTTCAAAAAGAGCATCTTGAGGAATAAATTTGTATTCAATTCGATCGTCTCCAATGCTGAACAACGATTGAAGGATATATCGAATTTGGAAGAGTCGTACAAGAAAGCGTTGTTCGAGCAGAAATTTTCCTCTAAAACTCCTGCAGCAAAGGAGGAGAGTAAAAGTATGAGCATTTTCTACTATTGTTCGGTATTTTGTCAGTCACCTTTCATTACAAGGGCCTGAATTTTATAAGAAAATACCAACTGAGATTTTGTCGACTAATCACGTTTCTTGATATTTGTCCATAATTATTGGTGCCAAGATAGCAATATATTTCAGTTATGTTTTGCCGAATCACTTTTCAAGAGAGGAAATAATTTTCAAAAATTGATTATTGTTCCATAACATCGTTATGAAGACAAGTTGTTCGGTTTTGTTTCGTTGACACTATTATAATAATAGGTCAACTGTAGAGTTTGAAGAATTATTCCAATAATACAGAAGTTTTCTCCCATTACTAAGACTAGAGTTGAAAACAAAGTCAAAATTATTATTAGGAATTTCAACTCTCACTCTCTTCGTACATCAGTGAATTAACCAGTTGGGATCCAATGCATATCTTCCCCAAAATATTCACACTGGAGACAGATTCCATCAAATACAGGGTAGGGTGTCCTACGACGATTGAGACGATCGGAACGCGAGAGTAGTAGAGAATTGCAATTTTGGGATTGTAAATTAAAGCAATTGGTGTAGCTTTTTTGACATTACCAAACGAGCTTTTTGTTTTCGGTCACTTGACATCAGATTCAAAATTATTAATGGGACAACCTGTATATTTTGGCATTTCTATGTTCCTCCCGATAAAGCGATTTCAACAAACTATAGCACTTGTGGTCTAAAATATCCTTTGTCCAATAAGGTTTTTTAATAAAATATGAATGATCTTGTTGTTTCAATCACAATAAAAAAATAGGACTGCCCAAATATACAGGGTGACCCTAAACTTAAATAATTTCGCAATTGCTTGTTTCAGACGTTGTGGGACAAAGTTTACATCTGCACCAGCAACCCCCTTCTACCCTCTTTGCTCATATATCTGTTTGTACACCGGAATAACTGCAAAAAGTATTTAAATGTATAGGATGCCAGTAAACATCTCATAAAATGCATTTTTTCCGGAAACCTGTTTACCAAATATGTATTCAATTGTTCATTATCTGAATTAACTCAAGACTGCTAATTCATAACTGTTCCTTCAGTTCGGCTTGGGACGGTTTGTTTCAGAAACTCGTGTAGAACTATGCGGGCTGTATTTTTAAATAAATATAAAAAATGAAATTTGCTACAAGTACTTACCGAACTATTTCAGCCTCTACAGGAAGCAACTAATACCATTCATGAAACAGTCAGAAAAATTCAGAAGCTCATCGAGAATGGAATACAGGATGGTCCACTTCTCCCTATCCACAAATGTGTCTTGATGATTCGGAAATACAACTGATGCTTTCTGAAATTCAACTCGCTGTTATGAAGTATAGTCTGAAATGAATTTGATGCCACCTGAGATACCAGTGGAAAACGTATAAATATTGTAATGTTCGATGTTTTCAAATTAATTTTGTTAGTGTTAGTACCAGAAAATATTTAGAAGTAAGATCATTTGTTAATCGATTTAGCAATTATAAAGTGAAAACAATGAATGTTAATAATTTTCTTTATCTGTAGGTAGGGGTGGGGGCGGTGGGACACATCAACTCAAAATTTTTAAATGGCATGAGGGTCAAGTGGCACATCGTCGAAAAGGAAATTATAATTATATATATATATATATATATATATATATATATATATATATATATAAACACCTCGATAATAAAAATTCAACTATAGCTATTTTTTTTGGACCTAGCCAAAGCTTTTGAAACGGTTGACCATAAACGACTGTTAATAAAATTAATAAATATTGTATTTCGCGGCAAAGTTCATGATTTTCTCAGAAATTATTTAGAAAACAGAACTCAATATGTTGAATTGATGGAATTAGAAGTGAACCGAAAATTTTTCAATTTGGTGTGCCACAGGGGACCGTTTTGGGGCCACTTCTATTTACTATCTATCTCAACGACCTTTTTTACGTTAATACTCTAGGAGAAATTCATAGTTTTGCAGATGACACAGTAATATTATATGGAGAAAAAAATTGACTTGAATTACAGACTAATACAATATTAGATTTCAAAAAAACTTAAATATAATAATAAAATATTATAATTAATAAAAATACTAGAATCGAAGAAACTGATAGTATCAAGTACTTAGATGTTATGTTCGACAGACATATGAAATGAAATAAACAAATAGTATTCCTATTGGGAACATTGCGAAGTTAATTATCAAAATTTAAGTATCTCAAAACATTTATGGACACGGGAGTTCTGGATTAACCGCCCGGACTATGTGTTAGGAACACTTTAAAATCCCCCACTAATCAGTCCTAGGCGCGACGAAGGGATGAATGGTTGAGGGGTACTCAGCCACTATCGACAACACTCTGGGAACCAGAAGCACCCAGTTTTATTCAGCCTTTTGAACGCGTGGTAGCCCCACGTGCGGCGACTTCTTTACTCGTCTCAGTGAATAGTATATACTCTACTGTGAAAGAATCTTCACTACAATTCCTCCCCCACCATCTCAAAATTCAGAAAGAAAGAAAATACTCCACCAGTCTACAGATCTTTACCATAAATAGAAGAACTGACTCCAAAATTGATAAACGAATATAAAAATGACAATATTAAAATTTCCAAGAAGAAAATCACTACAATATCTACATTACACAGGTGAAAACACCCATTTCAAAATTGCAAAAATCTAACGTTATTTATGAAATTCCTTGCATGGATTGTCCCAAAAGTTATATTGGTCAGACGTCTACAACACTGAATGGTCGCATCATTTCCCATAAAAGCGACTGTAGACGAAATGTTAATTCATGTGCTTTGGCAGAACATGTAAACTCAAGAGATCATAGAATGGGTTATAATAATATAACGAAATTTTGAATAGTGAAACTGATCCATCTAAAAGAATTTCCATGGAAATTCTTCAAATTAATAATGAACAGTCGATGAACGAAAGAACTGATCTGAGTAATCTCAGCAAAATGTATACGTATCTACTTAATTTTGAGAAGAGTAGGACGAAATCACCCTCTTATCAGAATCATCCACCTTGATTTGAAAACTAAAATAAAATTGTTACTGTCATTCCTACATCAATCATTTCATTTTACTTCTTGTCTATTCGTTTTTTGTCAATTTTATTATACATTCTCACGTTAGTAAATACTCCATCTTTTTTCAACTACATTTATTGTACATTTGCGTATTTTCAGTTGTCCTGAGGAGGGTAATAAACATTGCCGAAAGCTTGACAGTACCATAGAGTTTTCTTAGAAATTGCCCAAATTATTTGACTGCAACCCCACAAATTCAACATACTTGTATACAGCCAGTCACGAATTTTATTTCTATATATACAGTGCGTCCCTCCGGGAACTGCATCGATCAATATATAGAAAACCATAGGTGGGCCAAATTTGAAAATTTGAGAGTTCACTATTGTTGATGAAGGCTATCTGGCTAAAATATTTTCAAGAATGTGGCACTTCCCGTTGTGCCGGAAGTGGACCCCAACTTTGTTATTTTAAATGGGACACCCTGTATATTTTCAAAGTTAGATTTTATGCTTGATTCTGAACATGTTTCATGTATAATGTCCTATACCCAAGTCTAACCGTTTTCGAAATATTTCAAATTTTAAGTTGAAAATGGCGTTTGCAGAACGAAAATTTTTTTTTTTAATTTCTGGACATGATCATCTATTTTCGATTGCGTATCGATTTATTCGTAGGAGAGGACCCAGTTCAGCAGAATTTTGATATCAATTCGATTAGAGTTATACAGGGCGTTCGCTATAAAATGATATAGAACTGGTTGAAAAAATTATTGTAAGTCCATTTTTTCAAATGGATCCCCCCCAATTTTATATTCTTATTCGATTCGACATCGAAAATGAAGCTAACTTTGAATAAGGTTATCTATGCCTAGACTCAACAGTTTTCGAAATATTCGCGAATTAACATGTCTCAGTTCCAGGAAATCTCGTATCCTTGAGTTTACTTATTCTTAGTTGGCCATGGCGCCCGCGGTTGCGTTGGAAACAATCACCTGCCATGGAAATGTCATTGTAATCAATCATGCCGGCTCGTTTGAATTATTCGAATGAAGATTACTTAAATCTATTTATTATTTATGGCGAATGTAATAGGGTTATCTCAAGAACATGTGATATATTTGCTATTCGGTATCCGCAGAAGCAGAAGCCCTCACAAAACACTGTTAAACGAATTATAGAAAACTTCAAAAACTTTGGATCGGTCGAAGCAAGAGTGCAGAGAAATAAGCCAATTGTTGATGATGAAGATATTGAAATTGCCGTTTTGGGATATTTTGCCGCATATCCAACAATATCTTTGAGACAAGTTGCAAGAGAATCCGGATTGTCAAAAAACTCAGTACATAGAATACTGCGCAAACATAAATTTCACCCATATAAGTTCTCCATAGTTCAGCACCTGAAAGAAACAGATTTTCCACGAAGAGTAAGATTTTGTGAATTCGTTTTAACTTGGTCGCAAGGGAACGAATTATTTTTGTATAATATTATATGGACAGACGAAGCTAAATTTACAAAGAATGGTGTCTTCAACCGACATAATTGCCATTATTGGAGTGACTCAAATCAACATGTATTCAGGGAATTGAATTTTCAAGAGTCTTGGCAGTTCAATGTTTATTTTGCGATAAGAAACTATAGCGTCGTGGCACTGCATTTTTATCAAGAAAACTTAAATGGTAAGTAAAAAACAGATGTCAATTTCGAAACAAGAATACTTTTTTTTTGCAGGCGAAAGATATTTGAATATTTTACATAATTTCGAAAACGAGTACTTGGATACTTTACCAATCGCTGACCATAGAAACCTATTTTATCAACATGACGGGGCACCTCCGCATAATGGTCGCTTAGTCAATACTCGTTTACAAGAACAAGACCAGTGGATAGCCAACAATGGACCATTTCTTTGGCCACCCCGTTCTCCAGATTTATCAGTACTCGATTTTTTCATTTGGGGTGCAATTAAAAATCAAGTATATGAAACTCAATTGACTACCATGGAAGATTGTATGCAACTTGTGAGGAATTCATTTGAGAATCTCAGACCCGATTCAATACGAAAAGAATTATTAGTGAGATGTGAAAAATGTCTGGAAGTTGAAGGGCGTCAATTCGAACATTTACTAACCAAATAATTTTTGTATACCTCTCAATATCGTTAATTCTTTATTGTTCGAATTGTTTTAGAATTTCTTTATCTACTTATCTGTTTAGGCAGATGGAATTTTTTTAAAGTTTTCTCTAGTTCGTTTAACAGTGTTTTGTGAGGGTTTCTGCTTCTGCGGATACCGAATAGCAAATATATCGCATGTTCTTGAGATAACCATATTACATTCGTCATAAATAATAAATAGATTTAAGTAATCTTCATTAGAACAATTCAAACGAGGCGTCATGATTGATTACAATGACATTTCCATGGCAGGTGATTGTTTCCAACGCAACCGCGGGCGCCATGGCCAACTAAGAATAAGTAAACTCAAGGATACGAGATTTCCTGGAACTGAGGCATGTTAATTCGCCAATATTTCGAAAACTGTTGAGTGTAGGCACAGATAACCTTAATCAAAGTTATCTTCATTTTCGATGTCGAATCGAATAAAAATATAAAATTGGGGGGGTTCCATATGAAAAAATGGACTTACAATAATTTTTTCAACCAGTTCTATATCATTTTCTAGCGAACGCCCTGTATAACTCCAATCGAATTGATATCAAAATTCTGCTGAACTGGGTCCTCTCCTACGAATAAATCGATACGCAATCGAAAATAGATGATCATGTCCAGAAATAAAAAAAAAAATTCCGTTCTGCAAACGCCATTTTCAACTTAAAATTTGAAATATTTCGAAAACGGTTAGACTTGGGTATAGGACATTATACATGAAACATGTTCAGAATCATGCATAAAATCTAAAACTTTGAAAATATACAGGGTGTCCCATTTAAAATAACAAAGTTGGGGTCCACTTCCGGCACAACGGGAAGTGCCACATTCTTGAAAATATTTTAGCCAGATAGCCCTCATCAACAATAGTGAACTCTCAAATTTTCAAATTTGGCCCACCTATGGTTTTCTATATATTGATCGATGCAGTTCCCGGAGGGACCCCCTGTAAATATATATAGATGTCACCAAAACAAGTTCGAATCTCTGAACCAAAATCACTGCGAGATTCGATTGGAACTCAGTCCCGAGTTTTGTTAAATTTATTTCATATGTTGTTCTACATTCATGCAAAAAGCAAAACTTTATTGAACTATATTTAGTAGAAAAAGAACTTCTTTATTGCACTCATCTGTCATTCTACTTCTACGTGCTGTCATCATGACAAACATGAACGTTCAAACACACTACATATTTAGCAGATATTCTGCGAGATTGGCAATACGTTTCAAAGAGTTACATATTTAATATAATTTTGTAATAATGTTAGCAGCCAGAGCTAAACAAACAAGGCCTTCCCGACTCCATAATCAAAACGGATCCGCTTTGTTCTAAACCGTCTGACTACATAGAGCAAAATGCCTGTACTATGACCACACCTCGTGATAACATACGCGCTCACGGCTACTATGATTTTGATTCTTATAATGCAACTGTGATTATAGAAACTTCAGTTAAAAATTAATTCTGACAATTGCAAACTTAAAAGTTTTATCTGGAAAAGTAGATAATAGTGATCTGTTTCAATGCAAATCGATAGTAATAATTAATTATTTGAGTTGCGATTTTCTTTTTCCTACACCTAGTGCCGGACCTTAATAAATCATTTTTTGCTTTTCGCATGAACATAGAAAAAATGTTGTATGCAACTCGTGCAAAAATTGTTTATTGCACTTACTTTTTGCACTTTTGCATAAATAACTATCAAGTACCGATTTTGTACTTTTGAATTATTAATTTTTTGATTTTTATGAACAATCATTTCCGTGGCAGATTATTATACATGATTTACTAAAAACTTCGAAACTGAATCAATTATAACATTTGAGTTTTATGGAAAATGAAAATCTAATGCTGATACGGCACTGCATGGTACTGTCACATTTGACTTCCACTGCATATTAGAAATGGGCAAAGTTTTTCCAGCTTGACATCATGGTACAACCATGGAAACAAGTTTTTGACAATAAACACAACAATAACAACAATTTCTCTTTTTTACTGGTTTTTATATAGTATCCCAGATAAACTTGGCTCATTGTTATTTAGCACAATGCCACATAATTGTATTCTGGGGAATGACGAAACTGAACCCCAACGGAAAAAAAGTTGCTGGTATCGGATGAAAGAGAAATATCTACAGATGATCACAATATCAGAAAAAAATCCTCTTTGCTCATTTTATTTCAGAAGTAAAAAGTCGCTCAAAGAAGAAAAAATAAAGCAGTTGAAATCGAAACATCGGTACATCGTACATCCCCTAAGCAAATTTAGGTGAGTTGACTGAATATAATATTGTCGAAGAAAGAGGGAAGTAATTGAATATCGAAAATACAAGATAGAGATAGATGCGAGAGAGCAAATTAGGTTTGGATGGAGATCAATTATCAATATAGGGCTATACAAGTAAGATTTGCTAGTAGAGGCTTGTCTGACAAACACAAAGGTGTATTATTACAATCCAGTACCTACCTTGTTAGTAAATTTACTTAATTTTTGTGAAATGGAGGTAACATGCTTTCACAAAAAAAATATTATTCTCATATTTACATAAAAATTACAAATGTTCACATAATTTCACAGACAACATACGCATTAACATGAGTGAACGCCATCTTGTTCCGCTTCGTGCGGAGGAAAGCACTTGGCATTTCCATTCATGATAATGTGGCGATCGTCACGCCTTTTGTTTATATTTCGATTTGTAAATTTATGTGAGTTAAAGTGAAATATTATGGTTGAGAGGACGGTCGCGATAAAGAGAAGACGAATTACGCTCATCAACATGTTAACATGTTAACCAATATCTTTATGTCTTATTTTTTATTTTATGAGATCTTCTTTTGAGTTCTCAGCTTATTTTGTATCCGTAAGTATTTGTTCATACATACATATTTTTACCTACCACCAATATGTAATATCAAACATTACGATACTGATATGAGTTTAGTAATGAGATACATACTTTACCGCATTAGTATATTATTACGATAATCGATGGGTAACAAGCTCGGCCTAAAGGCCTCGTTTGACAAATGTTCCATCTCATATCGTAATATGAATCTTTACGACACTTATATAGTAAATATCTATTACTCAACAAAATTCGGAAAATAATGTTTTTTGGAACAGTGGAAAAAATCTGCAAGTTCAAAAAAACTATTTTTAGACGTGTTGCGTACACTATTTTTTCAGCAACCGTGTAGAATAACAAATCAATGTGACACATTGAGTCTAAGAGACGAAGACAGGTCGATCTTCACCCATCTGTTAACCGGATGAAATAGACGAATACACTTAAAATGACTTGGCTATCAAAACGTGGTCCAGACTGTATACAGGGAGTTTAGAAAATTTGCACCATATGGAATACTTTTTCATTATAGATTTGTCAGAAAATTTTATTCTTCATAAAAATTGGTGCATTGTGGAATACTTGTATACTTGTACAGGGAGAAAGAAAAAAAGAATTTTGATCAAGAGTAAACTACCCTGGCAGTGATTCAAAATTTGAATATTGTTTTCTATTCTAAACATCCTCTTTGAATGAACTTTTTGATAATGTCAAAAGTAAGGGGTAGTTTACACCTGATCTAAATTCCATTTTTTTTTATCCCCTGTACACTGTTTGGAAATTTGAAATTTTGACAACTTATATGAAAGTATTCTGCAATATATCAATTTTTATGAACATTGAGTAGTCATTATTTACGAAGTGGTGGAATGAAACACAAGCAGAATGCATATGGGAGCAAGTGTAGAATATTTGTTCAATGTCAAGAGCGAGAAGGTTTCCATTCTGTTATAAAATTTGATTTCAGAATTGGCTAACTCTGTAACGGTTGTGGAGAAAATAACTTTCAATATTCATCTGATGAAATATCTGCGAATAATTCTGAAATAATATACATTTTCGCTTTCAGGCAAGTGTATGATATGTACCTGTTCTTATTATTTTTCCTCCTCCTGCTCACCAAGCCAATAGATGCTTCCATTGGGAGACAGCAAAGCCTAACAGACCTCTTCCCAAATTACCGTCTTTTTTCTTTAGTGCTCGACATTTTGTCGTTCATAGATATAGCGATGAGATTTTTCATGGGTTACATTGATGAAACATCCAAACATATAGTAATGGAACCGAAAATCATAGCCAGGTATGCCACATATTCCTAAGATTTCCAAAAACATTATAAAGCCTAAGCTCGCTGGTCTACGAATGCGTAGAAGGTCCACGAGCAATTTTTATTTGAAATCCCGACTTTAATCTGGGTCCCCCGACTTTAGGCCGAGTTTAACCAAGATTTTAATCTAGATTAAGGCGGGATTAAATCTTGGTGAAAGCCGGCCTTAATGTCGGCCCCAACGACTTTAATCTCGGCAAGATATCGGAAAATGTTATCTGCAAAAATTGCTTAGAATACAATTTTATAGACAATACTAAGTTTGAAGAAATAATGCAAGGAAATTAAAAATAGCTGTTATTTATTTCATTTTGCGAACTTTGTCGCTTATATAGGAACTGTCATATTTGATAATTTCAAAATTGGGCGTGCATTCAGTTGTAGATTACCCTGTATTCGTGATGATTATTGGTCACATTTTTTTAAGTGGTTGCTAACTTGGGATGAAATAAAACGATTCTTGAGAAAAACTGAAGTTTATTCGATTCTGTTTCGAGATACGCGTGAAGTAAATGTTTGTAATTCTCAACTTCAACACCCTGTATCTCAAAAAATAGTCATAGAATTGAATTAGGGCCAGACACTTGATCAGCAGATCGAGTACTACAATATAGCAAAAAATTGGAACATTTGAGGAAATGCCATTTTCCATAAAAGAAGTGCGGGATCCCTTGTGAAAGGCTGGATTATTTATACCTAATCTATATTCATATCATGATATTAGTTATACAGTGACCGCCAAAAATTACGTACCATATGGGAAAAAAGTTTATTATTAGAGTATTAGAAAAAATATTCTTGGGAAAAGTTGGTGCATGTCCGATAACCTAAAAATCGATTTTGACACATGTCACGTGATCGCTGGTATGGCGGCAAATTGAAAAAAATTCCTATGAAAAGGCAAAAAGTGGGGTAAAATGGCAAGATATCAAAAAAAGTTATTAGAAATAAATTTTATTCCCATATACAAAGTTTGAAAAGATAATGAGAGAAAATTGAAAATAGCAATTTTTAAAAAATATTTTCCAAGCTTTCTCATTTTCTCTACCCTGGCTGTTACATTGGTTCGCATCTTACAGTTATATCAGAATTCCACGACCATTGTGATGACATGACAGAAACATGGTGTTTTCCAGATTATAATCAAGTTTCTATGATAATCGTGCCAGAGCCTTTCACTTCGCATGCAAAGTTGAAAACTCTAGCCTCTTTAATTTGACGCACATTTTTAAGATTATGTGCGAAGTGAAACGTTCGTGCACGATTATCATCAAAAATTGATTACAATCGGAAAAACACGATATTTTTGGATTTCTCCATCATCGCAATAATCGTGAAATTCTGATATAACTGTTAGATACGAACCATTGTAACAGCAAGGATTCTGACAAAATTCAATTTTTTTAAATTAGTGCTCTCTGATGTGGAGAAATTGAGAAAGTTTTGTTATTATCATCGGAATACAAATATTTCAGTATGGTCAAGCTATTCATAAGGAAATAATTTGATATTTTTGTATAGCTAGAAAAATATTTAAAAAAGAATTGCCATTTTTAATATTCTCACATTATTTTCTGAAACTTCGTATGTGTGTATAAAATTGAATTCTAAGCAACTTTTTCAATTAACTTTTTTCGATATCTTGCCATTTTGCCCGACTTTTTGCCTATTCATAATAATTTTTTCAATTTGCCGCCATACCAGCGATCACGTGACATGTGTCAAAATCGATTTTTAGGTTATCGGACATGCACAAACTATTCCCCAGAATCTTTTTTCCAATACTCTAATAATAAACTTTTTTCCCATACGGTACATACCTTTTGGCGGTCACTGTATATTATTAATATTATTTTTACTACGTATTTTTTGTTCCAGGCGTTATCTATTTAGTATATTTTTCATAACCGACGTGCTCTCTTCTCTTCCAAGATACAGTATATATAGGTTTGAGAACTTTTTCGATATTAGGCCGTTTGTTGGAATCCACATCATATTTTGTTCTCTGAAGTATGTAAGACTATTGACAGAAGTTAGACTGATTTCGAAGATATCTATTGTGAGTATGTCTATTGAAATATATCAGTAGATAACCGTTTAGGATAAAAGGATTTATTGAAGATATGATTAAAAAATGTACCAGATAATATTTGGAGTAAATTTAATTTGATGTGAAATAAAAGCTCAAGAGTATTCCCAATAGAGTAAGAGTTTTTCAAACACTTAGTATAATAATAATTACTACAAGGCTTTTCTCATTCTCAAGCTCACTCAAGATACCTATATCCTGTTATTTATAGGCAGATAATCATTTTCTTATGTACTCAATCAGAAAATATTTTCATAAACTTTATTCATTGAAAAACAACAACTGACATAACTTCACATAACAACGTCAATATTAAATTTTTCAAAATACTCTAGTGTTTCAAACTAAAAAACTCCCTCTGACATATAATATTCAGGGATGAGGGAAATCAAGTAGCACATAATATATTGGCTAATGCCAATTTTATATTTGATAAATTAAGGTATATTCAATCCGAAAAAGTTATGTTTGATCAATATTGTTTTAACGATTTTGTGTTAAGTATTGAAATATAAATAACGCGGGATGTGTTATGCTATATTATGATGAATCACATGGTTTTTTTTTTTTTTCGTTTCTGACTAACGTATCTATTTTGACAGTGAATTGAAGGTAATTGTCGAGGGAGAAACTACTCTTTCATTAGGTGTACATAACATTGTCATTAATTCATTATTAATTTTAAATAAATTCATTATTCGAAATGTCGAAAACTCGCCAGAAATTATAAAAAAAACATTTGAAAATTGATTCAGAGCTGACCAACTTGAGAACGGTTAGAGATAGACGAATTCTGCGAGCTCCAATCGATTCAGAATGGCCGAATTAGTATATACTGAGAATTTGAACGAAAAATATCTACGGACAAAAAAGTCGAGAAAGTCATGATAGATAATTTCTTGAACTTCTTTATTTTTCACTTTTCGAATTTAAAACTTTTGTCCCCGAACGTATTCCGACGTGCTGATTCAGAATCCGAAAATGTCGAAAACTCATCAGAAATATTTTTTGCGCCAAAAAAACCATTTGAAAACTAATTCAGAGCTTACCAACTCGAGAACGGTTAGAGATAGACGAAATCTGCGAACGCCAGTCGATTCAAAATGGCCGAATCAGTTTGTATTGTTATTTTCGAGTCAATCAAAAGAAATTAAAAATTACTCGAAAAGGTTTCAAGCGATTCACCCCTGAAAATCATTTTGCTGACCAACTCGAGAACGGTTAGAGATAGACAAATTCTGCGAACGCCAATCGATTCAGAATAGTCGAATTAGTGTGTATGTGAATTTCGAGTCAATCGAAAGAAATTAAAAATTTCTCGAAAAAGTTGCAAGTGTTGTTCACCCCTAAAAATCATCAAAAATACCAAGTCGTCACATCGACTTGAAATTCGCACTGTATACGTAAAATTTTATGCTCATTCCAAAAATGTATGATTTTTATATGCTCAGATATAATATTTAGGCGGAAAAAGGTGTTTAAGATGAAAAATAAAACTTCTGAGATTTTTTATTTTTTATTTTTTGAATTTCAAATTTTTGTCCTCGAAAGTAATTTGACGTGCTGATTCTGAATATTTTAACAATAATGTCGAAAACTCATCATAAAAATTTTTAGCGGCAAAAAAACATCTAAAAACATATTCAGAGCTGACCAACTCGAGAACGAGAGATAGACAAATTCTGCGAACGCCAATCGATTCAGAATAGTCGAATTAGTGTGTATGTGAATTTCGAGTCAATCGAAAGAAATTAAAAATTTCTCGAAAAAGTTGCAAGTGTTGTTCACCCCTAAAAATCATCAAAAATACCAAGTCGTCACATCGACTTGAAATTCGCACTGTATACGTAAAATTTTATGCTCATTCCAAAAATGTATGATTTTTATATGCTCAGATATAATATTTAGGCGGAAAAAGGTGTTTAAGATGAAAAATAAAACTTCTGAGATTTTTTATTTTTTATTTTTTGAATTTCAAATTTTTGTCCTCGAAAGTAATTTGACGTGCTGATTCTGAATATTTTAACAATAATGTCGAAAACTCATCATAAAAATTTTTAGCGGCAAAAAAACATCTAAAAACATATTCAGAGCTGACCAACTCGAGAACGAGAGATAGACAAATTCTGCGAAGGTTAATCGATTCAAAATGGCTGAATTAGTAAATGAACCTTTCTCCTGTTCTCCTTATGTAACCATTCAATCTCCTTCGATTTATTTGATACTCGTTGTTGCCTACTTACACCAAAAATCATACGTGAGCATGAGCTTCGAACTTTCTGGATCTTATTTTTATACAGAAGAGTTAAATTATGTCCATACAACGTATCCGCCTAATTGAATGGTAATTATCTTTCATTGCCCCCTGAAACTTTTTCATTATTTTTCATTAGAGATAATTACTTCACTGCTTTCATTAGGTGTACAAAAAATGACTATTAGTTGTTTCCCCCTCGGTAATTGAACATAACATTTGACGTGTACTCTAGAAGTTCTTCGGTAGGTACTGCTAAAAAATGTTTTAACTTTCGATTTTTGAATGCAACCTGCGTGTTTGAAAATTAATCTTCGAGAATAGTATCGAGTTTTTCTGAAAGACCATGTACATAAATTATTTTGATATATTTTTATTATTTCCTTCGATTTTTCAGTATTTTTCAGTAAGATCAAAAACAACTATTTTCTTGATTTCCTCCATGATTTTGTTCGTGTTCGTTTTGCACTTTGCAACTTGTCAAATCATGGGAGTTCCCAGAATAGTGGAATATTACTTTTCGGCCAACAAGGAAAGAAGTCATAACTGGTTGGAGGATTTGATAGATAACCCGTATTTGGAAACCTATGTCATGTGCATGTTCAAGAGTTCGGCGTATCTCTTAGGTATGTATTCAGTAGGAACACACATACTGTCATATGCAGGAACATTTACTGGCACTGCCTTATTAGGGCAGGCAAAATATCTCAAATAACATACAAATTATTGGTGGGGGATGAAAGGGGTGAAATGGGTTTTCACGATTTACATCGTAAATACGTGTTCTATAAAAAAAAATAATGTAAAAGTTGTATATAATTGAAAAATACACAACTTTTACTCATACACATTTTACGCATAACCTCAAAATTGCCGAGTGAAATGCGGAATACCAATAATTTCATTTTTATTTTTTATTATTTTCCGATAACAAAAATTGGTAGGATTGTAGAATTTTTAAGGTCAAGCAAGCAGATATTTTATTTTTATCAAAAATTTCCGCGAAAACTTCGCGGATATTATAATAGATAAAAATGGGTTGAGAGAACAAATGAATCTACAGTGCATGCTCGAAAGTATTCCCTTCAGCTCTTTCAATGAATAATTTGATCAGTATTTAGTAGTATGTCAACTTTCGTATGACAATCAAAATCGTGACATTTGCTCCCACCGTCTGGTCGCTCTTTGGTGTTTTTCGGCATTGGGGGTGGTGCTATATGCCGGGGGCGTCTCCGAGGAAAGTCCTCGCGAAAAAGGAGGCGCGCTAGAGGCACGAATCTAACCTATTTTCATTTTCCGTTATAATATTATCACGCTGTTGTCCACATATTTTCAAGAAATACGTCTCAAACACACGTGCAGTCTGTCTGACGCACTGCTCTTATCTCAAAGACCGAATATTGTGCCATCTTGGCGAGCCGCTTGCCTAAACAAACCTAGCGGGCCGCTAACGTAAACAAAACCCAGTGGCGGCGGCTCACCAGTGCCAGCGTCAACAACTCAAATTGCCGAGAAATTAAAATCCAAATATCTCGCCCGTCTAAGCTCCCACGTACCCCATCTTTCACAGGGACGTTCCTCGTCAACGCCCCCAGCCCCCGCACTTCCCCCAGCCGATTCCAATTACCCAATTCTACCTTCCTTTCACAATCAAGAATTTTAATTGGCGAAATCTAGGCCCCGAGGCTCTAGCGCGCCCCCTTCCCTGTGGGGACGTTCCTCGGTGACGCCCCCGGCCTGTAGCACCACCACCAAAGACGAAAGCTGAATAGCGGCCAGGCAAAAAACACCAAGGCGCGGACAGACGGCAGCAGTCGAAAAGTGAGGTTATGTCAAGATTTTGATTGTCATACGAAGGTTGACATACTACTGTATTTGTCTTGAGGGAAATCAAGATGGTTTTTGTTTTCAGGGATACGTCTGAACATCAGGGAGGCATTGTTCGGTGAAGATTATATTGTTATAGTTATTACATATGTTATTGGAAAAATTTTGATTGCATCTACATGGAGTAAGTATATTCATACAACAATGATAATATTAAACAGTGTTCATCAGTTTTCCATTTTTCAATATCAGAGCATATAATACCAGTATTTCATATAACTTTTGGGGGTAATAAAACGAGTGCTCCCAATACTATCGATAGTGATTCTATCAGAAAATAATGAAATCAAATTGCTTGGTAACTTGGTAACTAATATATCTCCATGGTGTATACAAATATAAAGTACCTATTTGGATATATGGGAAACAGAAGAGTGACCTCTACCAAATGTTTACAGTTGTTATTGCTATGGCAATCCTGAACAGCAGATCGATGGACATCAAATTTCGAGAGTTGATGAATCAATTGGATGAATACATGAGACAAAAACAATTACCATTGGATTTGAGAAAAAGGATTACGACATATTATGACTTCAAATATCAGAGAACGTTTTTCAAAGAAGAAATGATAAACAATATACTATCTGGTAAGTATCTTGCGACCTATGTTTAGCACAAAAACCTTGGTTTCTGACGAAAATATCATACACTTATCTCCTAAAAGGAATCAAATATAATGTTCACCAAATTGAACCATATATCCCAAGCTAGCGCTGTAATGGGACCCAAATAACTACTGAATTTACCGAATGTTCACCAAATTTAGAATTCACGCATGTTCAACTTGCAAGCTAGGTTAGGTCATTCGCGAGCGGAAAACTAATTCACCCATTTTCGACAGGCACTAGGTTTGGGGTCAAATTGACAACTGAGATTGTTATGTATGGGGCCCCTTAGCTTGCACAGGTTAGGCTAGTGTGTCGAGAGCGAGCGACAAACTAATTCACGCATTATCTTTTGAATAATCAGAATAATCATTTTACCAATAATCTACTTTTTTCCGAAAAAAGAGTAAGTTTTGAAAAATCTAAATTTGTCTCACTGTGCATATAAACCCCGTAACTTCCGTACCTAATTTTTGACAATGAACTATATATTTTTATGTATATATCGTATCGATCCTGCAACAATCCAAAACTGTAAGAATTGTTTTTTTTTTCGGAAAAAATGTGGATCAGTGGTGAAATGGTTATTCTGATTATGAATCTAAAAATATTTTTGAACTATTATTTTGCCTCCTACGATGATTTTTGAGAGATATCGGTGCATGGTTCCATCGCTGCTGACATGAAGTGTATATAATTCGAAACGAACCTTTCGAGGTCATTCGAATATTTTCTATCGATTTTGCACATTTCACTAATCTGCCTAAAATATTACGTAATTAAGTGACGGAGTGTTACGGTTTCTATGAGAAATGAGACACATTGTATATATCAAACAAGCCAAGAACACATCATCTGATAAACCTTGGTAGATCCCTGAGACCAGATCGTAATGTCTTGAAACGTGTAGGTACAAGGATAGAATCGGAACCTCGAAAGAGGCTCACATCGCCAAGATACGATCAAAACTTGTGAGTGTCCTAACGGGTCCTGTAGGTTTTGGACATATGCCAAAGTTGTGGAGAAAAATTTCACTTCCAGATCATTTCCTTCTCTAACCAAAGTAGGTATAGGGTGGGTTGAAACAGGACTCCGCCACCGTAATGGGGCTCCCACTGATAGGGCTTGGCTTTCCTTTTTGGGGCCGTCTAATCGAACCCCCTGAAACTGTGGGCCCAGAGGGGTAAACAACGAGGACCGTAGGGCATCGCACTTGTGTTCTGTGGCTCTTTCATCAAACCTCCGAAAAATTGGGGTCCCACATCCGAGGAATAGTGGGTAGCATGCCAAGACACAAATCCCAAAATGGGGTCTCTCCAATCTATTAAAGGAAGCCTTCACGATGGATTTGAATCATTGAATTAAAACAGAACATAACCTCCAAATTGAAATAATGGCTTCATCCATAGAAGAGATGAACATTTACATAACACCCCTTTCGAAACTCTGAACTCACCTCTGGAATCAACACAGTTGAAAGTTGAATCTAGTTGTACGTGATCTGTGGGTTACGGATCTACCTTGCTCGCACAAGCTCTGCTTTTGAGTGCTTTATTATTTTATTTTTTCGCCAAAATATCTAAATCTCCGACCCCAAAAACTCGTCCACCATCTCGGGCCGCCATCTTGAATCCACGAATTTTGACAAAAAATTCATTTTCTCTGACCCCGAAAACCCTCACACACTAATGTTGAACCGAATCGGACCATAATGACAAATCTCGTCCGCCATCTTTAATTTATGAAAATTCGAAATATGACCTAAAAAACCCCCACATACCAATTTTTAATCGAATCGAACCATTATCACAAATCTCGCCCGTCATCTGGGAGCCGCCATTTTGTATTTTTCTATTTTTTATTCGTATATTTCATAATGCATTGTCACCGGAATTATGAACACAAGCCAAATTTCAAGAAATTCGAACGTCTGGAAGTGGGTGAAAATGACGTTCAAAGATTCCGTTGAAAACATACATACATAAATAAATAGTGGAGCTAATATATAAGTGTGTTAATTGAATAAAAATAACATTGGAAAAACAATTAAAGGCAAGCTTTTATTCAAATGCGCTAAAAAGTAAAAAATAGTTTATTCAGATGTGAGTTACAGATTCAAAAGCTTGCCGCGAAAAATGTTCGGTTCTAATACCAAAGCGGCATGCTTTTGAATGAGGTACGTATCACTCGACCCACCAATTTAAAAAAAATAATTCCAAATGACATTTTCAAAGATGATTTATTTTGGTGTCAAAAAGTAGCTTATAAGAAATCATTTTACTATACAAATAATTTCAAAGAAAAATAGAGCACTATCAGTAATATGACAGTTGCGGAACAATGTCATAGGGGGGCAAACAAACCAAACTGAACAAAAACAAACCCATTGAACCCATTTTCCATAATGCTACGTGAATCGCTCAATGTCTGTAAAGTTTATAAAAATCGCAATTATCCGCTAACACCCACAAAAAACGAATTTTCAATTCATCAAATGTCAAATGCTTTGTTTGTCCCTCAGGGTAATAAAAGACCATAGAGATAGATACCTTCTCCATCCTTGTCTTGAAGTCAACATAACTTTGTTTGTTTACAAGCAAGGGCCTTATGTTAAGTCCGTATTCATTCGGGTAGTTTCGAGTGTGCCCGCTCATTTCATTCGGATCAAGTTGTCGTTCTTCGTTTGTATTATTATGGCCCTTCTTACTCTAACTGTTAACAAACTGTCCATAACACTATTACTATCTTACTCCGAGGTTTGTCCCCCCATGACCGCCATGTTGTGACAGTTGTGTCAGCTGACAGTGCTCTATAACAATCCATTCAAAAGTTAAAAGGAGGGGTTACTTTATGGACATACTGTATAGTTATATATTATTACTTTTTCTTGTTCAAGAGGGACTGCGGAAGGACATCAACATCCACATCTGCAGGTCACTCATCGCTAATGTTTCCTTATTTGCGGATCTGACGACTAGTCAGGTCAGCGACGTAGTGGCTTTGTTGATTCCGGAAATATTCCTGCCAAACGACGTTATTATCCAGTCAGGAACGCACGGAGAAGCGATGTACTTCTTGTCGAGCGGAACGGTGGCTGTTTTTACTCATTCGGGAAAAGAGGTGAGATCTTTGAATCAGATACCTTTGAATTACACATTGAATATGAAACTATTTTGAAAGTTAGATGAATACTACACCGGGAGATGACGACACAAAATTTCCGTTCATTTGTTCCAAATATGGCGACCCTTCAGAGGACCCCGATTCTTGAAAAACTGGTAGTGGAACAAATGAAAGAAAGTAGGCGTGTACACGGGTATATGAAAGTCGTATTCTTGAAGCGATTGATAGTAAAGCAGCGCTCCCGGCGACCAATAAATACATCTCTTAGAATTTGTGATAGAACGAGGCAGGAAACGCTTATTCTTAGGTTGTGTTTCCTTTTATGTTTTGGATGTGTGGTTAAGATTCCTATGCTATCAATGCTACAAGATATGTGGATGGAGCATTCCGTAATTTATATGGCCGTAAATTTAAATTTTCATTCTTGTAGTCGTATGGCATTTAGGTTTTTGGTAAGTATATGAGACTATGTAACTATTGATATATTTGCCATACTTCTAGTCGGCGGAAAAATTAGTGACATATTGGTAAAGATCGAAGCACAATCACACCTCTTCTTTTTATGAAGTCGAGCTAATAGCAATTCAACTTTCAACACTGTTTCATTGTACTAATTTTTTTTCTTTCAACAAATTCGCAATTTCGCCAACTATGATAAGAAGCGTTGTCCCTAACAATAACAGAACCGGGGTTGAGTAAAAGAATTTTTGAAAATCAAAATTCAAAATGCTCGGCATCCATGTCCTCATGGTAATCTCCAGACTTTTTAGATTCAAAGATACTTAACCCTCCATGAACAAAACTAGTTGACAAGTCGCCCACAATCCCACAAATGCCTGGCGTTTGCTTTTAATATTCAAATCTTGCCACCCTTTGGACACGGTAGAAACGGTAACATAAGGCCGGTGAAATCCAATTTTCTCACAGTGTAAAATATGCTTTTTCGAACTTATTTGAGTTATTCATTGGAAATATATTAGACAGAGACTAATAATGGAGCCATATTATTGGGATTGTGCCCAATTTGAGTGTTTAAACCCAAATCTCAGAGTACAGATGGTGATGTTGACCATGGGCGTAACAGTTGGTATAAATCTGTGTTCGCCAAACAAAATTAAATAGATAGGTGTATTCAAAGATTTATATTTGGAGATGATACACCATTGACAAATATCCGCTGCTTCTGCATATACTCTGTCTTTTTAATTTATTTATTACAGCTTCAGTTTTATTTTTTGGGATTTTTGTTCGTACAATTTTATTGTAAAAATTCGTGAACTTTACTGATTTTTGGTTTCGATGATTTTGAAGAAAAAAAATGTATGGTTTGACAAATGAAAAAAATTGGTAAAACTACTATTACTTATTTACTACTCTGTTTGCATTTCAGGTATGTCATCTACAAGACGGTGCTTATTTTGGAGAAATATCATTAGTTTTGAGAGGACAACTGAGAACTGCCACCATTATTGCCATCGAAATCTGTCAAGTTTATAGACTGAACAAGAGAGATTTCAAAAAGAGCATCTTGAGGAATAAATTTGTTTTCAATTCGATCGTCTCCAATGCTGAACAACGATTGAAGGATATATCGAATTTGGAGGAGTCGTACAAGAAAGCGCTGTTCGAGAAGAAATTTACCTCTAAAACTCCTACAGCAAAGGAGGAGAGTAAAAGTATGAACTTTTTCCACTAATGTTATTAAAAAGAAAGGCCATTATTATTATAATTATTATTATGGCCCATTAAGAATATCCCAATCTACGACAAAAATCGTCCAACTTTAATGGTCGAGGTGCACTACATCAGGCTTATTGGCTTGTATTTGCCTGAGAGTGGAGAATGGGTAGTTTTAATAGATTCATCACTTCTCATTCCTACTTAGACTCAAAATCCGCCGCAGCATAAGACAAGACGAGTGTTGTTGGTGGTATAACGCTCGTAGCGTCCCTCTTATGCGTGTGGAAATAGGCTGAGACCGCATAAGCTTGACGATATACAGCATATGCATAAGGGTCTCAGGCGCCCCACGACACGCTCTGCATCTAGTGTCGGGGACCTCTATACCCATCACGCGACTACGATAGACTAGGGTGTTGAAGACACAATCCTGGTCGAGCATTATGAATCCCTCGGTATTCGATTTCAGCCCACTTGACCTAAGGAATCCCAAGGTAAAAGTCTGCGATGTTCTTGAAGTTCCTCTGTATTGGCTATTACTCCTGCAGTTGCCGTCGCAAATCAATCAGTGAAGGGAATTTGAACTCTGTTTAATTCACAGGATATATTATGCAGTACCATTATGTTATTAAGACACTCTAAACTCAAAACTCTGCGGGCTCCCTGTTGTCTGGGAAAGTACAATCGCTGAATGCATCATTTCGGGAGTTTTTACGTCGAGTTGTTAGAGCTCCTCTCGAGTCCATTTCAGCACTCGAAAGGAGTAGAGAAGGATCGGATCGGCAAGCATATTAGTTGCAGCAACTTTATTCTCACCCGAGGATTCCGACAGAGTTTTTAACAGTGGTTACGTGGTTGTTCCATCCCTAGTGAAATGCACAAAAGAAGAGAGATGAGGGAGTTTACTTTAACTGCATCCTCACTACCCACTTTAGACTCTGAGTTGACCAGATCTTATGGTAATACGAGTCCTCCAAAGCTGCATCAGTTGTCCAATGCATCTCACTATTTGAACGAATGCAAGATGGGTTCATGTGAAGTTGTATTAAATGCTTTGCGAATCATGCCATCGAAAGTTTGCCTATTCTGTGTGATACATCTGCATCACCAACCCCCTTCTTCTACCCTCTTTGCTCATATATCCGTGTGTACACCGGAATAACTGCGAAAAGTATTTAAATGTATGAGATGCCAGTAAACATCTCATAAAATGCATTTTTTTCGGAAACCTGATTACTAAATATGTATTCAATTGTTCATTATCTGAAATACCTAACTCAAGATTGCTAATGCATAACTGTTCCTTCAGTTCGGCTTGGGACGGTTTGTTTGAGCCAGTCGTGTAGAACTATGCGGACTGTATTTTTCAATAAATATATAATTTTTATATTTCTGTATTTGAATGTTTATAAGAATTAATTAAAGACAGTTGGTACAAAGTAATTTACTGAACTGTTTTAGCCTCTACAAGAAGCAACTAATACCATTCATGAATCAGTCAGAAAAATTCAGAAACTCATCGAGAATGGAATACAGGATGGTCCACTTCACCCTATCCACAAATGTGTCTTGATGATTCGGAAATAAAACTGATGCTTTCTGAAATTCAACTCGCTGTTATGAATTATAGTTCAAGCTCTCTAAAATGAATTTGATGCCACCTGAGATACCAGTGGAAAACGTATAAATACTATAATGTTCGATGTTTCCAAATTAATTTTGTTAGTATTAGTACCAGAAAATATTTAGAAATAAGATCATTTGTTAATCGATTTAGCAATTATAAAGTGAAAACAATGAATGTTTACAATTTTTTTTTAACTGTAGATATCCGCTGTTGGTTTTGTAATAGCAGAGTATATTGAAAATTTATCGACTTTGCTACTTCTTTGCCTGGTCAATTGAATGAAACGAATAAAGTCGAAGTCGAAATAAACTTATCTCCCATATATTTTTGAAATGTTAAAAATATGAAATAAGTATCTGAGGAAACTTCTACTTCCCTGGCTAATACCACAACGCACATTGAACTACAGACGACAGATATTGGAGAAACGTTCAAGTGGGACACTATTGCTAGTGCACCCTATCCTTGTGTAACCAAACGTGTAATAAACATAATACAATGAAAAGTTTGTTGAAATTAATGTCATGTAGAGAATTGAAAGACGTTTCGAATGAGGTATTATCCGACCTATCATGCAGGTCATTTCAAAAAAATCTTTCAAAATGGCAGCCCGACGCCATTTTGATAATTTTTTCTTGGTGTGAACTACCATATCACTAGAAAATATTTCAAAGAAGAGATCCAATCCGTTCAAGAGTTAACAGAGGAGGTGTTACTTTATGGACAAACTGTATATCGTGCTCCGTTTAGTAACACCATTGAGAAGGCATCGCGCTGACGTCACTGAACAGCCAAATCAATTAGTGGATCGGGCCATCCTTCACAAATAGTGTTCAAAGTTCACGAGTTTTGATACCTCAAACATGTACATGTACTGCTCCACCTACAACCAAATATGTCGAACAACAATAGGAATGTATGCTTTGACGGCTGGCGTCAATGTTTTGGTTGGTTGCTGGATTTTGCCGTGGTCTTCTTTGGTTTAAATCTCCAAACGTTTCAACTGCAGCTGCGGCAGTCATCTTCAGTTGCGTGGTCGAAGTACTCTTCTTGGCGGATCAACTGAAACTGTCTCCCTAAATCCTCACCAGTATTTCGCAACCAAATTTTCTACAAACGTCAAAAAATATTGTTCTAAAATAAGTAATATGCTTAGCTGCTTAGTAATAAAAAATTAAATTAGGTAGCGTAAAGCAATGTGCGAAATATGTATTTGACACGCTGCTTCACGCACGGTGTCATGTCGGCTGCGTCTCATTCAACAAACTTCACGCTCATACAAAAAAGTCCTACTTCACGAACTTGTATCATAAATAGCTATTTTATGATTCGGTCGTATCGCGTTCTTGTCTGAGTGTGTAGTAAGAGCTTTTACTTGGGTAATAATCCAGTACACTTGGGTAATAATCCAGTACGATTGGGTTTTGAGAAAGGAATCGATTGTAGCACCACCAAATTTGGTATGCCAGTAGTTGAACCAATGATAAACTCGGAAAAAAAATGGTTTACCAAAATTCCAAGAGTAGAACAATATATAAATAGATATAAATAGATTTTTGCTATAATCTTGGAAAGTATATGATTTATCGGAAAAACAACTCAACAGGGTGAAAAACAATTCAATTTTCCACAAAAATTATCCCTATGTAGTAATTTCTTATGAAATGCGCTCGTTTTCTCAGAAAACGTGATTGAACGCCGACATCAAATTTCAGGTTCACCCTTATCCGCCGCTGAAAGTTCTGGCGGAGCCGAATATTTAATTGGTCATAACTCTGCTAAAAATGATCGGAGAAGGAAAAGGAAAAGTTCATATCGTTTCTGAAGACTCCTACCTTCTCATGCAAATATAATATGCGAGTATTTGAGTACCTAAAATGTGTTTTGTCGCACTTCACGGAGATGTTTGCGGATGATCCGAAAATCATGAATAATTCAGTAAATATGGAATTATTATACTGAAGCAGCAACCCATACCCTCTATAAACTATATGCAACAATTTTAAAGTAGTGTGACAGGTCCCACTTATACATGCCAAAAAAAACTTTGTTTTACTCCTGCCTTATAGCCATAAAATCGGCATTCTCTTCACTAAATGTTGAAAATAATCGCTTATTCATATCCTGCATACATATATTTAATAACACTATTGTGAAGTGCGAACCTCAAGCTTGAAATCACATACTTCATTTTTTATGTAGGATGTGTATGAGCGACTATCTTCAACATTTACTGAAGAAATTTTCGGGATTATGGGTGAGTTGAAAACTGAGGCAGGAGTAAAACCCAGTTTTTTCTTTGGCAAGTATAAGTGAGACTTGTCTCACTAGTCTTAAATCGTTGCATATGGTCCAAAGAGGGTACTGATCCCTGCTTCAGTATAATTATTTCATATCAATAAAATATCCATGACTTTCGGATCCTCCGTAAATATCATCGTAGAAAGGTAATGTGAAGGGGGACAAAACATATTTTAGGTACTCAAATACTCACATGTTATATTTGCATGAGGAAGTAGAAGTCTTCAGGAACGATATGCACTTTTTCTTTTCCGTCTACTATAATTTTTAACAAAGTTATGACAAATCTAATTTTCGGCCCTGCCTGAACTTGCAGTGGCGAGTTAGCGCGAGCATGCAATGTGACGTCGGCGTTAAACCACGTTTTCTGAGAAAACGAGCGTATTTCATAAGATATTACTGAAAATCATTCTTGTGGAGAATCTCTCAACCTATCAAAATCGTTTTTTTGATAAATCTTATATTTTCTGAAATAACAACAAAAAAAATACATTTTTTTTTAATTAAATTTTTTTTTAGGTTCCACCCCTGATTTTTCGGTAAACAATTTTTTTCTAATAATACATGATGTCGAGATGCCATGTGCCGAGTTTCAGAGTGCTACAATTCATTCTTCACTTTTTGCTCGAGTTTGTATGCCGTTACTGGATTATAAATATTGAGAAGTTCCGGAAACATACACTGATTTGTCTTCGTTTTTACTAATTCAATTTTACTGATTTTCGAGAAAAATTTGATTATCATCCAATTTTATTCACTATAAGGCCAAATAACCGAAACTAGGTACAAGAAAAAAGTTTGTCTGAAAAGGTGATCTGAACATAAGAAAATAACAAAATGTTTTAATTCTATCGGTTTCATCATAACATTTCTCACATTACATTAAATAATAGTATCAAAATAACTTGAAAACATTTGGCAGTGATTGGCTCTTGGACCCTTCCCATTCCTCTTCGACTCTCATGATTTTCGGGACATACTGAATGCCCTAACTTCTACTGTATATCCACATAAAGCTCATTTTTGCATTAAAAAAATTAAGATATGGCGGTTATTACACATGTGAGCATGTATCCATTTTGGTATATTTCTTCTGGGTCTTTTCGAAAAAATGCATCTTACAAACATAAAAGCAACTAGTTCCGTATATAATGGCGCCAAAAAATAAAACGCCGACGACGATTATGAGGATTGTTTTCCAGTTGCTCGGCTCTTTGAGACTTGGACCGCCTGAAACAAAATTGTGAAATGTTAATTTAAACTTACATTGCATTGATTTTTGTTTCTAGTTCCCGGCCAATTTTATAACAATACGATACTATTCAGGTCGAAGGTAGTTATGTACAGGGTGTTTCAGGGATTATGGTATAGTTCAATTATATCAAAACAGTCTGACATAAGTAAAAACTGGTAAAGGAACCTAACAATTTGATTTTTTATGTATGTCACTTAGGCCAACACAATCGAAGCGGTAGGTGCCTATATTATTGCTCTCTAATATGATTCACCGAAACAACAGGTTTTTCCGTCGCGAATGGCGGGCAGTGTATATCACTTAGTAGCCTATATTATTGCTCCCTAATATGATTCACCGAAACAACAGGTTTTTCCGTCGCGAATGGCGGGCAGTGTATATCACTTAGTACAACACAATCGATGCGGTAGGAGCATTTTGAGCATTTTCATCAGGTCTGGGAGTTTTATCATTCTAACTTGATTATTACAGAAGTTACGGGGGTGCTTTCATGAAAAGTGAGTCAAATTAGGATTTTTCAGGACTGAATGCATTTTCACAATTTCCATCCGTCCTGAGAATTTCATCATTCTATTTCAATAATTAGGGAAGTTAAGGGGAAGCTTCCTTGTGAGACACACTGTATATATACTAGCGAAAGTAACTGTATTTTCGAAACAAAGAATTTTTCATCATCAGATTTAACACGAGAGAAATCTTGCAAGAGAATACAGAAGGGTAATTTTTATAATAATATTTTTGATTATAGAACAACTATGAACGAGTCAACAACGTGAAAGTCGGTGCTAAAACCGGTGTGTAAACAATGATACTTCAGCAGCCTATTTCATTTTGTTTGAAAGACAAAATGCGGTTATCTTATCGAAGTAACTAGAAACGTAAAATTTTCCACGGACCTTTATCATTAAAAATACCGCAATTTTTTCTTAGTGGTATCCTACTTCCTGCTCATTAAATCAGCCATATCACTAATTCATCTATTTAGATTCTTTTATTAGACAAATACGAATAAATATTCATAATTACTCATTAAATAAATGCGAATATCTGCTAATTGAACAATTTTAAGTCTAGTCACAGCCGACTTAATCTCCCGAGCCGTGGTGAGAAAATCGGCAACACCGCATGGCAAGCAATGACGTCCTACTCATTAATCCTTTAATGTGAATTTCTCGGCTTATTCGGAAAACTAGGAAAAAAACATAGGAAACTGAATTTTCAAAGAAAAGAACGACGATTAATATGGTTTTTTAATTTTTTTCATCACAAACTGGAATCGCAATATATTCAATTTCTTATATATGGGAAATCTGTCAAGTTTGGTTCTTCCATGCCCTAAAATTCACATTTGAGATTTTTTCTGATAAGTGCAGAAACCACATAGATGATCTTTGATTTTTTTCAGATTTTTCATATGAAATCTGACTGATGAAAATAATACAGAATGTATTACCTGAGTTTGGTATACATTCTGTATAATGTTGATGATTCACATTAAAGATATGCTTTCTGCATTACATAAAAAAAATCGAACCAAATATAGTTCAAAAAAGAAATAATCAACAATTTATTAACATGAGATCTTATGGCAGAATGTTTGTTTTCCCGGAGTTTTATGTTCGAATTTCAAAATGTAGATGTCGTCCACTCCGTGGTGATCGCTAATATTATATTAGGCTTACCCCCCGAATATACTCAGTTCCAAACGTATTAATTAGAGGCCCTCACAACCGATCCCATCCAATAAAGGCAAAGTGGTGAGGCCACAAACGAGATTTCGGAAGAAGATGACAGCGAAGAACGAGACTCTTCGAGTGGACTGGTAGATTGAGGGACGACCGTCTGCATTGCCATGAGACATTGGCGCAGCCAGGGGGGGGGCTTTTGGACCACAGCCCCCCCCCAAGCCTCCAAATTACTACGTCAATCATAACATCCGGCTGACGAAAGCTCTGGTAAATGATAATTATAATAATTATGAATGTAAAATTTGTGATGAATCAATTTTCCTTACATATCATGGGTAAGTCTACATCAACTACTGTTGAACATGGCTGTTTTTCAAGTTTTAAGCTTGCACGCACAACTGTTATACAGGGTGTTTCCGAAATTGGAGAAATAAATGAAATGGCAAGTAGAAGATGATAAAACAAAAAGAAATGAAAGGATACTTTTGTTTTTCGAAAAAAAAATTATTTTGGGAGATATTGAATTTTAAAATGCCCACTTTTGGTAATCACTGGTAAGAGGTCTATAGCCTGCGCAAACCGCGCTGAAACACTTCCAGCAGACACGCTCTGGCCTGGAGATTCAAACCAGTGCCTCCCAAACAAAAGTAACTGAAAACAATTTCATAAAATTTCATAAAAAATTTCAAAAATATTTGACTATTTCAAAAACGAAAATTCTTACCATTTATTGTTACATTATGTTCCCTGCAACAACCTATTTTTTTTTCTTGACATGATTTTTTGAAGAAATCTGTACAAGTGTAGAAGGGCAAATTAATTAATTTGCCCGATAAGTTACTACGTTCACAAGACTGCTGTCTTGAAAGAAATTAATTTTTGTCAGTAACGTACCTTACACTGAATTTGCCTATCTGAAAAAATGAGATCGAATTAACAAAGAATACTTCTCTTTTTTTGAAAATTGTTGACGTTTCGGAGGCTGTATCTGCCTCCGTTATCAAAACTTCTTGGAAAGACGCTGAAGAAAGTGAATTTGAATTGCGGTTTTGGAAATAAGACCTTTCTTTGACAGAGTCAAATGAAATCTGTCAACATTTTTCAAAAAAAGAGAAGTATTCTTTGTTAATTCGATCTCATTTTTTCAGATAGGCAAATTCAGTGTAGGGTACGTTACTGACAAAAATTAATTTCTTTCAAGACAGCAGTCTTGTGAACGCAGTAACTTATCGGGCAAATTAATTAATTTGCCCTTCTACACTTGTACAGATTTCTTTGGATTAAAATTTTTTAATTTTCAGATTGTGGAAGTTCATAAACCCAAAAAATCATGTCAAGAACTGGATTTCCTCCACAAAATCAAACTTTCAATCCATTTTTTTTATTGCTCCAATTTCTGAAACACTCTGTATATTAGGGACAAGTAAGAGGGCGCCATAATGGATGTCGCTCCATACTAAAACGTGCCTCGGGCCGGCACCAGTGGCGGATCTGAGGGGGGGGGGCATGGGGGCCATGAATAAGTAGTTGATATTGGTTCATCAATCAGTCTGGATATGCAACCAAACCTACGTTATACAAACCAAAATTATTCGTATTGGTAGTTTTCGTATTGAATGTTTCCTCAAACACTCGAACATAAAAGTAAAAGCCGGCGAAGAAAAACTTCCTATTCCAGACGAGGCTTTAGGAGCCCTTGCTCACTGCGATAAAATAATGTTTCCTTTAATAACATCATTTCTTGAAATTTTCATTACACTTCCGATCAGTGTTGCCTCATCAGAAAGAAGTTTTTCTTCGTTGAGGCGAATAAAAAGTTGGCTCAGATCTACTATTTCGGAAGATAGGCTATCTGGTTTAGCTATTATTAACGCTCATCCGGACATTGAGATTAATGAACAGTTAATTATCAACAGATTTGCCAACATAATTTAATAAGCTTATGTTTTATGTGTTTAATTATTAAGATTATTAGTAAAATGTTGGATTTGTGTTTTTGTTGTTTATAGTCACATTTTTATCCATCTCATTCATGTTATTCTGGACTCTGGAGTGAGCACTGACCACCCGAGGTGGTGCTGTAGGTTTTTCCGGGTTTTCCTGCAGCTGAAAAGTGAATACTCCACCAAAACTCAGTGAGTGGCCACGGAGCGCCACGGCAAATAAAAATAATATACATCCTCTACCCGCATCTCTTTCCTGGAGATTTAAAACACATTACTTTGGTCTTTTCAGATGCCTTTTTCTACTCTGCTGTCCCTGAACATTTTCATACCAAAACCATTCCCTGTACAAAGTTTAACCCTAAACGAAAGTGATGAAATTAAAACCATGGGCTTTGTGCTACGGCCACGGCAAATACTAATAATAGCCGACCTCTACCCGCACACTCTACAAGTGTACCTACCCATGATTCTCCACTGATGATTTTTGGGTTCAGTTGTTTTCAAAGTTTTCAGAATATTTGCAGTGTCCAAAGATATATATATATATATATGGCCCCCCCCTGAAAAACTGCCTGATCCGCCAGTGGCCGGCACTGTTAGTGAAATACCAAAATGGGGAGTGCACCAAAATGGTCATGGGTATCCATACTCTTGGGAATGTGATAAAGCCGGTAGCAATGTATTTGAAGCTTCCAAACTACATGGAACATACCGGGCATTGACTACGCAGGACGTCCGCCACGTTACCGTTAACGACTTTCAAATGTCAAGGTGGGTGGCGTTCTAGTTGTGTTGCAGAGGGCTATATAGGAAATTCTCTGCAAAGCAAACATTGCACGCAAGATTCTTCTACCAGAGAACGAGGAATGCGACCATGTCCCGAGCACTAGGAAATTTCTAAAAATATTTGATAATGCTGTTAATTAATAAGTCAAATTCACAGTGTGGCAGTGCAGAAGACTTGAAAATGGTAGAAAGTAAAAAAAATAGAACAGGATGATGAGGAAATCATTTACGGGCTATTTGAGGTCGGGAAGTGGACGGGGGTGAAATTTTAAGGGAGAAAAACGGTTTTTCACACGATTTCAGACAAAACTACGCATACCTACGTATGTAGGTGTTTTATAAAGTATTATCGTAATATACTTCGATTTGCAATTTTTTAATTTATCAATGTAACATGGAAACTTACATTTTTCGAGTAATTAGAGTGTAAATTTTAATAAATAGCTCAAAATTTTACATAATGTCAAAATGGTCGATTTCGAGTTTTTTTTTTGTATTTTCTGGGAAAGTCTGCCGTGGTAATGTATTTTTTTTTCAAATTTTTTTCTCAAAAATAAAGCAAGATAGGAAAAAACTTTAAGAAACAAAACCAAATCGCATTTTTATACTGTCTCATCTCAACAAAAATTGAACATACAAAAGACAGTGGCGTATACTGATTTGTTCCAATATCACTCAGATTACCCTTTGGTACGCCACTGAAATTGCTAATTTCATTCTGAGTACATTTAACGATGCATCTTATTATCGCAAATAATCACGGCAAGTTTTGTCAAAATCAGCCACACAGTTTTTGAGTAATGAATGAAAAACTATTTTTTCTAAAATCTGTTTCTTGAAAACGAAGCAAGTTGGGACACAAGCTTGCACAAATAAAAAATCTTTTACTACGAGCGTGCGCAAAGTAGTACTTTGATGCATACATTTGCGTGCGCAAAGTTACACTATTCCGCACGACGTGCGGAAAAGTAAAACTACTCAAAAATCACATTGGTAGGGAAAATTTATATTCAGGTATTTCAGTAGCTGTAGACTATTATATGCAATGTTTTACCTTTTAATCGTAATTCCAATAGTTGTATTTCAGATTAAAAAAAACTAATATTTTTTCATGTACCTTGTTTAATGATAAATGATTATATTGTCAAGCGTGCGTCTGCCGACTTTGACACATTGATATGTAATTTTTTGTAGTATAAACGAACACTCTGTGCATTTGTTAAAAAACCGATTCTGAACGTTTGGCGGTTTAACTTTGGGTCATCCCGTACATTTTTTCAAAAGGTGTTTTGAGTTTGAAATTGTGTTTTTTTTTTGTCAATTTCGACCATTAAAAAATAGATATTAAGAAAATTTTCATAGTTTGAATAATTTTGGCATCTTTTAAGATATTTTGAATTTAATATTTATTGAATTTTTATAGTTTTTATGGCATTCCTTGTTATTTATACAGACCACACATGTTGGCAAGATGTAATTATTTTTCAAAAACTATACGTCAACTATATGTCAAAAACTGTTAATTTGCATTCCGGTACTTTTTAAAATTAAAACATCAGGACTATCACTCAGATTCTCAAGTACAAAATTCAGCACAATTCAGGAAAAACTCGACACAGTTACAAAAAAAATTATTGAAAGTGATGATATAGGTACTCACCGCCACTGTATCTGCCGTTACTTCTGTCAACCCTTGACTGCTGGAAGGACCAATGAGGAAAGCCGAGACCTAAGACAACAAAGCAACAAGTTATCCACCTTTACTCGAATGTTTCGCGCATAAATATTGAAATATTTGAGCAACTATGACTGTGACTCAGTCGTCCGGAAATTAGCACATACTTACATATTACGATAATCAGGGTCGTTTTGAGATCCATTTTAACAGAGAAACACTCTACTTTTTCTCACCGATACAACTCTACCATCAACCATCTACGAGACTAACCAGTTTCATGTCTTCGATGTTCGGATGTTCGAACCGCCAACTGCCGATGCCCAACTAAAGGCCAGGCACACGACAGCACAAGGCGCTGATGGAAGCACAATAAATTTATTTCAAACATGAACTCCACCGGATACACAGGGTAATAAATTACAGAGCCGTAATCGGAAAAATGCGATAGTGTATGAAATAATACTTTTGTTTAATAATTGAACATTAGCGTGTACAGGGTGTCCCAAATTCGGGCCTCATCATTGAGATCTCGGAAACTAGAAGAGATACGAGGTCGGTTAAATGGAGGCAAAGTTGCGCAATTTGGTGCTCATTAAAACGCTGCTTTGATATTTGAAAAATTCCGAATACTTCCGAAGATTTTTGGAAAAAACCGAATATTCGCGATTTTATTTATATTTTTTATAACTCTATTTTTCAAACAGATGTTTCGTATTTGAGCTGCCATCATCAACTTTGTTTTTTTTAATACGGCCTTGGATTTTTTATTATGGATTTCAAAAGCTTCTAATGTCCCAACACAAATGATATGTAGCACTCATGTGTTAGAGAGAGACAAAAATTAGATTTTTAATAGGATTAATAACAAACTTTTTTTGCAATAAGGCATTGCATAAAACTCAAAAACTAACATAAAAGTGGGTGGTTAATAAAAAATATAATTAAAGTGTTATCCCTCAAACTCTAGGCCCTATAGGCTATATTTACAAAAATAATTTTATCCATAATTAAAACATCATGCCTATTATTGAACATCACACATTGTTTTATATCAATTTTTAGAAGCTTTTAAGGTCCTAAAACCAATGATGTGTCGTCAATGTCCTGCTAAGATCTATTCTCTGCCTCTCTCTAACACAAGAGTTCTTATGGAAAATGCTATTAATATAAACTTTTCGAATCAAATACGAAACGTCTGTTTGAAAATCTGATAACACCATCTTGTAGCACAGAGAAAGTAGCAATGAGAATGTGTAATTTGTTTTGTTACATCTATTCAGAGTTATGAAAAAATAAAAATGAAATTCGAATATTCAGTTTTTTCCAAAAATCTTCGGAAGTATTCAGAATTTTTCAAATATCAAAGCGGCGTTTTAATGAGCACCAAATTGCGCAACTTTGCCTTCATTTAACCTACCTCGTATCTCTTCTAGTTTCCGAGATCCCAATGATGAAGCTCGAATTTGGGACACCTTGTACAAATGATCTTATTATACACTTTCACAGCCGACTTAAATCTTCCGAGCCGTGGTGAGAAAATCGGCAACACCGCATGGAAAGCCATTTGACGTCCTACTCATTATTTCTTTAATGTGAATTTCTCGGGTTATTCGAAAAACTAGGAAAAAAACATATGAGAATGAATTTTTAGAGAAAAGAACGACAATTAATGTGGTTATTTAATTTTTTTCATCAAAAACTGGAATAGCAATATATTCAATTTCTTAGATATGGGAAATCTGTCAAGGTTAATTTTTCCATGCCCTAAAATTTACATTTCGAAAGATTTTTTTTACTTTTTTTTCCTATAAGTGCAGAAACCACATAGATTTTCCATATATAAGAAATTGAATATATTGCGATTCCAGTTTGTGATGAAAAAAATTAAATAACCACATTACTCGTCGTTTTTTTCTCTAAAAATTTAATGTCCTATGTTTTTTTCCTAGTTTTCCGAATAAGCGGAGAAATTCACATTAAAGAAATAATGAGTAGGACGTCAAATTGCTTTCCATGCGGTGTTGCCGATTTTCTCACCTCGGCTTGGGAGATTAAGTCGGCTTATTTTATTATAAAGTTTTTTGAACAATTATTGTAACATAATATCAAATTATATAAAGAAACAGCAAATAACAATGTGGGATAACAGTTTCTACAGTGAATCATTTAATTCAATATTTTCTATGTAGGTACATTCATTTTAAAAACGTTGCCAATTTTTTTACTAACAGCAATTACTGAGATCTTCCTGTAACAAATAAAAAAATTTAAAGCATTTACGGACATCTGGCAGATATGAAACACTGAAACTATTTTGTCTAGAAAATATGCATGAAAGGATCGTTTATTTTAGAAAATAAATATGGCATAATCAAAAATAACATATTCAGATTTTTTTTTTAAGAAAAAATTATTATTTATTTAAGAAATACCTATTAATTTACAGTTTGAATTATTCTTGAAGGAACGTTCTTATTGAAATCCCAAGCTAAAAATCAACATCAGTTCATATTCATTGTTCAGTGTTAAAATAAAATAATATAGTTAATTTCATTAGGTGACATGTACACAAAAACCATAATAAATTCTGTTTCATCTTACAGTTGTTATTCCTTTCCAATAAAATACAGACAAAGTGTTGGGAAGTGAACAACATTGCGCAAGCTATACTGCTATAGGTATATGAGCTCAGAGAGATGAAAGAGAGGGGTGATCACTGAGATGACTGGGAAGAGACTTGAAGAGTTTCGAGCGCAGGCCAACAGCCTGTGTGACCCAGATGTTTCACATCAAAAATAAAAATGCAAGGGTTTGGTGACTACATATACTTTTCATAATGACTCAAGTATAGGTATATGACATTAAATACTACTACCTATCATGTGATTATAAATAAATGAACAAAGTTTGAGGTATATTGAAGTACTTATGTAAAAAATATATATTTTTAAAGAAAACTCTACCAATTATCCAAAAAGTCGAGGCCAGTCTTAGGTAGAGAATTTGTAGAATCAGTTTTGGGAGATTCCACTTTGTTTTCCACCACTGGCTCTTGATATATCAAGATTTTCTGAAAATAAAGTGAATGAGGTAAGTATATGGAAGATATTGACATTGTAGAATTTATTTCTATTAGGCATTAAATTTGGTGGAGAAATTTGCATCCAATAAAAACCTCCAGTTTCCTCCGAAATAGTTCTTATTATAAGGAAAAACTCAGTATCTATTTAAGTGGTGAAATCTGAGTTATCACCTCAAAACACCAACTAAATAGCATGTAAAATCAAATACATATACAATAAATAAAATCACTCTGAATTTCTGATATGTATTTTACCTTGGGTGGCTTATTGTGCTTCAACTTGGGTATGGGTGCTTTGGCCTTTATCTCTTGAAAACACTTTGGTTGTTCAGTCTGAAAAATACTAAGATCTCTTTGGCTCTGTGTTTTGAAAGAAAACGGACCTGAATGCTCATCTCTATATGAACAATGATCATCAAAAATTTGTTTTGCAGCATATTCCATTTTGATGTTCTCTTCACTTGGTGTATATTGTAATGAGACTTCGGGTTTTATGATACTTTCTGATATGATTATTTGCTGTTCTTTCTCTGAAAGAGTATTCCATAAATCCTCATAGGATAACTTTGTATGTTGGATATCCTCGTAGAGTCTTGAGGATATGGAATTCATATTTCTGAAATATTCATCAGCTGTGCGTTTCAATGCCATATTTTCCGACTTTCATCAAGTTAACTCTACAATTTGTAGCTTTATTCTTGAGGACTTCAATAAAATACTCATTAAAAATGAACCACCCAAAACCTTAACACAAAACCAAAACAAAAGTGGCTACGTTTTTTTATTACTTCATTGGTTTCCTTGACTGCATGACTGCGTTCATAAACTTACTCTGAGTATAGACTGATTGTGCTTACTCCGAATCGTTTTTAAACGTACTCTAGCTTCATGGAGCATGCATTGACAATCGTTCAGAAACTTACTTCGAGTAAACTCTACCTACGTACTCTGCTTTTGACAAGAGTAGTGATATACTCTGACAGTAATAACAATGACGGAAATAATTTTATAGTTTGTGTTTGTTGTTGTTTGTATGTTTACACTTGGAAGTTTCGACAATTTATAATATAGATTGTAGTCCCATGATATAATTTTCATGTAGAATTAATTGGCAGGGATTTTGTTATTCTTACAAATAAAGGTATTCTTCAAAGTGTAATGAGTAATATTTCACTTCTGTAATCCCTAATAAGGAAAACTTCAATTCAATGAAGCACTTTTGTCATTGATACTTTGAACTCTTTGCAGAGTTTTTGAACGACTATACGGGAAGTAATGATCGACATGTACTTCTAATTACGTGACCGTACTCTTAATCTACTCTTAGAGTAAGTTTATGAACGCAGCCTAGGAAAGTAGAGTTAGAGGACGGTCACGTGACTAGAAGTACATGTCAATCGTTACTCCCGAGTAGTCGTCCAAAAACTCCAGAATAGGAATAAATAACAGTTCTCTAAAACGACATAAATTATCATTCCGGAAGCAGAATCACAGCAATGAAACACTTTCTGAGCACTTTCTTCACGACATCAAATGTCCTTTGGTTTACTACGAAGTGTAGCACTTTCCTACACCTGGTGTAATTTAAACTCGATTTTCAGTCAGTATTTTGTTTGCAGATTGATTTGACACATTCATTTGTTTGAGATGCACTCAGCTACACTCGTTTCAAAATGTGGTGTAATTTACACTACACCTCGATGCAAACGAATGAACCTGAACCTCCTCGCAGCAGACGAAAGGTCTACTAGAACTAAACTAGAACCACTGAAATTGAGTTAGTTTTATTATTAAAGAGGTGTTCTGACTGTTCTGTGTCAGTGACTAAACTAGACTTGGAGTGTCGAGACCACAGAACTTAAACACAGAACTTAAACTCAAGAGTCCAAGTCCAAGGACCAAGACTCTGACGACAGTCAACGTCAACAACTAACAAGACGTCAGTAAAAGGTAATCCAAAACGTCCAAACAATAACAAATCTGAAAACATTATTTAAAAATTTAATTTCATCAAAATGCCAAAAGTTGTTTCGCGAAGCATAGCTTGTTCTGATACCAAAGATCAAGAAGAATATGGAGATGAAAAGCCATTACACATCTATTATTGTTTGTGTGGTCAAATGACTCTGATTCTAGGTAGGTAGGTAGGTATTCAACTACAATTTGTCTAATCTCTAACAACTTCCATCTGAAAACTATGAGTTCATAGAAGTTGTTACAAAATAAACATAATTTCAAGTAATTTTTTTTAATATTCAACAAGAATCTAAATGGTTTCATTATACAATTTATATGTGTATAATGAGTGAAATTGTTTTGGACTTCTATTGCCCAAATTAAAAAAATAAATAAACTAATTATCTGTGGTTCTAACTCACAACATTTCAAGTGTTTTCAACAGCGTCTATTGTTATTTCCTAACTTTATCAACTATTAACTTTCCAGATTGTTCAATTGAGAAACTACCCTTGCGTAAAAGAGATGGAGCCAGAGTCCTGGACGGAACAAACCATGCCCACAAAATCACGTGCGATACGGATGAAACAGTTCACATTAAACGTCCTGAGGGAATAGAGAGGCAGTATCGATTAAAGTGTAAAAAGTGTGGACTCCTGTTATATTACAAACATGAGCCTCAGGGCCCAGTTAGTTTTATCGTAAGAGGTTCACTAATAAAGAGTACAAACGAGGGACCTATAAATGATATCTACAATCAAGTTGCTATAGAAAAGCCCAAAAAAATTATGGTCACTAAGCATACGAAAAATATGGGTAAATTTAGTTCGGTAACAGTTTCTACAATTGACGAGGAGGAAGATGAAATTGAGGCAGTAAGTAATTTGTTTATATTGCATAACCTTGTATAATATATTGAATCACAGTTGTATTTTTAATAGCTCCTAAACGTCATATTATGATACTGACATTTTGTTATGAGTCCAAAATGGTAATTATTTCCTTCCCAATAGTCAACCTAATATAACAAATTGAATGATTTTCAAATGTTAAAGTAAGAAAATATCTGTTCTGAACAAAAAAAGTTTAAAAAATAATGAAATTTAAATTTTATAGTAAATAAATGAGGTCCTTGGTGAATTAGACTGTTCTTACCATTTCTTGTCAGGTTGATAAATTTTCATATAATCAATGTAAACTTTTTGCAGAGAGAGGTTGCTGACAGTTACGCCAACAATGCACGTATTATCGAAAAACAACTTGAAAGGAAGGGGATGACGAAGAGAAAACAAGAACAGAGTAAAATACAAGAAATCAAGAAAGTCCGAGGCACATTAATTGATAAGTAAATTTTATTGTTTTGTCTTTGGCACAAGACAATTCCTACTTCTAAAGATTTTAACTGTATTTCATATTTTAATTGTAAATGGGGAATTAAATATTATGAGGATGATAACACTACAATCATTCCATTTTCTCCAAAAAAATGGCTGGTGCCTGCAGGAAAAATAAATAAATAAGAATTGGTGACTTGTTTGAATTTGTAGAAGTTGAAGGGTTGAGAGAAGTGTGATTAATAACTAATTCTAAAAACCATTTTAGTTAAGTGAGTAAAAAAAATATAAAACGTTTTTTACTTCTGTTTAAAATGTCAACTTTGTTTTGTAACCTGTAATCTCATGTCACCCTTTTACAATTTTTCAACAATCTATAATTTTAATTTATTTAAAGAGCAAGTGATGTAACTACACAATTCATGACCTCCCATTGCCACCAACTCACGGTTGTGATAGTACATAGCCCTTGCTTGGATGCTTGGTCCCGTGCTTAGTGAAAGTTTGGCCGTGGCAAATGGAAGTGTGGCTGGCAAAATGTGTAATGAGATATATCTATATTGACATCCTGATCCCAGCAAACAGATCTGTAACATGACATCTCTGAGATGTCGCAATGAGATAACAGTGCAATATCACGAACGTTGCTTGACTGCGATATAAAGAAGCAAACAAACATATACGTGACTTGACATCGCTGGGATGTACAGAAGCAGACTTTTAGTATCAAGTTGATTTCATTTTTAGATGAAAACTAATGGACCGTTGACATAAACATTTGGGAATTTCTGAAAACATCAAAAGAAAATGATAGTTTGAAATACAAAAAGAGAAGTCTACAAAAGCCAGTGTCATAAAATACGCTCATGAAATATGCACCAATTAAACATTCTTGATTTTCGCGGTTTTGATGTACATACATTATATTTTTAACCGTTGGTTACAATGGGTAGTTGGTATGGTCGCATGAAAATATGGCGACGGTGAATATGGTTAATTATCCAGTCGCCAAAGTACGGTTCTGACATTATACGAATCTGTTTGTTTATGAACTCTAGCACCAATAGTGTTCGTTCAAAGTCCTTGCCCTAGCACGCCGTCGTAGAAAAAGACACTGAAGTTATAAGGTGAATACGGGGTGTTGCGGCTAGTATTTGTCTAATTTTCAGAACGAAATAATTAAATTTGTTTTTTTACTCACCGGTGGAACAAACAATCCACTTTGTTCTTATATATTTTTATAATAAATATACTTAGGTGCGAAGTTGGTCGATAGGTTCCACATAAGTGTTTAAAAAAACGTTCCTTGGTTCTGTCTACGGAAGTCTATGCCTATGCTACAGTAAGGATAAGGAAGACGAAGAAACAAATGACAGTGACGTTTAAAATTATAATGGTAAATAGAAAAATAAAGGAAGGAAAACTACAGGGAAAATCAATGTAGTCTGTAAATGTGGAACAGGGAAGTGGAAAATGATAAAACGCATGCCCAAATTGATCTTTTTGCCCAAGATCATAGAATAAATCAAAATGCAGTTACAGAAATGACGTATCAAAGTGCGATGCAAGTGCAACAACTATAGGCAGTATTTCTGTAATATTTTGTGCAATTATAAATCCACTCTCTCCACTCAAAAAGGTATCTAATAGGTTCAAATTAAAATCAACTGGCGTTTGTTTATTTATTTTCAATTTGGTATTTTTGTTTTTTTTAGTATGGATACTTTACTGCAAGACTTTGATATTAACACAAAAAACTATGATTATACTCAGAAGAAATGCCAGGATGGTAGTGATACACAGATGACTTCCAGTACAGTATCTAGTTTGTCATCTCCCTTAGATTCAGGGGTACAGTTACTGGACAGTGAAAGTGAAATGACTTCAGTAATGTCTGTAAGTGGATTTGGTTGTGAAAATGAGAGTATCTACTTAGATAGCGACAAACCTGTTAGGGATAGAATTGATTACGGATCTAGTCAGAAAGAAGTGAATGAAATGAATATTGAGAAAATCATTTTTATAGAGAAGTCTACTTTTAAGGACCCCTTTCAGGGGAGTCTGGAGCAAATATTTTCAAATGAAAGCAATGAAAAGCCTACTGATGAAGTTGAAAAGCATGATATTGAGAAACCTCTAAATACACATGCAAGAGATGTGAAAAATATAACAAAGAGTGATATTGTGAATAAAAACTTTGTTGATTACAAAATGCTATCCAAGTCTGCTCCAAGCTATTTTGATGACAAAAAGTTTGAGTGTAAAAGCTCATCTCATGCTCTTGATCTTGATTCTCAAAGATTCAGTGATGATTTTTGTGAAATGGAACATCCTATCAAGAATACTGAAATTGACTTGATGAATGTGTCTCTAACAAGCTATGAACTTTTGGATTATACTCTTCAAAACCGAAATTTAGCTGTAGAGAATCCAGATATGCATGTTAGTCTCTCAGAAGAAGTTAATGAAAACCTCAAATTGGCATTAAATCAAGTGGCAGCTACTCAAGAGCCAGTTCCTGTTGTGCCCACTGTAGTAGAAAGTAAAGATAAAGCTCATGAAGAACAAATAGTTTTTCGTAGACAAAGAAAGAAAAAGTCTAAATCTGATACTCCCAAAAAAAGAGTGTCATTCCATGAAGATATACTCAACAGCACCAAAATCGATGACATTCATATAAATCACGGATTTATCACACACGAACCTGAAGTATCCCTCAGCTTTTTCCAGAGAGGGTTTATAAGAAAACCTGATGTTGTCAAAGGCAGATACAGCTGGGCTGCAGAGGGTGATTCACCATATTATGAAAAGACTTCAACAGAACGAGAAATTAAATCTGATATTTACATTGCTCACCCCAGGTATTCTTCAACATCTTCAAGTTCAACTGCCAGTATGTCAAGTTCTATTGATGAAGAAGATTCAGAGGAAATTTTTGTGAAAAAGGAGCCAAGCCTGAAATCCAAACCAAAGTCAAGTTGCCTGAAGAAAACTAAACACACTAAAAAATATATTGACACTAACATCGTTCAAGAGGAAATCAGTTTGAAAAAGAAAAAGTCAGAAACAAATTTATTGGACTCAAATATATTTGGCAGCTTGAAGAATATTTTGACCTTTTCAACTTCAGTTCCTCTCGCTGAACGAGGAGTACCAGAGGGCCAAGAGGATCTGTCAATTTATTCTTCTTCTCAGGGCAGTTCGAGCAAAATGTCCTTGGGAAATCTAATGCTCAAAAATTTTGGAACTATAGAGATAAAACCACCAGCTGTGACTAAACTTAATCAAGCCAAAAATAATTTGAAATTAACTAAAAGCGAAGGCTTCTATCCTACTTACCCAAATGTTCATCAGAACTTACCAGGAAATATTATTCTTTGCGACAGCAATGTTTATGAACACAAAGGTAAGACTTCAGTGAAGTTTGAGATCCCTCCATTCAGAGTTTTCTATTCTATGATCCTATAATTTTCAGAGAACATTGTGAAATCCAAGAAAACGTATCAGACATAAAACTGCATTTTTTGACAAGTGACTCAGCTTCATGCATCTTCAGGTCTCACCGAAAGTGATATAAACTTTCGATTTTTAAATGAGACACCTGGTATATTTTCGCTTTTTTTTCCCCTATAACATTCTGAATACAATCATGTATCACTTGTTACTTTTCAAAACCATTTTTTTTTTATTTAATTTTTAATCTATTTTTCAATTTTAGTCCTAAAGTATTTGGAAAAATACAACATTTTGGTTTTCGGTTAAAATGCACCTGCTGTGTAAAATTTAATTTTCAAATTATTATTACTATTTTTTTCCAATAGCAAAAAGTGACTCATAGTTGTATTCAGAATATCCAAATTCATTTTTTTTCTGACCTGATGAGCCACTATGTTGCCATAAAAAAAATTGTTATAAAATTGAATTTTACACAGCAGATGCATTTCAACCGTAAACCGTAATGTGATTTGTGATTGTGGATCTATTGTTATTCTAGTAGGTTCTCTAATCATTTGATTTATACAATAGGTTATTGAAAGATTCTTGGCTTTTTTAACATAGAAACTAATATCATCAAAATTCAAGTTGAAGTCCCCAACCAGAATGAATCGAATATTAGATGAAATGAGCTTATCACAAACATCTTCAAAATCTTCCAAAAATTTTGCACCAGAACTGGAAGGCAAATGATACAAACACCCAATTTACCATATTGAAGACTTAAAGTTGACTTTTACAATTTTACGCCAATAGTTTGATTCAAGCAAAAACTTTTTATAAAAAAAAAATTCCAAATTGTGATTTAAATAAATGACAGTTCCACGAGTGTGTCTATTTTTTAATTGCATCAAGTACGTGTATAGTTGTTTATCTTCTCGGTATCTTTAATATCCTCTGTTGTTCTTGATTCACTCAGTTAAATAATTTTTGGATTATAAATGAGAAGGCCCTCCTGGATTTCATCTTTATGTTTTATTAGGCTTTGGGCATTAAGGTATATGATACCACTATTCAACTGTATATTAGGATCATTTATCAGTTTTTTCTCTCATTTGTTTCATCTTTTTTTACAATTGTAGGTTGACCATTGATTGTATTTTATTTTTTTCGAAGTATCTCCTGTAGTAATTATTTCATCTAACTTAGATTTTACTTTATGGAAATATTCTCTTTGTTTTGGAGTATGATCCCCAAATATTCATATACTTGGTATTTTAATAATCTGTTTATTCATGAGGATTTGTCTTCTATCATCTTGGGATTTAAAAATTTCCTTAATAGGTCTGTTTTTATTTGCTATCCATTTCCCCAGTCTAAAGTGCTTGATATCTTCTGTATTAGCACTAAAATCCTCAAGTATACTTTTAATCGTTCCAGTCTCTTTTGCAATTCACTCCATTTTAAGTTTCTCCTGAGGTTCGTAAACATTATATATTGTGATATTATAGATACTAATAGATAACATAATCAAATGACATGTTGATTAATTCTCGTATGTAGCTAGTTTGCCTGATTTGATAATATGGGCCTTTTGGAGGCCCTTAATAAATTCGAAGAAATTATCACTCCTCGCTTGACTGCATGATGGGTATAGTTTCTTTAAGTTGTAAAATAGCAAAAGTCGTTTCAAGAAAAGGTTCATTGTTTACGCTGGTTCACGTCAGTGATCCAAACTTTCGATAAATATTGCTGTTGTCACAAATTGGCGAGATGACAAAGTTAAAAATATTTTACAAGTATCTCAAATCTTGTAGGTTTAGAGAGTTCATTTCGATCTATGACACTATAGTGACGGGTCATCTCTGGTAATTTATAGAAGGTGAAACCAGTGGCATATCTTAAATTCTATTGTATCTTCATGTCAAGTTGGACAACTGGACAACATGCTATTTGAGACAATTCTCAATAGCGGGACTTTTTTTATGGACTGCGCAAACTGTTCGACAACTAGTTTGAATAATGACGTCATTACATTGCCAGATAGACCATTGTTATGACATTCTCTGTATTTTTCACATTTCAGGCATCAGCTATTCATATGAATATGACAAATTTCAAAAATCTTTTGAGAATCCGACCCAACCAAAAAGCTCAACAGTCTACCAAAGGATTCTGAAGGAATTCAATTTCTTTCGGAGACAAGCTAGAGAGGAACAGGAAGTCACAGGCGAAGATGATTTTGAAATAATCAATAAAGCATCCACTCCAATAAAAACTCAAGATAGTGCTGAAGAAGTTGAAGAACCTTCAATAAAAGAGGTTATATCAGCCCCTAGCAGTAGTGGAATGAGCAAATTTTCATCCACAAGTAAATTGGACTGGTCTGATAATGAAACAATTTCTGATTTTTCCGACCTGCAGAATTCAAGACATTTGAGCTCGCCCAAGAAAAAAGTGAACAGAAGTAATCACTATTCGATTAGCAGCTCATTCAAAGCACCTCTTTCCGAAAGGATTGAAGAACCAGATATGGCCAAGTCATTGCCTTCTGGAAAGACATCCGCTTCCAAATCTTCAATGATAAACAGATTTTTGAGGAATGTCACCTTGAAGAAAATGCTCGACTTGAAGGTTCAAAATAAAGAAAAAAATTCTAAAAGAGTGCTCAGTTTATACATAAAAGGGGTGACGCCCAACAAAGAATGTGATGAGCTTGATAGAGAATTGGAAAAGGAAATTCTAAATGGAAGAAAAAAACTTTTAAATTACACGGATCGCTTGGATAAAAAAATGATTATCCAGTTTCGAAAGGAAGTATTCAGAAGCAGACTTGAGAAGCTATTGAGAGTGAGTTCTATTTACAAATAATTTTTTTTTGTTCATATTTTTTATTTTTGAGTTAGAAATAATAATTACGTTTATACGCATTTCATACTCGTATAAGCCCAGGGCCAGTATTTACCATTGGAGGCCCTGGGGCCCCTATTACTATAATGTGATAAAGGACTAAGTATTTTCTTGAAGATTTTTACACAATTCATGCATTTGCTCAGGTACCTGACGGTTGCCAATCAAATTCGCTTCAGAATAACATTTTGCAAGTCAGAGCCTAAACACACCAGGTAAGTTTTGGAAGGGACATGTTTCAGGGGGCTTCCTCAGCCCTCCTTTTTAATATCTTCCTATTGCCATTATCCGTTGCACTCGGAAAAAGGAAAAACCTGAAGATACAACTACATCGAATTGATTTCTCTTTTCAACCAAGTTTATTTTTTGAATTTCGTCAATATTTTTTTGCCATATATACTTCGATTAATTTATTAATTTAGATAAGATACATTGCAATTACTCAACAGATGGCGCTGGCGGCACATCAACTTGCAAATTGCAAAAGGCATAAAGATGGAAATCAAAAAAGGTATTCACGTCATTCGAAAATAATTAGATAGTTGTAAAGAGAACTGAATTCTCTTTTCAATGATGTGACACTTGACCTCCCATGCCATTTAAAAGTTTTAATTTGATGTGTCCCCCGCGACCTCTGTTGACCTGGGAGATTCGTAAAAATACATTTTTTTAACAAACAATGTTTTTTATTAATATTATAACACACTATTAACTGATATATCTATATGTTAATGTAAAAGTCAATAGCAAATATTTCAAGCATTCAGTATGATTTTATTTCTGAATTTTTCGCGTTAGTTTATTTCTGTACAATGCATTACTACATCATATTTAAAACAATAACAGTCAAAAATTATTGTGCAAAAACAAACAAACTCCCACAAAAATTTCCTTACATTGTTCTTCATTTGGGATGGTTTTCTTAATTTTGTTGAGATTCGACAGAACCAGGTATTCTACACCTGTCATTTGATTCTATTATTTTGATGGATAGAGAACTTTTATAAATATCAAAAATTATTTGATGTTTTTACTAGAGTTTGGTAATAATTCGAAAGGATTCTCATAGGAGAGTTCTGACATTATGAACCGCTATTTCGTTTTGGACGCATATTTTTGTTTGAAATTTTGCTGTGCTATGGACAATTGAAAATCGTTTTGAAGAATATCCCTCAACCCCCAATGTTATTTACAAATATCTTTGCAAATGTCGGCCCGATGCCATTTTGAAAGATATACATTTTTTATTGTTATCAAAGGCAGTGTATGAACTACCAATTAACCAAAGAAGAATTTTAATCCGTTCAAAAGTTAGAAGGGTGGTTACTCTATGGACAGATTCTATGTATTCTTATACAAATTTTCGTTTTCTTTCAGATTTTTCATGTGAGAAGTGCATACACAACGAACGGAGACACAAAACCGCTACTTGTTCTTCTTACAGACAGCACTCTTTATGTTACCGGTACAAAACCAAATGGTTCTTACTGTAATCATTTCGTGTTGCCTTATACTGAACTCGATACAATACTCATCGGCCCCAATGCTCAGACGATCCACTTGTCCAATTGTGACAAGGAGATGCAGTGTATTGTCAGTACTGGATGCAGCGACATAACCGGAGAACTTGTTGGGCAACTGGAAATCGCCATGAGAAAGGACATCAACAAACCCAAATTACCTGCCGTGAACCAGCTCAGTATGAGGGATATGGTAAATTTGAGAAGGGCTATTTGCAAACAAACATCTGTTAGCAAGGTACGTATTCTAAGGAAATATTTGCTTTCAGTGTTATTTATTGAGTGTTTTTATTTAACTTGCGATGTTAGTGTGTGTGTGTGTTCCTCTTATTCTAGTAGGGAGTTGTAATTTTAAATGTTGCTTCACTTTCGAAATCAATGCAGTAATGTAAAAAAAATCCCAATAGAAATTTCGCAGTAAATTATAAGCCTCATAGAAAATTTGAAATATACCCATATATTAAAAATTCAGTTACTGTATTTTCTGGTATTGTTCTATTAGATACCTCTGAAAGTTCATCGAAAATTCTTATTACACGCTTTATATTAGCTTCACTTGTATGTTTGTTTGTTTTGTTTGTTTGTTTATTTGTTTGTTTGTTTGTTTGTTTGTTTGTTTGTTTGTTTGTATGTTTGTAGCTGACTCCTTAGGGCGTGATTTTCACCCATTTCCAGACGTCCGAATGATTTGAAATTTGGCAGGTGTTCTTATTCCTACGACAATGCCATATGACATTTTTTTTGTTATAAAAAAACAAAATTTCGGCTCCAAGGTGGCGGACGAGATTTGTGATAATGGTCCGATTCCATTCAAAATTGGTATATAAGGGTTTTTGGAGATTATGATTTTTTTAATCAAAATTCATAAATTCAAAATGGCTCCAAGATGGCGAACGAGATTTGTGATTATGGTCAGATTCGATTCAAAATTGGTATGTGAGGTTTTTTTAGGTCGTATATTTCGAATTTTATGTCAAAATTAATAAATTAAAGATGGCGGCTCCAAGATGTCATTATGGTCTGATTCGATTCAAAATTAGTGTATTAGGGTTTTCAGGGTCAGAGATTATGAATTTTTCGTAAAAATTTATGAATTCAAGATGGCGGCCCAAGATGATGGACGAGTATTGTGATTATGGTCAGATTCGATTCAAAATTGGGTATAGTTTTCGGGGTCGGAGATTTCGATTTTTTAGTAAAAAAATAATAATAGTAAAAAACTAAAGAACACGCTTTACTTCCCATGGACTAAAAAGTAAAAAATAATTGACAATTTAATTTCTCAAATGTAAAAAAGCGTGGGGTGCTTGATAAAGTCCTCTTGAGCTCTTGAACGCTCTGTATTGTTAAATTAAACAAAAAAAATGAGAATATAGATCGAAAGCACCCACGGGAAGTAAAGTGTGTTCTTTAGTTTTTTTAAACTAATATTTTTTTTTATTTATTACCGCAACCATGACAGTAAATGGGTTAATATGAAAGGGGGTCACGTTACTCGGATGCTGTATCTCTCAATTGTACTCTATCTATCTCTAGTTATATATTTTTCATACTTCTACATGTAATTAGATAATATCTGTTTGTAACCAATATAAATAAATTTATAGGATGAAGAGTACTATTATTACAGCATTGTGAACGTCCAAGATTTTACATCAGATACCGATCCTACTCCGCTAGGTCCAAACAAAGAAGGTCCTCTCATGTTTAAAACCTCAGAGTCTGAATCATCTCGATGGGAAACTGCGTATTTTATATTGAAGTGAGAATTCTCAAATTAAAATGATAATAATTGAACCATCAACTAATGTATTTTCAGAGCTGGTGTCTTGTATATGTTGTCTGCTCCATCGCAGAGAGTACCTATGAGAGTGTTTCCTTTGATAAACGGTTCTTGTCATGGCGCCAGAAGAGTGTTGAATTGTCCAAGACCACATACATTTCAACTTATCGTTGAGGGAAAGAGTTTGCTTTTAGCAGCCCCAGATGAATATGTTACCAGTGAATGGTTGCAAGAACTGGTACACGCAGCTAGTGGGGTGAGTGACACGTACTGCTCAATGATTGGATTATATTTACTCTTATACAGTTCAAAAACATCCATTAAAATGACTAAAATCATTGACCATAACTTTGAATTTGTGGAGCAAATTCGGTTCTTACATAGTTTAATTTGTTATCATTCTCAGACTGTACAAATAGATAGATTAATAGATTTTTTATTTGTCTTTATTTATTTGTTTAGGGGCAAGCCCATTTAAAGTATAAATTACAATTTAAAATTGAAATTAAAATAAAATGAAATGTAAGGCGTTGAAATACAAATTACAACTAAGAATAAGTTTGAAAGGGTTAATTTTTTAAAGTTTAAAGGGGTTGATTTAGAATTTAAAATGACAAGAGACAATAAGCGTCAATAAATAAAAGGTATGCTTTACATTAAAACAGGGTTTCTCAAACGTTCGGCTCCACGAACCCCTGTTGAAGTTTCCAGGTGACAGCGAACCCCTTAACCTTAACTAACCGATTAAATCCCCCCTCCCTCCCAAAGAAAATAATAAAATTGGCTGTTGAAGAAAATAAGGTTTTTATTTCGATAAAAGGTAAAAAATAAAGTGTCAAAAGAAATATCTTTTTAATATTAATCTGATGTGAGTGCTTGTTTCTTATCCCAAATGGAGTAAATTTTAGGTGTAATTTTGGACAATTTTTACCTTAATTCTGACTCGGTACCAAGTCGATTTCTGTATTTAGTTTTTATCATGACCAGGTGTGAAAACCCATTCTCATATAAGAAATTACACCTGGTGTAATTTACACTTCATTTTAGCATTCGTTTGCAAATTAATTTGACACATTCCTTTGTTTGAACTGCACTCAGCTACACTCGATTCAAAATGTGGTGTAAATTACACTACACTACACTACACCTTGATGTAAACGAATAAACCTTATGTTGTAGCACATAAGGGTAAAAGGAAATTCACCGCTTTGCATGAGAGTTCGGGTCGTTCGGGATACTCTTCCTGTCTAGCTGCCCAAAAATCTATCAAAGACATCCTTTTTAAATCAGCTTGAAGAGTTTCATCTACGGACATTAATAATGACACTCATGTTGCTTAATACTCAAACTAGAATGTATGCTCTCGTTCGTGACCGCAAATGGGTTACGAATTCAGCCATCTTAATATCTGTTGATTCATCAACTTGAATCGCGTAATAATTATTTTGTAATCGTTGTGTGAGTTGATTTTCAACATCGTGTGCCATGTCGTGAATGCGACGTGCAATTATCACTTGAAAGTGGTATTTTATCCAGGAATTTCGAAAATGTGTCAATACACAACTGACCATATCTTTAGCAGCTGGTAAAATCAATTCGTCAGCAATATTGTATGACTTGCCGGTCTTTGCGATTTTATATGCCAAGACGGTTTTCATAGTCTTTTTCGAAGAAGCCAACTCTTCCTTTTTTCTAAAAAAAAATTCTGTGTCTACTTACTAGGGATGTTTTGTTTCCAAATGTCTTCGCTACAATGATGGCTTCTGAACATACAAAGGTGCGTTTAAATTGAAGCGAACATAAGCGAACGAACGGGAAGGAATGAATTCGTGAATTCAACTACTCTACCAGACAAAATAGAATGTAAAAATAGTTGTTATATGACTGTAATTCCTGTGAATTCATGTATATTGATATATAATTTGTGTATTTTTGTCCTACAACGCCTTTTCTACTATGAGATTTTAATCCTCGATAATGGTGGATTTATAAACTCAACAAAACTTAGAATTAAATTAACAACTAAGAATTAACAAAGATAAATACATTAAAACGCCATTAAGGGTTTATATACTTTCATCTGTCAATTAAATTATGAACTAGCAACTAAGAAGATGGCCATCTTTCATCTTTTCAACTAAGAATTAATTTTCTTAATTGAAAATGGAAGTGGGCATGCGCAAAATCGGCGAAGTGACATGTCATTTGTTATCGAAATTAAATTTGTTTATATTTTTAGAGATATGTTTAAATATTTTCTTGCAATAAAAAATATAATGGATAGTGAAGCAATGTTGAGCACGATGGATCTTCTTATAGCTGACATATTGACAGTCATAGAACATAATTCTTAATTTTTTAGTTGACGTTTATAAACACATTCTTAATTGCTTAATGTTAATTCCTAATTGGTAATTCCAAATTCTTAGTTTAGTTGAGTTTATAAATCCACCATAATGAAGAGTATATGATTTGATTTGATTTAATCGCACGTTAGAAGGTAGGACATCGTTAATCCTTGTCTCGCACAAGTTTCGACTTTTGAGGGCTGCCGTTCGTAAGGGGACGACAGCTGGTTAACGGAAAAAACAATTTTGAACTTTTGAATTTTTTTTAAACAGTTCAGTATCAGTATGGTGACTTATGTTGTGAACAATTTTTTAACCGACATTTATCTATATTTTGCAGACATACAATCATCATCGTGAGAAAAATCCGACTCAGTCATGCTCTCTACTTCTAACCAACGATCACATTTTGACTGTGAGAGAAGTTTTTCCCCACACCATAAACTTCGGATTGAATTCGGTGCGTCCGCATGAGCCAGGAAAAGGAATCCAAGCCCTGTCTTGTGCCTCGATAGTAGACTTAACGTCGTTTCGCTTGCCGTCAGCCGAACAAAGCTGGTGCATTCTCGTAAGAAATTTCATGGTATTCGTTTATTGTTTCAATTCATTGTTTGATTTCCTCCAGGAGTTTGCTTGCAGAGAAGTACATGAATATAGCGGAGATTGGATATTGTACTTTTCTACTAACATGGAGCTTGAAAAATTCATTACTACTCTCGAATATCTTTGGCAATATACTAATGAAAGGGTAAGTGTGATAAAATTACTATAATTTGAATATGTTTTTTAGGTAAACAGGACATATTTTTAAACAATCAGGCATGTAAATTGTTAGAAATGTTAAACTTCGTTCGAGCTATAGTCAAAGCTGAAATTTTTTCAATTTAATTTTATAGATTAATATGTTGAATTTTGTAACTCCTGCATGATTACTGTTGCGTTTAAATTAATTGTGCTACTCCTAAAGTGGCGTATGGAGTTAGTTACAAGGTCTACCCAAAACGCAAGAGTTATAATTGACCAGAACTCGTATAGGCAACCCGCATGGACCTATTAGAACAGTTGTGGAACGGGCGGGTGGGGTGGAACGGGCGGGTGGGGTGGAAAAAGATGGACAATATAAAGGCAATTTCACCTGGAAAACTTGCGTCTACGTCTAGTCTGGTCAATTATAAATCTTACACCTAGATTGCAGTGCCTAATGATCACAAAAATAGATGCAACTATAAAACACAATAAAAACAAATAAAAAAATATATACAAAGATGTATAAACGAAGATTTTAAACTCTAACAGATGAAAAATCGAACATCTTCAGATTAATTCTTTTCTACAATAGAGTGTACAGTCCACTTTGAATCTATAGTTAAAATATTGTTTGATTTGTGTCCAGCAATGATAGTACAAAATAAATAATTCAACTTGTATTGGCGAACAACAGTAAGTAGCTGTGTTATTTTTTATAAAAGTAGGTTTGCAAGATTCTCTTATTTCACATTGAAAATAAAATTAATTTCCTATCTTAAACAAGTTGGTCAAGGTTTTCCTCAGATCAATAAAAAACTCTAGATAGGCCCGATGCTATGTAAACATCATATTCAATGAAGCAAAGATAATTGGGTTTATATACATTCACTTTCCCATCTCTGTTGTTTCCAAACATTGACTCTCTGTTATCAAATAGGTAAAAAAATGGTTTAGGTAGATATCAATTGATGCCTAGTTATTCATATTCATATAAAATCAGATTTATTATTTTAAAAATTCTAGAGAAATATTTATTCACAAAAATGTGGAAAAAAATCCTCTCAGCGGAAGATATATATCGTTTTTAACTGATAAAGTAGTAAGCAGTCTGACTTTTGGCAACATCGCCTTTGGCACCGGCCATTTTGCCAAATAGTAAGCAGTCTGACTTTTGGCAACATCGCCTTTGGCACCGGCCATTTTGCCAAATAGTAAGCAGTCTGACTTTTGGCAACATCGTCTTTGGCACCGGCCATTTTGCCAAATAGTAAGCAGTCTGACTTTTGGCAACATCGCCTTTGGCACCGGCCATTTTGCCAAATAGTAAGCAGTCTGACTTTTGGCAACATCGCCTTTGGCACCGGCCATTTTGCCTCGATTTAGTATTTGTTGTGAACGTGAAGTATTGTTGAGAAGTTTCCTTTGTTTTCAGTTTTTGTTCTTTTTGCGTTCATAAATAACTTTAAGTGACATTTTGGATACTTTTCATACTAATGCAAGAGTTTTAGTGAGACTCAATATCAAAATATTGCTTTGTTTGCCGTTAAACGTAGAATACAAACGTATTCTTCAAATAGAATATTGGAGTGGAATTTTTACTAATAATAGTTTTTGCATTCATTTTTGATTTTGAAATCAAATTAATTGAAAATTTGGGAAAATAACCCTTTCAAATTGGATTGAGAATGACAAAATTTTAAACAAAAAAAAGATTGGGTTTGGAGGAGAATTGTACATGATTTGTAAATTTCTACATAGAATATTTAATTTTCTTATAATAAGAGACATATTAAAATGAAGAAGAAAAAGCCCAACATAACTTATTGAATAGAAGATGACACCCCTTTTTGTTCACTCATTTCAACATTTTTTAATATTCATAATAATTGGACCGTGGTAGAGAGCAGTCGCTTTCTAACATATCATCAATTTTTACACAATTTTTTAATAATTATTCGGAATTTATATTTTTATAGGAAGAGTCCTTTCCGCTGAGCACTATTCCTGAAACGGATCCACTAAGCAAGAAATGTGTTGATGTTTATACATCCTTGATAAAAACGTGGCCGTCGAATACTGTATTATTACAGTTTTTGTAAGCGAAAATATGTTTAGGTTAATTCTTTAGAATTGTGCTTCTAATCATTGCAATATTTTAATTTTTTTTATTTTGGACGATTTGTATATATTGATTTTCAATTGTTAATTTATTTGATAATAGCTTTATAATGTGGGTTTACCTATCTTTCTAGTCATTTTTTTTATTTGTAATATGAAGTATTGTGATAATTATGGAAATAATGATTATAATAATTATGGTATCATACCTACCAAATAACATTACTATAATGTTTAGTACTTGATAAATGAATATGCACATGTAGACAAGACACTTAATTTATAGAAAACCATTGATATTTTAGAATAGTAATTGAAACTATTTATCTACTTAGACTATTGCTTAGTTTCCCAGTATGAAATTGATCTGATGATGATGAATCAAAACTATGTTGAGTTTCAATACCACTATGGAACTTATGTCAAAAAAGTGAATATTTATTGTATCTTTAAGAGTGAAGTTACACAGCTATTCACTCACCTCAAGGCAATATACATAAATAATAGTTTTTTCTCTCTCAATGAAGAATGTCACTAGCACTGTTGAATGACTTGAAATGTTTAGGAGTACACCTGTTTTTGTTCGTTCAAATCAAGCGAGTGGTATTGAAGTTAACGACAATTATAGTTTCCGTTCTAGTCAACTATTTCGCGCGGGCGCGCCATGCTCGTGTGACGTCATTTTACATCACAACGTTCTCACCGTCAACTCATTCATTCATTCCTTTGTTTTGCTTTGCCAAGTAGCTCAGTGGTTGAGATTGTAGCGTTCCAAACCATTGACTGCTGGTCGGCTAGGTTCGAATCCTAGCGACTACAGATTTTTATCTGATGGCCCGAGAAATATAAGATTAATAGAAAATACTATAACAAAAACACAATACAATAAATGAATTCAGGTATAAATTTAACATAAAATACATTGTTAAAAATATACAAAATAATATTGAAAAAAAAAATACTAGGAATAACAACACAATACAATAACTGACTTAATTCATCTGAAAATTTATAATACAATACAACTACATTCATAACAAATCACAGATATTTTGAGAGGTTTTTCTTAAAAGCTACAAGTGTATCACATGTTTTAATTTCATTTGAAATGGAATTACATTCAACTAGACCTCGTACGAATAATGAGTTCATATTTTTACTGGTATTAGATCTATCAACATTAAAATTGTTTGCACTTCTAGTACAGTGTTCGTAGACCTCGTGATTGAACTTGATGAACTGTTTGAAATAAGTTGGCATCAAACCTTTGACAATTTTGGAAATGAAGATGATTTTTTTGGTTACTGATGCCACTGTAAAGTCTCTAACATATGGATTATAGGGGTCATACACACAGGTAAAGAGCAGAGCACGCACTGACCGACCGTTGTAAAGTGACGTCACAGCGGCCGATGACTCCGCGTCGCCGTCGCACGCCTAGATAAACAATTAACTATCTAGGATCTAAAAAAATTAAAGTTGGTGATATTCTTCATTACACCTGATATTGATCTAGTGAACAACAACTGAAATTCAAGAAGAATGTAGTGATTATCAATGCAAGTCTCATTTTTTTATAATTTTTTCCATATAATATGAAACAAATAAGATTATACTGATAGTGAGCTTTTGTCTTGTGGATCTTCTACTCTTTAGTTTGATTGAAATGGTTCTATCTCATGTTTAGTATAGTGATTCACTAGTAGTTATTACTGTTCTTTTATCCAGTGATTCGTAAAAAAAACTCTTGTACATATTTATTATTCACTTTTTCTTTAATGTTATTAATGTGTATAGTGTAACAGGTGGGAGTTGCTATTTTCAGTATAATGTTGTTCTGATTGGTTGTATTCAATCAGATGATAAAACAAAATCCAATTAAAAAAAAATTGTTTGAATGTTCAGATGTTTGAGTGTATAACTCGAATCTGAATTAAGTGCTAACAACTGGTATGATACTTTTTACAGAGAACAAAGTTAGAGTTTTGTTAAATATTCAAACAAGGCCGTTAAAAAATAAAAGTTTTTGAAAATCATGTTTGAAACAAAGAAAAAAATAATTGAATACTTAAAATAGTTTATAAAAACCATTTAACTTTTTTTTTAGGCTGAATACCCTCTTCCTTTTTATAAAAACCAGCTACAGGATTCTCATCTCTCGATAAATAACCAAGACGATATTTCTTTTACTAACATGGTGTATGTGACCACATATCGAGAGATAAGAATCCAGCTGCCGATTCAACTGTACACTCAAACTGTTCATTTAACCTCTTCTTCCTATTGATACACTTGTTGGGTTCTATAATTCTCAAATGTATTTTAACATGTTTGGTAAACAATTTCTTTTAGTATTTTTTGAAAACCTCAATTTGGATTATCTTCTTCAACCACTCATTATTCATAAAATCAAGGTGTCATACTGAGATACTAAATTTGATAACGTGGTGTTATTTTCTATATTCAATAATATACTCTATTCTATATCACTATTATTGACTAACAAAACGTATTCTACTCAACAGTAAAACGTGATGAAAAATTTATTTTTATGTGAAAAAATCACAATATCCAAGAATTTCATAGGATTTCGAATAACTGATGTAAAATCTTTTAGACGTGATTATTGAAAAGTGTTGTTTGGAAATATCTGCGGAGAAATCAGCTTGCATATTATTAGTGATGTAGTGATGTTTGGGTTTACAATTTTTGCTTCTAATTAAAAGTACCTAATTGCATTAGCTTTTGAAAAAAATATAATTTTATCTTTCACTGATATTATATGGGTTTTAAAATATATTACAACTTGTTTGAACGTCTAGTCACAGTACAGGGGTGGTATTCTGTGTACCTCTATTCTATTGTCGATAGAAAAAGTGAGATGACATTATGGTTGAATTCATGGGAGAGAAAAAGACAAAACTGTCCACAAAAGAATTCTATGGTACACAGAATCCCACCCCAGGTACAGTGTATAATTTTTATATTGTTTAAAATCTGACCCGCTTTCAATTTGCTGATGTTTTAACACAGAAACCAATTTTATTGTCTAGACATCAGAATGTACGCACAAATTTCGAGCAATGAATGATTAAAAGTTCCATCATTCTTGTTTAATAGAAAAGTTTATTCATTTTTAGTACATGAGTGACATTACCAACTCTCATAACTTAACGTTTTGCATATGCATATAAAAGTAATTGCATTCTTTAATTTCTGTCTCTCTTGGAATGTTTTAAAAAAATGCAGTAATAGTAACTTTCCTTATAGTAATTTTATATGAATAATTAATTTTCTTACAACTAAACATATTCATATATAATAGCTCTGTTCAAAGCCATTTGTTTTTCCTTTTTCAAATCGTTATTTTCGTTGGTAAGCTTTAGCTTTCAGGCTCCAAGTCTCCTTAATATGAAATTTCAGAACAGTGTGTACACTTTGGCTGAACGACATAGAAATAACCAGATATTATTATAAGCCTCGGGGGTGTGGAGAAAACCTAGATTCTTGTTAATCTCACTCTAATGAATCATTTAAAACAATAAAGTTTTTGCCAACATCTGTTACTGTTCTGAATGTTTTTTTTTTGACCTGCCGCCTGACTTTTCAACCTCTATTATTTGCTAGGTAGAAGATTTAAACATTGCTATATACTCTGTTAATGTTAAGATATTCTATTGAATATCCCATTTGTGGTGCTGTCTTTAGTGGCTGTTTTGTTATGTTATGCTTGTTATAAAGTTAATTTTATTTGTGATAAAAGTGGGCAGTGAATTAGGTTAATGTTTTGATTTCTGAATCATAATGAATTCAACCTCGCCATTACTTTGCTCTGGTACTAGAATATTGATAAGGTTTGATGGATATAAGAATTGCATTATATTTGCTTGCATATAATTATAATAAATTATACATTTTGTACAGTGTTTTATTTTTTCTAATGTTCCTTTGGACAGAATATAATGCATAGGTATTACAATGCTCCGTTTAACGGATCTAAGAGAAACTGTAATGTATTATTGTAAATCATATAACAATAGCAAGTTTCCAATTCAGAATCTGGCTCAAAGGACCAACTGTTAAATCGCTACTTAGGTAGATACCGTTTTTCGTCCGTAATACTCCCTCATAAATAATCGTACATCGTACCTAAAGGACCCAAAAATTTCAGTGATTCATTTCAAATGATTTTCTTCGACAAGCAGATTCTGAAGAAAGTTGGTTGTCACCGATGATTTTTATTTGGATGGTTCGGATATGGGCTACTATGCATCGGACAAGGTAGACCCCTTGTTACCATAATCGGTATATATTATCCAATCACAGTGGGTCCTGTTACCACTACACAGATTACTGCAAATACCCTTACCCAGGCACGTGGTACAAGTGCAATTATTCTTTGATGTTGCCGTTATCTTCTTTCTCCTAAGATTCTCTATATTTGAATAAATCAGATTCATACCTATAATAGCTGGATAACACGAAACTCTAAAAAACTATTGATAGTACCAATGGAAGAAACTTATTTATCCAAAAGATATAGAAAAGATCTGAAATTGCCCCGCTGATGCATGCAGTCTGGCTAGAAGAGATGAACTCAAAATGCTGACCAAAAGATAGATGGTGATGAACTGTTGAAAGCAGAACAGAAACTTGATCTATTTGCCAAAGAATAATTCATGATATAGTTTCATCATTACATTTCAAATAAATGAATCACTATAACAACTGGGAGTAAAGGAAGAACATTATTAGAAAATTAAGCAAATACTAGATTCATATGTTTATTAATTTATTGACACTATTCTATTTGGATCCTAAATGTGGACGATATTTTCGACTTGCTTTGGCTTTTTCAATATCCACGTCTGGGTATTGTTCTTTAACTGCCTCCATATCCATATTTGGGAATCTATTCATCAAACCAATAACGTGATTGAAATTTCGCCTATAAATATAAATTTGTTTTTAAGGTTTTTAGAAAAAAAAAAACTTGTGTTATACCTTTGTGCTCGCTTTTTCGAAAGGTATAATTTTTCCCTATACTTCAGTAAGAATGCTTCAACATCTTTATCGTTTTTGTAAAATTGATATTTCTCACGCCATTCTTTATTAATTGCTTTTGGTATTAGATGTTCACTATGTCTGAAAAGAAAGTATTTTAAATTTGTTCCATTCATAAAATCCAAAACTACGTATTGTTCACAATGTTTAGGTTGGTGTGAAATCTTTCAAACTACTACTTGGCTAATACCGCCATGGATATTGCAGGACATCCAACTGAAACTTTACTATGTCCCTCATCGAGAAGCCTTTTGCAGATTTATTCTGTGAATTTAAAGATTTAAAAAAATACATGAAAATATCTTGGTGGCATAACTGTCCAATTTTTGATTCGATATCCTTTTAACAAATACTTCCACGAATATGACATGTTTCCAAACTTATTTCTGAAAATGATACATTAATAAAAAGAGGAACGTTCGCCTATAGCAAATCGAACAAAATTGTCGCTAACAATTCCTAGGTTTTTATATTTTGCAACTGATAATGGATACACTATATTTATACTATGTAACATACTTGTAATAGTATTTAAGACCGAATGCGCTAATTTCAACTTTGCCAGGTCTTTCGCCAGTTTCTCCAGTTTCCAACTGATGATAAGCTACATTCCTCTCCCTTATAACAGTTTCAAGATTTTCCATAGAATCCTCTACTTTATCAATACGCTCAGGACTTGGGAATAATCTGGTCTGATCTTTACACTCTTGTTCCATAGTTAGCAACATATTACGTTCTTTCAACAATACATACCTGAAATAAAGCTAATAATTAAACCCTCAAACTTCAAAACCTATTCTTACCATAGTTTGTGTAAATCACTATTAGATTTTATTCGCAGTTCTTCAATTTTCCAGGATCGTCCACTTTTAACTTCGTCAACTCCCCAATTGTTCTTTTCATCAAAGAATTCCATCAAGTCATTTCTTGTTGATGTAGTAGAAATATATCTGGGAACATAAAAGCAGTTAAATGTTGATTACACAATCTAAATAGAAAATTTACTTTTGGGGACTGTTACTGATAGATGTAACTCTTAAGCTCAATACTCTCCAATTATTGAATATACTAAAGAGACTTCTCATTTTGCTAAAACCTTCCATAATTAAAGTTTAACTTTTTGTAAACATAACACACAACGACATAACCCTTAAATAAAAATTACCCTAACATAACCAACCACAGCTCTTCTTTTCTTCTTCCTTTTATTTATTAGGCGATCCAGTCTTATGGGTAGTTCATGCAAATGCCAAATTCGCAAAAATAATATCTCTTTTTCATTTCAATTCCATGAAATGAAATGGGAAAAACATATATTTTTTTGCGAATTTCACATTTGCATGAACTAAGCCTTATGCATAGAAATGTAATTATAATATACTGACTAGATCGCGCTTCAGGTTGCGCGAAATCAAGGATTATAGACAAGAGAGCGTCAGTTTAATTTATGGGTTATCCACAACAAACTAGGGCAACTAGAGTTATAAAAACTAAATGGGGCAAAAGAAAATTAACACACCAACCAGAAACACCAAAAAAATCAACAGTTTGCCTTATAAATACCGAAATATAACGTTTTGAAAATGCATGAGCTCTTATGGCAAACCACCATTGCAGGTGGCATGCTGAATTGTCCTTGGCGCGAAATGTCCATCGACATAAAAGGTTATGTCGATGGAAATGTCCCATGCATGGTGGCCGCCATATTGTTTATGAATAGACCATTCCAGAACACGTGACTGACAATTATCTCCGGGGGGCACACATACATTTCTAACCAAAAATTACATTATTTTGTAATTTTTCGACTAGTTTTCAACCTAAATAACTTCAAATGGCATTATTTTGGCATTTTTCGAATGCTTTTCAACCTAAAAAGCTTCAAGAGGCATTATTTTGGAATTTTTCGGCTAGCTTTTAACCTGAAAAGCTTTAAATTTGACAGGTTGCCCTCCAGCGTGACGTAATACTGGAATGGTCTATTGTTTATTGATTAGTCGCAGTAGCGGAGCAATTCCAGTGGCATTGCTTGCAACGGGAATTAGGGTATATTAAAATTAAACATTTTCAGTAAATAGCACTTGAAGGGTAGAGAGAGAACTGGGAATATACATGTTATGCACCTATGTGAAAATATTTGCTCTGCCAACCATCTTTTATATGAAGATATATGAGAAACGCGGGGTGAGCACGGAACATGTTCTAGTTCACATAATGAAAGATTCAGTGAAATATACGACGGGATAATTTGAAAAACTCAATTACCGTACCTCTAGTATTGATAAAATCAATACAGAACCAGAGAAAATATGACCATGTGATAGAAACGCAAGTGAAAGGCACGCATGTGAATGGTCTTGCAGTTTTCAGACACACGGGTCAAAACCGGTTATGCTTGTAAATTGCACGTACTTCATAGACCCTGGGTGGGCACCCATGTATCTGAATCGGCTTTTAATGATGTGAATCAGATATTAATTCATGCAAAAATGACTTCTTGTACGCTCCAGTCAACGAAAAAGTACCAGCTCCCAGCATGGGAAATGTCAAACCTGGCGATACATTTCCAAGATTTTCGATTATTTGTGAGCCGAAGAACTGGTTGGCCTCGATCGGCAAAACAAACAAAAAATCCAAAAATAACTTTTTTCTACGTTCATGCAATAAACAAAACTTTATTGAACTATATTTGGTGGAAAAACTGTCTCTTTATTGCAATGAGTGCAATAAAGACTTTATTGCACTCATCTGTCATTCTACTATAGCGTTCTGTCATCATGACAGACATAAATTTTCAAATCGACGCCAAATTTAGCCCATTTTCTGTGAGATTGTATTACGTTTTAAATAGTTGCATGTTTCATCATATTCATTATTTAATGGACTATGCAATTACTAGAAAATGCAATTTGTTAAAAATAAAATTAATTCCTTCGAATATCATCTGAATTACACAAAATGTTTTTGAATTACTTTTAGCAGATAGATTTAAACAAACAATGTCTTCCTTACAGTTTAGTGCCTCCTAAATGAAACATTTTCTGGTTTTTGCATGAAAGTAGAAAAAATATTGTATGAAACTCGTGCAAAAACAGTTTATTGCACTTGTTGCATAAATAACTATTTGCACGACTCCTGTAAATGAAGAAGTGCCAAGAATGAAAAGTGTCAAAACTCGTTTATTCTCGATTATTTGCAATCCGAAGATGAGGCCGGCCTCGACCTGCACTAGTTTTAAAATAATAATCAAATAATAACAAATTCAAAAATAATTTTTGTTCGAATCCAATTATTTTTAATTATTGGCATCAGGAAGGAATGGACGGTTTCAACCGGCAATGGTTTTCAGATGTGAGTCAGCTGATTAATTGTGCAAAAATTACTTGATTCGGGACTTCGGGGTTCAGCCATTTTAAGTCATGTTTGCAAGCATTTTTCACCCATTTCGCGGCATTTTAGCGAGACATGAGAATATACGTTTTCTATACTTCTGCCTTTAAAATCTATTTGAGAAATTGAAACAGAAACATCACTATAGGGCATCCAGGCATGCTGCAAGATAGTGCAAAAAAATCAAATTGCAATCGTGCCAAAACTATTGTCCTATCGCACCTGTTTTACTCATAAATGAAGTACTTGTAATTCACTAGTTTTATGAAAAGTGCCAACCCTACAAATTGAAAAATGGCGGTGTGAATTTTTTAAAAAATCGCTAAATTTTCCGTTTTTTTTAAGTTTTTCTCCGTTACTAGTGATCCAATCGGGTCGTACTAAATTCCATTTTGTTCGTATTTCAATTCTCTACAATGCATCTCCTTGGAGCAACCAGATTGATGTATTAGTTTTCATTTTATAAGCAAAACACTAAAAAACACTTTTTTTATTTAATTGTTTATAACTAATCAATCAATGACAGTTGCGTGTTCAAAACATAGCAGAATATAACAACGGACACTCCCTCATGTGATGGCACAGTCGGTTTCCTAATCGTATTTTTGTTAAATAATCACTTATTTCATGCTCTATTGATTGGTGTAATTCCAAAGAATGGACGATTAAGCTGAAATGTCAAAAAATATAATGACGTTCGAATTAGCCTAAAAATAGCTGAGCTATGGAAAGAGCTGGAACGAATTCGCCAAAAAAATGTCTTTATATGCAAGAGAAGAATCCATCCACGCTTATTCGGAAAATTATTCCTTTGTTAGAGAGCCAAATTACGAAAAATGATGTACAAAGGCATATCGAGATGATTTCCAATTTCATAGAAGTGTCGGAAAGTGGATTTGTATCCTTTTATGTTATCTGGACCAAACTGAAGTGATTCTTCTCAGATTTTCCATTACGACGTATTTGCTATCCTTTACGATTCCTTAAATATTTGTAATGCTGCAGTTCATTCGAGACTTGCCTTATGTAACAAGGTTGATGAATATTTTAAGCGACAGAACAGATGAAGTTAGTGCTTACGAAAAGCTTTTGAAAGGAATTGTAGAGATTTGCTTTATACCCCCATTATTGACCAAATCCTCAGATGTTCTTACCTTCGCCCTAGACCTACAGGAACTATTTGCTGTGCTGGGTAAGCAGTAAGCACTACCAAATTTAGTTATACATCGAAATCTCAAACCAAACCATCCACAAAAGGACCCCGCACAAAAAGAATTTAAATTGGGTCCCGCTAGATTTGGCTGAAATTTTGATATGTTATAGTTCTCGATACACTGATCAAAAGTGTCCATTGGCCCAAAGTGATCCTATGGATAGTTTCAAAGATATAGAGAGGATGTGTGTGATATTGGCCATGGGCTTGAGTCACCGATTCTGAGTCTGATATTTGTACTCACAAGGTGGAGTACAATGGATTCCAATCAATGGATATATGAGAACAAAAAGTAGTTTACCCCTCCACTACACAAGTAATTCAATTCCTAGATAACATTTCGATAGCATTTCGATAACAAAGTTATCTTCATCAGTAGGGATCACTAAACTGGTTTAGTAATTCCCACTGATGAAGATAAAGAAATAAATGCGCATCTAGTAATTGAATTACTTGTATGGTGAAGAGGTAATTAAAATACTTTTTTTTTCTCATATTTCCATTGATGGGAATCCATTGAACCCTTCACCTTGTGAGTACAAATATCAGACTCAGAATCGGCGGTGACTCAAGCCCATGGCCAATATCATACACATCCCCCTCTATATCTTTGAAACTATCCATAGGATCACTTTGGGCCAATGGACACTTTTGATCAGAGTGTCGAGAACTATAACATATCAAAATTTCAGTCAAATCTAGCGGGACCCAATTTACATTCATTTTGTACGGGGTCCTTTGTAGTAGGAACTCAATAGACCAAAGATAGGTGTAAAAATTGTCCTTAGGTCCTTGGTTTCGCTGCTCGATAAGTAGTCCGGGCGCTAGGGGGGGGGGGGAGTATCCATTTTTAGGTCCACGAGATAACTTGATTTTATAAGACGTATTTTGGGTCACCGATTCGAAATTTTGAGGTTACCAGGCCCAATTCCGGTACCATTTTGAACTATGCGCGGCCTTATTTTTATTTATATAGGGCGCGGCCCTATTATTATTAAAACATATTTTTGTAACCATCATTAAAAAAATTACGGTTTCAATTCATGGACATATGAACCAAAAACTGACGTTTTTACAAAACCACTTTTAACACTAGTGTTAAAAGTAAAATGACAGATGAGATGATGGATACTCATCAGTAAATTAGATCTCTCTAATAGAAACTCTTCTATCAGATATTAGAATCAGAACACCTACTCAAGAGCAATCATTTAAAAAAGTTCGCACATGTATTCGGCCGTTTGTGCAATTGGTAATACTAATTCCTTTTGAAGTTACAAACGGAAGTAGTATTCAGTCCAACTGTAGGTCCTTTATCACTGACAAATATTGACATTCATAAATAAAGTGTGTTGGGGTTTATTATATTTGGAGCATCTGTCAGTCAGCCTTGTAAGCCAAAGATCGTGTGTTCGAATCCTTACGGATCTTATATTTTTTTTTGTTTTTTTCTTACTAGCAGTAACTGTTGTACAAAAAAATTTGTATGACACATTTGTTAAAAGTGGCATTTTATTTCGTGAGTGGGGAATATTGCGAAACGAGCGTTAGCGAGTGGAGCAACCCCAAATAACTATTATTGCTGTTGCTTTGCTGACCAAAAAACTGAGTTTTTGAGACGAGAAGTTGAGACCAAAATAAAAATTTCTGTAGCTGTGGTAGATATATCAAGAAAATGAGCTATCGAAAAAAGATTCAATTACTACCGCTTCAGCTTTTTTCAATTAAAAGCCATGATCAGCGGTGGCACGTTGGTTAGAACGTGAGGGGGAGGGGCAATCAAAGAAATGATGCCACTCAAAGAGTAGGTATATTAATGTTCTTTTTTCGTATTGAGAGTAGAAGTATATTAAAACAAAACAGTTTCAATTTAGTTTAATTTTTTTTTTAGTTAATTAGTTAGTTAATTTAGTTTTTTTTTTTAATTTTATCGTCAACCTCAATCCTTTGCATTCTCTGCAATTAATGCGTCATTTCATGATAATTTTTATGTTTCGCATATATTTTGAATAACACCCATTTAAAGTTTTTACATTTCAGCCTCCAGTTCTTGACTCACGAAACTTAGTTATATGTCTAAGGATTTTTCAGGTTTTTCGCTAGTTTGTTTGAAGAATAACGATCTTCGCGATTTGGTTGTGGCAGCCTTAACAAACTTAATGAAGAAAACTATGAAGCCCAAGTGGTATTCATCATTAGATATTCGTAAAAAGGCAGCCGATGATAGTCGACTATCTGAAATTTTGGGACAGTTCCTGGCTATCGCAGATGACGAGATCTACCCAGAATTGTTATCGTTAATCATTCTGTTAACTAAGGACTGCAAAAAATCTTGCAAGTATTCTTTAACTTTAACTTATAAATATATAAAATACCCCCCCTTTCGTTGATTACGATTTTCTGGCAAACGGTTAGTTGTATGACAAAAATGCAAGATACCGAATTCTTAGTTTTTTTTTATGGCCAATAAGATTAGGCTATTCGAATTTGGAGTTTCTCTTTTTGAACATAAAAATTGGGCCAATAAAAGTGTGGACCCCCCTCCAACTCCCCCAAAACTGGGTTTACATAATTTTTGAAGCAAAAAAAGAATAGAGTGCCTAAAAAAATAGGGGTATGCCAATTTTAAGAAGATTCGATTCGTTATTATAGTCACAGTTTTAGATAATCTTGTTTTTTTTCCTAACTTACAGAGGCTGTAGCTCGGAGGGGGTGCATTTTAGGACACATGTTGATTTGAAGAAAAAGTCTTATTTTGATTCCAACATTACGCCCTTGAAATATTTACATCGAATTTTAAATCACTCTGTATATTTCTTGAAGTTAGTTGGGATAGGTGTTGGTTATATTGGAGAAAAAACTATTGTCTTCTTGCCAATTGAATTGAATTTTAATGAAAACATCCAATAATTCATATTTAACTCCGCGATTAAAATTTGTTTTACATTTTACTATTTGTGTATTTATATACAGGGTGTGTCAGAATAAGACCGACTGACTCCGACTACAGATTCCCCACCTCATTTCGAGGTGAAAAGTTCTTATCAAGGTATGTCCTAAATGAGATACAGGGTGTGAAAAGTACGAAAAAAAAATTAGATTCCATTTTTTTTCTCCAAAACTCCTGAAGGAAAAAATATCAAACTTGGTGCATTAATTAAGGTTTATCAACGTGATAATTGAAAGTTATAATTTCCGATTCTCCCAACATTAAAAAATGTTCAGGAGGTTGACGAATATTCCAATATGATGTAAGAACTTAGTGTTATGGCATTATTGTACAGAGGAAATTATGTTATCACTCAGACATATCTTCAGTTTTTCTCATTGTCTCAGAAACCTCCATTTTTAGGTACCTTCATCGAATGTTATGACTCTTAAGTTGAGTATCGATGAGCCTACCTGATGATTTCAAAAGCTCACTTGTACAAAGAAAATATAAAGGAAAATATGACCACATACCAACGTAACTACGCCACTGGTTTACGAAAATCAGAAATTATAACCTTAAATTATCACATTGATAAACCTTCTTCAACTTCGAATATCTTGAAAACCGTTGATATTTGTGAAACAAAACCTATTCCTTTTTTATATAGGAAATATTGGGGATCAAGAAAGGGGGGCGATTAGTGGCACCCACCTGCCGAACGCCTCTGTTTGAAGTTACAAACACGTCATGTGCATTGAAATTTGGAAATGAATGCTGTCATGTGACCTACCATATTTCATAAACAAAAGTGCTATGAATCGCACGTTAAAAGGTAAGACCTCGTTAATCCTTGGCTCCCACAAGTTTCGACTTTTGAGGGCTGCCGTTCGTAAGGGGACGACAGCTGGTTAACGGAAAAAACAATTTTAACAACAACAATTTTAACAAACAAAGTTGAGCCGTCATGGAGTTATTCAGGAAAAACATATGTTTTTTTGTCACTTTCAACACCCTGTACCTCGGTTATTATTCATTTTGAGGTATATTTTTATTGGAAGTTATAGCCTTAAAATGAAGGGAATATTCTACAGTCGGAGTTTTTCCCCTTTATTCTGGGACACCCTGTGTATATATTCCTATATAAAATGTTTTATTGTTACAAATTATAACGTTTACTTCTTTGTACATCTTAATTGTGTCAGGTAGGCCACCAAGAGGAGTTAATGTCTCCTTTATTGTTCCATTGATTCGTTCGTTTAAAGGTTAAAAAAATTTCAATTCATAATTCACGTTTGAGGAAATCACCCTCAAATGTGATTGTATCTGTTTTCCAGATAAAGTCTTATTAGATCAAGACGCTTTGAATTCCCTTTTGAGGAGAATAGAACCTTCCTGGAGAAAGCGATATCCCAACATTCAGCCGATATTTTCTACAAATGATGAAGTTTTGCACTACGATAACACTTCCTTCATTATATTCGAGTTACTTGACTATTTGGATAAAAATAGAAAGGATTTAGATGTTAGGAATATTGACCGATTTTCCATGTGGTATGGCGTTTGTTCACATTTTCATCTTTAGGGGTAACTTTTCGAAATATGAAGAATAAATAGGACAGCATTTTTTCACTCAAAAATTTGGAAAATTTATTTATTACAGGAATATTCAATTTGCATTCAATGTATTTGTGATTAAGAAAAACCATTTGGATCGAAATAATGTCATAGCCATGATGATAAAACTGATAGATCTCTTTCCAACAGCCGAATTTATTGGTAGTGGCTTATGTGAAGGTAAGAATAAAACATTGTTCAGCTTGGCAAATCTAGCAATGAATGTGAAATCGGCACGTCTATCGATTTGCGGTAGCAGAAAGAATCAGTACAGTCCGTTAAACAAGTATGAGTTTCAACTGGCCAGTTCTAGTGTTAGTGTATCTGTAGCGCCGTGAATTTGAGTGATGTTTTGGCTACTGAATGTACAATCAGACTACTCTCTTTTTCTTTCGAATATTTTCTCTTTCTAAATTCGCGCATCTCATTAGTTTATCGACAAATGAAAGTATTTCAGTGAGAACAAATCTATGAACATTCGTGGGATTCGTCTTTTTATTGTTAGATCTACAGACGAACAATTGTTTTTCTTTCTAAGCCCACTTTTCATACTGTATAGAACAAAATCATTTGTTGCTCCATGGAAATCTAGGTTAAAAAGGCGTTGAATATCAACTTGCAGTTTCTCCAAGTTTTTGTGCGTATGGTAGAGCTGTCTGTTTTAGTACGACTACAAGGGTTTCATGATCGTGAGACCAATTTGCACCTATGCTTCACTGATATGGTGGCCATATATGCAACAAACTTCGGCAGAAAAAAACATTTGTCAGATATAGTGAAGCAGCAGTGAAAGCTCTGGATTCATACACTTGTAATGTAAGTCTTGTAACTTGTAAGTCTAATCTGACTTGGAACTACAAACAATCCCCAAGACAACTGACAACCAGGTCACTTTGATATAAGGTGCCAGGTCACACTCGCACGTGTTAGTGAGGAATCACACTGATCGACCAGGACCGACCGTCCACCTACGACCAAAAGTAGAAGTAGATCAATGAAAACTTTCACAGTCACACTGATCGACCATCCACGACCGACGACTAGAATAATTTTGTAAATCTGACATTAATTTGACATTCGAAAGGTTATGTGAATTGTCTGTTCATTTATTGAAAATAAGTTAAATTTATTATATCAATAGTTTTGCTTTAAATAATGAGCAGTAGTGATACTGAAGAAGAACGAATTATGATAATGTACTATTTTTATGAACGACGAATGAAGAAAGTTAAAAAAAATATATGGGTTAGAGAACTTTATTCAAACCGAGAACAAAAGGGAGATTTTCATACGATCTACATTTTATTTTTCCGGTAGGAAATATACCTATTTACATGAGTTTTGTTGAAGTCAAAAGTACATCATAAATGTGTGTCAAAATGACATTACGTCAGGATAGTGTGACACCGACCAAAATTTTCAGCAGACTACAATTTCGAACGTGGTCTTTGAAAAACGGTCGAGGACGGTCAATGACGATTATACAGTGTGAGTTGTGCGATAAGAATATAAGTGTTGGAAATTTTGGTCGAAGGTGGACGGTCGCGGACGGTCGGTCCTAGTCGATCAGTGTGATTCCTGGCTTAGCGGCAACGGAGAAGCAAATTCCCTTGCCAAAGAAGTGGCAAATACACCATTCAGAGTACCAGGACAAAGACAATCGAAAAGGCTAGTGAGCCTATCGATCGCCAAGGAAAACTAAACGACTTCTTGAGTTGGACAAGAAAGACTTGTCAGTTGGCTGCGAGACACCTCCCTTTGAGGAGTTACCCCAAAAAATGAGAAAATCAGAAAGTGATACTTACCGTTGAACATTTGCTTTGCGAATGCCCTTTCCACAAGAGGCTTAAGTTCCCTTAAATGTGCCGTATTAATGCCCTCACATTATTCTTCTGTTCCGAAGATAAGGGGGTGGGTATAGTCTCGTTATTTGAAGACCCACGGAAATTATATAAGTTCATTTTATACCGTCGTGTATTCATATTGCTTTCCGATCGAAATTATAGTAATAATCGTTTTTAGATATAGTTGATAAAACCACCAATTATATTTTCTGTGGAAAGACACCCGAGGAATCCCAGTTATCGTTGACGTCATCTGACGGTGACTATATATTTGTGAAACTTGGACTTCTAGCAATTGTGATGGTGGCTGAATTAGATGGAGGAGTGAGGGTAATATATTTTTCTAAAAAGTTACTATTTTTTTGTATAAAAGTTATTTTTGTTTATATTCATTTGATACACTTTTGATTGTTTGGATGCCGAGTTTATTCTCGAAATAATCAATATTAACGGTATTGAACGTATAAATGAAATAGTAAACGAACTTTGTTCACTTCCTAGTGGCTTTGCTACCGGGGATTGTTTATTGGTTTCACCGCGGGTGGCGCTACGACTGACTTTTACTGTAAGTCGCTGCTTCATTTGTGAGGAAATTTTATTTCAGGTTTTAGAAGCCGCGAGAGTCATTCATAGATTACTGAGATCTATTTGGCACAATGGGGCTCAACGATATTTCTCGATTTCTCATTCCTGCGTCATCCAAATTTACTGCTGGAATGTTTTGAGAACACTGATACCGTATTTGTGCGATGAGTTCATAGAAAACTCCGGACCATCGATGTATCCCCAAAAATATGTTCTCATAGATATATCAACTTACTGCAACCAATTTTTCAGGTTAACGTGTTGTATGAAAGAAAGCAATATAAGCGAAGGAGGACTAACAATACTCACAAAATGTTTGGATACTATTAGTCATATTTTGAAGAACGACCCCCAAAAAGTTATTGCGAATTCGATTTTGTATAATGATGGGACGAGTATACTGCTTGGTAGGTAGAAATGATCTTATTAGTTTTCTTTATTTACCACTTGAATGATATAGATTTTTTTGTGATCATCGGTTACCCGCAAAATTTCAGCGCTAAGCAATCAGCCGCCAATATTTCAATGTTCTGTATGGGGTCGATAGATGGTTTCTACCATCACCCGGTGAAATACCACAATATTGACTATAAATATGTGCTATTATTATTATCATTAAAGGAATTGATTATACTATGTTTCAGTACTTGGTCCATAGCTATCAGTCACCTTGTTCCCTTCCCTTTTGATTTTCGGGTCTTATTTTAACAGTTACGATGAGGTCTCCACGAGTGAAATACTTCGGAATCAAAAGATCTGTCCTTTAAGCCTAATATTTCATTCGGAAATGTAGGCAACAGCTCGGTAAATCATAAGACAATTCAAACCTTTAATCACAAAATAATCTCTGAGGGGACATTGGAGTAACGAACACAATAGCTTAAGAAAATTGCATGCTTTTTTAGAATTTAACCGTACCCCGCGTTTCCTATTGAATGCAGTAGTTTTTACACATAACATTTCCAAAAAAAAAAACGATTACCCCGCCATCTATTGCCAAATTTGACGGAGGCGCCGTCTTAATGCATGGATAGTTGATAAGTTCATTGTGAACGCTTACAGATTCCTTTAAACATAAATAGTTGATAATCACATGTACATTTCATAATAAACAATTTCAGGTTTATGCGAACAGTTATTGTCCCAACCAGTCATGAGCGAACCTTTACAAATCTGTGTGAGCCTAAGTTTCTGCATATTGAACAAATTGTACGAAGGTTGTTCGAAACTTCCTGATGTACTCGTTCAGATAGCAATAAAATGTTTCAAACGAATTTTGAATCCGTATCCGAACGAAACAATTTACGATAATAGAATTATAATATGTCCTATGGATTTTGTGTGGGAAACAATAATAAAATCCGAAAACTTGTCCAATTTATTCATCAGAAGCGGGGGAGTTTATCTGATGTTGGACATCATACAGGTGAGTTTTATATTAAAGATGTGTATACAGTGTACCCATTTAAAATGAAATCACCCTCATAATACAAAATGTTTCATAAGATTTTGCACACTTTTAGGTCTATAAAAAAGAAATATTTTCCCAAATTTCCAACTTCCAAACCATTCCGGAACATTTTCAAATAAGTTCTTTAAGATCAGAATTTGTGAAGGCGAAGCATGATAAAATAGGGTTTCAATTTACAATAAATGGAAAATTTCAATGAGTTATTGAATTATTTCAAAAGCAATGTTGCCACTTTGAATTTTTTTAAAATAATTCATGAAAACATATTATAGAATATTACTTATTCTACAGGGTGTATCTTAAATTAAGTCATTAATTCCAGGAGGCGATTTCTTGTCATATTTTATGAAATAGTTATTTACCTAACAAGTGCGGAAAGTAGTACTTTTCCGCACGCGACGGCAGTTGAACGAACGACGCGGAGCGGAGTTCGGGCAAGCCGTTAAGGGCGGAAAAGACATTTTCCGTAAGAGTTAGGTACAATATTTTTTCTACGAGTGTTTTTGTCCATCTTATTTATGAAAAAACAAGGTTTTTATAATAATACTACAAAATGACTAATAAGACAGAATAGTTACATAGATCATTTAGTTAGTCCTAAATATCCTCATTTTCAACAATACAAATATCGTGCAGAAAAGTAACTTTTCCGCACGATTTTCCGTTTTGAAAGTTACTTTCCCACACGATTTTTACTTTTCCGTACGATTTTACTTTTCTGCACGATATTTGTATTGTTGAAAATGAGGATATTTAGGACTAACTAAATGATCTATGTAACTATTCTGTCTTATTAGTCATTTTGTAGTATTATTATAAAAACTTGTTTAATTAAAACCTTGTTTTTTCATAAATAAGATGGACAAAAACACTCGTAGGAAAAAAAATCATATAAACGTGTGTCCTAACTTGCTTCGTTTCAGAGTAACGGGATGTCATCTGCGACGCCAATGGAATTAAAATTTAAAATATTATTTGATGAAAAGAAGCAACTTGTTACTACTAACAAACACGCGCAGTTTAATCAAAATCGGTTAAGAGAATTTTGAGTTATTCATGAAAAATCGATTTTTTATTATTTTTTCATAAAATATGACAAGGAATCACCACCTGAAATTAATGACATCATTTAAGATACAACCTCTGTATATTGAAAAAAATTAAGATATACTACTACATTACTCATTTCTAATCATTTGAAAGAATTTCAGTATTTTTTTTATGAATAGCCCATATTTCCCTATCCAAAGCATAATCCCCTTTCCATTTAATCAACCCACCACTTTAATTTCAGAATTTTTTTCTAAATTCTGAATACACCGCTGGATTCAGGAAGAATCAAATTATATCTGTTCAGATTTTCATCGACATCCGTTAAACAATAAAAAAATATAAGGGAATAAAATTTTAAAAATATTAAATTCAATTGAACGTAATTCTCAAATTATATCACCTTATAATTTTTTTATTGAAAAAAGATTTCGATGAATTTCGGATCACTGATATTTCGAGACTTATTTATTTATTCATCTATTCATTGATCTATTTATTGATCCCAAAGAACGTTTCTTTTTATACAGGGATTAAATTTTTTTCATAAATTGAATATTGTCAATACATATGAATTAATGAAACGATAAATAAATTGAAGTGTTGGGTTGATACGTAGAAATATCATAAACACTATATTTCTACGGGTTGATTAAACGACATTTTTTTAGTTTTCATTTTCTTATAACATTTTTCATTGATGGACGCATTTCAACGTACTTTTCATCGCTAATAATTTTTTTAGATTTATCTGTGATCTTTATAATATTGCATCTTTTTGCGTGTTTTATCCTAGTTTAGTACTTTATTTTTCGTTTGGATTTGATGGATATTATTATCCTTACCGCAGTTCAGAATGACATCAATACCATATTGAATTTTTTTATTATTATTATTAAAAGTTATAAAACTTATAAATAATGCTTCTACTTATGCTTATATATTAAAATGAATTGAATGAAATTCATAATAATAAACTACAATGGTGATGAAACTTTCAGTTTTAAGATATGCCTTCAGGTGATCTGCATAAAATAATAATTCAACACATTTGATTTCATCAGTTATTTCAACGATGAACAAAATTAAGAGCAAAATGGTCCTAAAAATCGAAAGTTCGGGTATCCTGGAGGTATATAAAATGAAGTAAATATATTTTTATCTGAGATATAATTATATGAAGAAGAATCAATTTTGAAGAGAAAGATAATTGAAAAAATGTTAAAATATAAACGGAGCGCGGCGTTCCATTATTTAAAATGCTAATTTTTCACACCGCCCGCCGTCATGAAACATTTTGAATGATTGCAAATATTTTCCAAATTCAACGATGTGATATATGGATCTTATATGTTATAGGGTCAATTATACCAACGAATCTTTGCATATTGTTTTTTTATTCCAGCAATTCCCATTCCCCGTTCAAATATTCACCCTTGGTGCACTTGTTGACCTCTGTGAAGATGAAAGTTGTGTTCCATATTTGATAACTTGGAGTGGGCTGCGAAAAGTAACGTTAATTTCGCTATTGATGGAGATATTCAGATATGAAAATAAACTTTTACAAGTCAGCTGTGGACAAGATGGCCAAATTTCAGGTGTATATTAGTTATTTACTCAAATATAAATCATATATAGGTACGTTAAGCGGAGTATTTAAACACTCCCTCTTCAATTTATACACTGAAGGTTGAAAATTGGAATCTATACGGATTTCAAATTTAAAACCCTAATACAAATTTTCTACTGCGAACTCTCATTCACCAACTCTGGTAAGTTATTGCGGCATACTGGCTAAGGGAGTCGAGCTAGAGTCAGAGAAATAATCTACACAAATAATGTGCCCCTAAAATGTGTAGCGATACAATAATACTTATTCATCGACTAGTGACTTTGGAATCTTCTCTTCTGAATAGTTCAAACACCCTCTGCGTTAGCGACGCTAGTGCTGCTTGTATGGTCGTTGTCTTCGCCTTGTCAAAGGCAACCTCCACATCGAAAAACACTCCTAGCGTTACCTCTTCGAACCTTAATGTCCCTTTAATCCTCCCGAACTATAGTGTGGATGGCCGATTCCGTTGACCTCCCCACTTCACAAATTTACATATTTTTTGTGCCTCAGATCGACACTATTGTGAAAACAATTGAGATCTGTGGTCACAGCATCCTCAGTTGGTAACAGTGACGTACAAATGTATCTCACTTTGAAGTTTGAAGCCCATTTATAAGCAAGAAAGTGATATCGCAGAGATGTTTGTGTTAACTGGGCCTAGAGTGGCTAGGCAAAATTGGGCCTCTGTACTTTCACCGTAGACAGATTTTCCAGTTCTCGTATTCCTCTGTAGTGTTTAGGTGTGTGTGTGGTAGGTGGGTTTCTGGGAAGACGAGTGTATTTGGCATCGGTGTATGGTGAGCTAGGGGCCCATGGGCCACCGCTAGAGCCCGCTTTTATATCAGACGTTTCTGAACCCCTTGGCCATCATCATATCAAATTACGGTCGGGGACATAAGGAGGGGGTTCGTCACACTTGGCCGTCTGTGTGTAGATATTATTTAAGACTTCAGGAATTCTTCCTTATCCAGTTTCAATATTGAATAAAATGAAGAATTTCATTAATGTATTTCTTCAGTTTTTGGTTCAGATGTAGAATAAGGTACAAATAATGTTTTCTCGCCATTAGACATTTTTTATAACGTTACTAACTAAATTACAGCCTATATTTGAATGTATACCAGCGAGAGAGTACAAACTACTAGCAGTATCTGATAATGTCAATTGATTCGATTTTTATTAGTTTTCGTATGTGTACAAAAATGTGTGGTGAGGAAGAAACATATAATTCGTCCTCATTCGCCCATTATCGCAGTTTTCATGACTTTCCCTCCTCAACATTTTCTTGGAAAATAGACCTTGAAACTAAGTCTGAGGAATACGCTAAAGATATTCGACATAAAATATGGGTGTAATCTAAAACCTCTTGCACTTCCGTAAAGGGTGTATTATGTCATTTTATAACGAAAAAAACTTGCGGAAAGTTTAAATTGTGTTGGAAAATTCGTCAAAATTTTGGGAAGCGCTGTCCGCCGAACGTCAGCTGACCGGAGCAGAGCCGCAATAATACTGGAACTGCCGGATGGAAGAAATTGTGTTATTCCAAGATTTTCCGAATTTTACGACAAAATTTAAAATTTCCACAATTTTTTTTTCGAAACACCCGCCCTTCAAGAGGATAGATTCCACCCTGTATTATATTTTCTTTTACAGAAACTGCGTTTCCAATAATTGGTAAGGAACAAAGAAACCAAACATTTTGTGAAAGAAATGTCCAAAGCCAACCGGCGATAGCTGATTTATTTTTGAGCAGCAGGCCGAAGATATATGCACTTCTGAAGCTTTTGTACAACCGGCATGAAGAAATGCTTAAAATAGCCGAAGAACAATATAAAACGTCCATTAATGATCTACCAGCAAAAGACCAGGTATTGAAGTTATTACTCGTAGGCATACTTTTTATAGCTGAAACAGGAAGGATGAAATCAAATATTCGCATTTCGGTTTAAAAAACAAAACCACAGTAACATCTCCAGAGTATATTGTTTTTATATCGCAGAAATTGTCGCATGGATGAAACTACAAAATAACATCCCTGCGACGTCTATGCGACATAGAATGCGATATCGCAGGTCACATTGTTACATGGCTGCGATATCTCTATGATGAAACTGTGCTTGCTGGACTGTATCTTCAAAACTATAGAAAATTTGAGGGGCGTACCTCACCTCGCGTGTTCTGAAATTGACAATTTTACCGGGCCATCGACAGCACAACTTTGGTTGTCCAATTAATTGACAACTAAGATTGTAATATATGGGGCCTATTATAGATCACTGGGAATGCTAACTTTGTTGGCGAAACGTGGGTCGAGTGGAATTGACGTACTTTTTGTGATTTGAGTGATTTCTATTTCTCGAATAGAAAGTTAAAGTTTGTATAATTTCAAGGTTACTATGTTGCTGGCGGATAATTTTCTGGCTTTGAAGCTAGGAGAAGCGTGGGTAGAATTACAAATAGAATTCAGTGCGATGAACTTCACCCCTCTTCCAATGGACTACAAAGTTATGTCATCTCTTGTAATAAGATACCATAGATGGGGAAAATATCTAAAGAAGACCCAACTTGAAATTTTGAGGAAGGCCAAAGAAAACGTAAGGATACTCTGGCATTGAAACTATTTATAGAATTCTCACTCAATTTTAGAGATGAAAGTTCTAATAAACAGATTCTCTAAGATAAATATCAAATGTATTACATCTTGAGGAATCTAGGTCCGAATCACAGACCACCTACCCCTAGACGATTCACGCAGGTTAAGTGACCATGAACCTTTTTTTTAGTACCGATACCAATCTTTTGGGGGCGCTGTGATCTGTAGAGTTGTTCTTCGTTCTATGCTTGGTTCTAACACGTTCGTCTTGTGGTCACAGAACCCATAATTATGAGTTCTGTGCGTGTGGTATCAATGGTCATGTTAAATTTAAGAAGAAGAGAGTACTGACAACAAAACAAAATGTATATAAATAAATGGACTTCAACAAATAATATTACTTATAGAACTGTGTTTCTGATAGTGAAAATTGTTATTGTTAGTGTGATTTAAAAGTGTTTACTGTGAAATTCTGTAGTGATTATTCATTTTCACCATTCATCATGGTTTACCACAATAAATGTTGCGTTCCTCATTGCGATGGCTCTAATGAAATAAGGCATAGATTCCCTGATCCAAGTAAAGATTTAGTTAGGTTCAACAAATGGATACAGGCAATCAATAATTTGGAACTGTTAGAAATGAATCAGAAAAAAGTTTATGATTCTAAAAGGCTCTGTCATCAACATTTTGAGTCACAATATATTTCTAATTGGTCTCACAAGTTATTTGCAAATGCTGTTCCAACACTAAATCTTCCTGGTGAGTACAAAACTTATTCATGAAACTTGAATGAATAAAATGCCTGATTTTTTTAGGTATAAGTTCAACTGGCTCAAATGATATATGTGACACTCCATCAACATCCACCAAATCCATACAAAATATTTCAAGCAAATATTCTACTGAAGCAAATACTCAACTGTCTGAACCTGGTGATTCAGTTATTGGGATTTCAGAATGGACTAACCCTGCCGATAGTATCAAAGGTAATGAATATAACTTAATTAATACAGTAATGAACTTCTCGTCCTGAAAACTTTCAAAGAATCATCTCCCGAAGTTTGTCAACATACTTAATTAACACCCTGTATTTACATTTTATTATATTACATTCACATTATAAACTGTGTGTAAAAAACTTATATTTCGGTAGTTTTTTTTGTATCAAAATTCAATATTTTACTTTTTCAAACTTATTTAATGACTTTTTTCATATATATTGACATCATAACAAATTCAACTTTTTTTCTACAACACAGAGTCTCCATCGAATATAATATAAAATATAAAACAAAATTAAAAATATGAAACAATCTACAACACTGTGATTCTATTATTTAATCTTTAATTGGTTATAAAAGTGAAGATATTTTTATTAAAAACATATATTTAGATTTCAAATATATATTTTTTTAGGTAATACAGGTAATGCCCTATTGCCACCATATCAGTTACTGAAACAAACTGGAATTGAAAGGCATACAATAACACCAAAAAAGAAGAAAATGTACGAAGCAATGAAACAACTGCGCAAGAAATATACAATGGAAAGAAACAAGAAAAATTCTTTCAGACGTAGATTATTCAAATCTGAACAATTTAGAAACAAACACCACCTCGAAGAAAATTTTTCGAATAAAATCAAACTACAAGCAAATAAAATTCGTATGAACAGAATTAAGAAAAAAAATGCCAAACAACCTAAACATGTGATTGCCCAAGCTGTTTAATGTTGAAATATCAAATGAAATTCCAAATTTCTTGCACTCTACTAGATGTTGATAACTAACTAGGGTTATTAGAGACATTTTATGATGAAATTTTTATTTTTTTTTGCTATATGACAATGGCAGTTTTTATCCGTTCTTTGTGTAGTGTGACTTTTATATTGAATTATATGTGTGGTTCTGCTTTCGTTATATCTTTGGTTTTAATTTGTCAGTGACGTAATATTTATTAATACAACAAAATGTTCGCTGGCCGCAAATTTCACTATACTCATCAAGAATATTTGATTGTTTTCAATGTGATTACCTTCTAATATGTATCTTGTGTTATGTCTGTTCTTTTACATATATTTGGGAATCATTTATAAACATTGTTGTACTATACAGTGTGACACAGACTCATGGTTCAATTTCCAAATGGGACGATCTGTATATTGATACACGATTGGTTGGGAATGGTCATAAGGAATCCATCGATACCAGGTTCGATAGTGTTATCTCCAAAGAGTACGGAGATATCGCTATTTATCATTTATGAGCTTAATGAGTGGGAGAGAGAAACTTTTTCTGGATATCTCGGTAGTCTTTGGGGATAACACCATCAAACCTGGTATCGTTGGATTCCTTATGATTATTCCTAACCGATCATGTATTAGTATACAAGGTGACCCATTTGAAAATCGAAAGTTGATATCGTTTCCGGAAAAACCGGAAGTTGAGTGAGCATAGTCAATGTTCCAAATTCCAGAAATATAGCTAGAGAAACAACGAGTCTGTGTCACACGGTATATGATTTTACCTTATCCACATAATGTACTATGCAATATCCATAGTTTTATTCATCCAGGTAATCATGGATCAATTGCACCGACTTTGTGCTCTATATGACTTACCATATGTACTCTCTAATATGAGGACCCATATATTTTGTACTGCACCCATATTTAATTTTTTAATTTTTCAAACAATGTGTTGATTATTTTAAGCTTGTCCAATGAGATTGTACATCTTCGACAATAAACCACCTTTTGACTTGAAAGTGTTTTTTTTCACCATTACCACAGAATATCGAATACCTAATATACTATAAATTAATTTTTACATTTTTTGAAAGTTTCTTATGTTGTTTAAACTTCATACAACACTTGATATTTGAAAAACTTTGTAGTCGTGATATCAAGTGTTGTTTGAGGTTGTAAACAACATTATGAAACTCACGAACATCTAAGTATGTGGTCTGTGTATTAAATTCAAGATTTGAATTTCCCGCATCGTCACGGTAGTACCGATACCAATCTTCTGGTGGCGCTTATTTCAGTCTTCATTAGTTAGTGTTGTGGTGAACCGTCTAGGGGTAGGTGGTCTGTGGTCCGAATGTGAAATCGCCACGCCTATCGATGCGCGGTAGCTGAAGAGCTCAGTACAGTCCGTTAATCAAATACGAGTTACAACTGGTCAGTTCTGTCGCATCGCGTAGTGCGCTGTGGAGTTGAGTGATTTTTTTGATTACTGAATGTACAATTATACTATACCCTCTTTATCGTACAAATACTTTCTCATCCTAAATTTGCGCATCTCATACATTTTTCGGCATTCACAGCTAGATTTTTAAGGGAAAGGTTTCCAGAATATCTCCATAACGTCCCAACTTATTTTCTCAATGAAATTTGGTGTCATTCGACAGTATTCAGTTTAAAATGTCAATACAATTCACGAGTTTGTAATTTTAATCAGTGGACTCAGTGGAGTGTACAACAGATGGGTATACACATAATCTTTTCTTCACAACTGTAATTGTACTCCACCCTTTACGAGCAACCCTCAGAAATCTTGGAGAGACTTCTGTTTTCTTACCATATTCAATGAATCATCTTATATAAAACTTCCATACAGTAGTTCTCATAGCAGTTGATAATTATTGTCGAACAGGGGTGGGAATTCGTGTACCGTGGAATTCTATTGCCAATAGTTTTGTCTCTGTCTCTCCCATAAATACAACTATAATGTCATCTCACGTATTCAATGATAAATGAGAATTCTACGGTACACGGAATCCCACCACACTATTGTAATACTCTGAGGGTTGAAGTTGTGTACACGTACCTAAACTGTTCAATTAAATGAAAGAGTTGTATTTCGTGTAAATTTTTGTTCATTACAATCGAAATACAACTTTTTTATTCAATTGAATAATCAATTGATCTTATTCACTCATTTTCTCTCAAAGTTCCATTCAACGTGAGATCGCCTATATAATCATTAGAAATGTATTTTTTTTATGTTTCAGTATAAATCTATCCTATTCTAATTGTACACATAGTACGTAGTATACATTTAATTTACCAATTTCAGGAATTGATCAAGGAACAAAAACTGTACAACACATTTGGAGAATCGCGAGTCCAAGAGTGTTTAGACGCTCTCCAAGAACTGAAATATATAGCAAGATGTACGGAGCGCATGTTTCGCATATCACAAAAGTATAAACAAAAAAGTCAAATTCTGAGATCTCTAAGACATATTCCTAGCCGTGAATTCCTGAAAAAAACGTACCTTTCATCTCTGCAAGTAACAGTAAGTACCTAGGTATACTAAAAAACAAGGATAGATGTTCGTAAAGTAGGATTTTTTGTAAGAGCGTGTTGAAGTTTGTTGAATGAGGCGCATCCGATTTCAACGACTACAAAATAGTTATTTATGTGCGGAAAGTCGTATTTTTCCGCATGCGACGGCAAGCTGTCAAGGGTGGAAAAGACATTTTCCGCAAGAGTTAGGTAAAATGTTTTTTCTACGAGTGTTTTTGTCCATCGACTCATCGATTATAAAACGATTCCTTCAATACTTTTTGGGATACTTGCAAGAAACCAAAGACGTAATTTTTTTCACTATTTCTTATGTTTAAAAAATCCCACAAAGCAATTTTGATGGGGCGAAAACCGGGGTTTTAATTTACGAACTATCTTATAAAAAATAGTATAGGTCATTTGCTTCTTTTATTTTGGCCTATTTAACAATGTGATACCTTCAAGATACTAAAATGCTATTTCGTTATTTCAGCCAGTTTTCAACCAAGAAGTATCAATAAAGAGTGAAAAAAATGCAGAACAAGAAGCGGTCATCTCTCCCGTTTCCCCTAAAAACTCTCTGGTACAATATGAAACAGTTCTATCCGAAGATTTGTTGGGCTCTGAAGAATTTGAATCATTATTTTGCTAAATGAAATAATTTATTGAGGACAAATAAATACAAATTGTTTACATTGGTTAATAATATTATGAATCCGTTATGTCCTCAGAGTAATAAAAGATATCCTGCCTATACCTACACTAATACCTGTAATACCTGTTTTGAAGTGAACATGAACTATCCTACTATCCTTATCCTTCTCAGTTCTATTCGTTCACTATACAATTTGTCGGTGAGGGGGGTGCCGGGTGGTGAAATGTTATGGACAGTTTAGTGTAAGAAGGTCCATATTACAAACGAAGAACGACAACTTTATCCGAATGAAATGAGCGGGCATACATAGATATGCCTTCTCTATACTTGTCTTGAGGTCAACATAACTTTGTTTGTTTACAAGCGAGGGCCTTAAACATTTCAGTCCGTATTCTTTCGGGTAGTTTCGTGTATGCCCGCTCATTTCATTCGGATCAAGTTGTCATTCTTCGTTTGTATTAGGGTCCTTCTTACTCTAAATGTGAACAAACTGTCCATAACATTTCACCACCCGTCACCCCCCTCGCCAACAAATTGTGTAGGAAAGGATAGTTAATTTTTACTTCAAAACAAGTATTTGTATAGGTATAGACAGAGAAACTCTGTCTTTTATTACTCTAGGCTGACTTAAATTACCAGTTTCGCCGATTGACAATATTCCAAGGGCTATCGGTGATCGTTTTTTGCTATCAGGTTGGTAATAGATTTTGTTTTTAAATGTTGAAAACACTGACATCTGTCAATAACAACACAAGCATCTAGCGACAGCATGGATATTTTGCTGGCGAGCATATTGACAGTATCATAACCTCCAAATTGGCAGCTTACTTAGTCTGATTTCTCAAAAACACATAAAAAAGTAATTTTTCATAGTTTTCAACAATTCTGCCTTCCTCAAAACCCATAAATCGCAATTTTTCACATTTTTTTCAACCATTTAGCCTTCTTTATTTAAAAATGTGAAAAATTGTGATTTACTGGTTTTGAGGAAGGAAAAATGTGAAAAATTCCAAAAAATGGAATACATTTCCAAACACGCTTGATTTTTAGCCTAGGACATTTTTTGCGAATATACATTTTTTTTTTCCAAAAATTCATATTGAACAAATTTGAATTTGACAATTGATAGTGTTGATACATGTCAGTTCAAGAAAATACAGTGTTGCAAACATTTAAAAACAAAATGTATTACCAACCTAATAGCAAAAAAACGATCAGCGATAGCCTGTCGAATATTGTTAATTCTGCAACTTACTAAACACCAGTTTTGCCAACATTGTAACTTATAAACACCAGTTTTACTCATGTATGGCTCAAGCCGTAGAGAAATAATATTCAGTATAGGCGAAAAATAAACACGTACGATATTGTCAGCCTAAATCTGATAATTTAGAATGGCTGGTACGAATGTCAGTTCCTGAAGAGATGGCAACCTTGGTTACCGCTCGCGCTCTCGGGCTAGTTTCAGACAAGGCGGAACGCGGAAATGTCAAATTTTAAATTTAGGCCAATCCAGCTGGGCTTGAGATCAAATTCTACCGTTTCGATTGGCCTAAAATTAAAATTTGACATTACTGTGCTCCGCGTTCCGCCTAGTCTGAAACCAGCCTCACGCCTCACAACTCACAAGTAACTAATCTAGTAATCTACGACTGCAAAATGTAACTGTCTGCGGTCCCGTTGTTTTTTTTTCATGCAGTTGAAAACGGATCACGGTTGTGAATAGTTATATGCTGGTGAAATAAATATGGCTAACTTAGTTTTTACGCGTGATACTTTATTAGTGTTTTTGGTTGTTTTTCTTAGCATCTATAGTGCTGCATCTCATATAGGTGAGTCGTCTTGTTTATGAATTGAATGCAAACTGGTTTTTAATATTCATATTCACTCCCTATGTCCGAAATTTCATGTGGATCAACTTCCTTTACCTGTTGCACATTACCTGTTGTTTTGTTCTGATGTTTCCATTCGATTCCAGTTCACATAATAAGTCACTTATTTGTTTAGTTATATCATGAGGTAATCATGTTAGGATTTTTCCATTTAATTGGTATCTATTATTTGCTCTTGGAAGAACTATCTGGTGTTCTGGTGAAAAACAATACTTTAAAAAGTAAAAAATTGCCTCTAAATGGCATATACCTGTAGTGGAATGATCCAGGTTTTGATGTTATTTATACAGCTATCATTTTCTACATAACTTTAAAAGAAACAACGGGAGTTTTTGGTCACTACTGAAATTTTACAAGTGACCTTCCAGTTAATGTTTTGGTATTATTGTAAGAAGATGCAAGTTTTGGTACTTCATTTTTTATTCCTAAACAAATGTGGGAAAAAACTCTACCTGGAAGTTACAGACATTGCATTTTTATCTGTTATCTTGAAGGTTATGAAAAAAGCCATCAGCATCAAGCTAATGAAATATTTAGAATGAGTTGCGAATTATCAACAATAAGTGTCTGTCATCAGAGATCAACTGGTTGCTTACATATTATAAATAGATATTATATTATATATATATATATATATATATATATATATATATATATATATATATATTTATTTATTCAGCCAAGATACACATAACAGTGAGGCAGCCTCTAGATTATAGTTTGTATTGAATAAACAGATAACAGAAACTTTCTGCTTTATAACATAACATACACATTAAAAATGGCAGACATAAAAAAAATTGACTTCTAAATGCAGGGTGTTTCAACAAAAATGCAGGGTGTTTCAACAAATTATCTGTTTATATATGAACTATGTCTATATGTATTCAAAAATACATCATCCTTTATGATTGATGATACAAGAATCAAACAGCACTATCATTTGACGTTTGTAAGACTGAGAGTAACTTCGTGTGCACCAGAGAGCCAAGAATATTTAATAAACTTCCAGTAAATTTAAGGGATATAAAAAAGCTGTCTGTGTTCAAAAAATGGTTGAAAGATCATTTATTGGAAAATGTTATTATATGGTGTAATGCTGAGTGAATATTTTAACTGATATCAAATTGTTTTGATCTCTATTTTCCTTTTATCTAATTGTATTGTAGGTATACTTTTATCTAATTGTATTCTCTTTTTTCTGATGTTTTGACAATTCCTATACAATGTAGATTTGTCTTAGAGAAAATAAAGTTTTATTATTATTATTATTATTATCATTATTATCAGAAATTTTTCAACATATATGCACTTCTCAATACTAAGTCAATTGATGTGAAGAAAATGTAATAAAAGTCTAACAAATTAATAACTGTTATAATTTGCGTCTTTGTGAACAGCACTAAGGAGGAACATTTGATCTTTTGCGACAAAATTGAATTACTACTGACAATTTAATTCATGTATAAAAAATCCCTTATGCCAAAGTGCAATTGTCACTTTGACAACGGCAAAAGTTAGCTTTAACTTTTAGAGCGACAAATACACTAGTGGTTTTTTCACTTATTCATTTGTTTATCAATTATCAAGGTGTTGGTTGCCAAAATGAATAGTTTGGCATTGATATGTTTCTGAATTTCTCATTCATTAAATTGTCCTGCCGAATACACTCGAGGTTTGTATTGATATCGGGTCAATTTGTGTTAAATTTATTGGTCGAACCATCTTTTGAACAAATTTTTCAGTGTTTAGTCATTTATTTCTCAATAATATTCAGTAAAAACATGATATATTGAAGCTGCCGCATTGGAGGGAATTTTGAATGTGTTAAACTAAAGCAGTTTATGAATCGACTTTTCATCCATTTTCATATTCACACTAGTGCAGATATGAACTCTCATATTCGCACAAGTGCAAAAATATGACCATCATTTTGACATTCAAAATCACCATATTGAAACGAATTTATAAAATAAAAAATCATTCACATTATTGATGTTGCAGAGACTTTTGATTTTCATGAATCTTTTCTGTATACGTCAAATGAATTCCATGTGGCATGAACCAATATACCTAGATAAGACTCATGTTTAGCACTAAAGTGCAACAAAGAAAATAATCATTCTAAATTGTTATTGGAACCATTCTATATATAATGGTCATAAATTTAACCAAACAAAATGTAGAAAACGATAGTAGTTCTGTACCCATGCTATAAATAATTGATAAAAAATTCAAAAGATAACGAAAACCTATGATTGGCATTGAAATAATATATGTGGTAAAATCTTCTGCAGACTGTATAGATGAATTAATCAGTTACTCATATTTAACTAATAATAATGCTGTTTTTAAATTACATGTTTACTTTTTGTAGATATGATTATTATTTGTTTGTTCATTCTTAGGAATGCCAAGCCAGTTGTGGATAATTCATTCAATTCAATAGATTAAAAAGTCAGTTTTATTATTTTACTTCTTATAAATATCTAATCAATAAATAACGTATAAACTGGATGATTTTTTATGATATTCTGAAGACTGATCTACCACCGATTCTGCGTTATATCGCCATCTAAAAGTAGTCTTCTTATATCAGTAGCATATCTTATCAGGAATCTTAATGAACAGTTGTTTGCAGTGAAAGATAGATAGTAATTTGGTTCATGAATGAGAATCCAGTTGACACCTCCGCAGCTAAAGAAAAGGTTACGCGTCGTATAATTACTCGGAATCTTTAAAAAAAAAAATAATAGTACAGTCGGTGCAGACATATCCTATACAGTTCTTCCATAAGTTAGTTAGTTGAGGTCCCATATATCATAAAACCACAATAATTCGTTTTGGTCCATCCAACCCTTTGGTCAAAACAGCCTGTTTTTTCCTGTAACTCGTCAGCCGTTGAAAACATCAAAAAAGAAAGCTTGAGAATTTTCTTTGATGAATTTCCTTTAAGAAAATTCTCTGCAAATTTTTCTGTATAAGCTATAGTTAACGAGATTAGCGAGATTTTGTTTTAAATATTTTCACGCGCGGCCAATCGAAAAAATTAAATTTCTCGAAAACTAGGTAGATAAAAAATCGACTTGGGTTTTGATGATGAGTGTGAAAATATTTGCAGTCCTTGCCATTTCAATGGGTATGGGTATGTGTAAATATACATATACAGAGTTTTTATACATAGAAAATAAATACGAATTAATTTTCCCTATTTACTTAATTTTTCAACATTTTACTAAATAATAAACAATCACTTGAAGTTTGGAAAATTTCAAGATGTTGGTTATTTTTTCAAAAGGAATTTTTCATAACTTTCAAAACACAATTCGATTTTTCATCCTAGCTTGCGTAGTTTTTGAGAAATTATTTTTTATCCATAGGCCGCGCGTGAAGAAATTTAAATGAACAAATTCGCATGCAAATCCACTTTGGGAATCTTGACAAAATTTCGACATTGATTTTCTCGTGAACTATAGCTTACACAAAAAAAATAGCGGAGAACTTTCTTTCAGGAAATTCATAAAGCTTTCTTTTTTGTGGTTAATACTTTTGTGATTGATGAGTTATAGGCGAAAACAGGCTTTTTTGTTACCGGAAAAAATCCTTAAAATAAATACTCCCTCCTAGACATTTTTTTCGTTTTTTTTGTTTTTTTCGTTTTTTTTCTAGATTCATATAATGTTTTACTTCAGCGACTGAACTATAATATTTAATTCAAATATTGATACTGAATATTAATATTGCGTAACCCCAAAGCTCAGAATAATTTCCAAAAATATGTTGACTTCTGTTCGACCAAAAAAATATTTTACTTGAAATTAGACACACACAGATTCCTGTAACATAGTCGAACGACCGTATTGACTCAGGAAGAGTCAATTTTAAACGACTATCAAGGAAATAAGAGTAAACCTTTTTTTAAAGTGCATGAATCATTTAAAAATAGTCACTGTCTGGAGGTCATTTTGAGTATTTCTCGTGAGTGCATCGTTTCATTACACTGTTTACACAACAAATCGAGAGTTTATTATTTGAACTCAATAAATCAGAATAATGCTTTGGTTGAATCTGATAAACTCAGCATGGTACAGTATTGTATGATGCTTCTTTGCGATCATAAGGGAATTTCTCGAATGAGAGTCGATGTATATTTTGGAGTTTTTTTTATATCAAATTATTGAGGGGTGGGGTGGAGGGATAACTAATGGTTCAACTCAGTCGTGTAGTGATAATTTAGGTACTGAATCTTATATACCTTTTGAACAATAAAAATCGATTCTTGATATGATTTTTTGGGTTTGCACAATCTGAAAATGAAAAAAAAATCAATCCAAAGAAATTTGCATAAGTGTAGAAGGGCAGAATAATTAATAATAATTTGAATGAAATTAATTTTTGTCAGTTACGTATCCTAGGATACGTTACTTGTGAATGCAGTAACTTATTGGGCAAATTAATTGCCCTTCTACACTTGTACATATTTATTTGGATTAACATTTTTTTCATCGACCTCTACGAATTACCTACTTATTTCCGATTTTAGAATGAATAATCGACTATTTTGTTAGGCAAGTATTTTTCGTCGTCAGACACTTTTCGCCCGCAAACGTTTTTTGTCCTCGTTGGTCACTACGATACGGCATGCTTGCCTTCAAAAATAGTCGATTTTTTGTCCAGAATTTAGTACGTAAAATATAATTTTTTGTAGAGGTCGACGAAAAAATATATAAGTAAGTACCATTTATTTTGAAGAAAAATTTAAGAAAAAGGAATGTTACAATTGTAGAAAAAAATACTTTATGAAACTCGTGAGTAAAGTGTTTTTTTTTACTCGTAGGAATTGCCGCACTCCGCCTAAGGCGTGAACATTCTCTACTAGTAAAAAAGTATCACTTGATACATAAATAACCAAGTAAATAACTAACTAAAAGTCTAAAACTAATTAAAAAGACCTTACAAAAAATATCTTCCAGACAGTTACCTAAATGAATCATAAAAATCTGTTTTATATCCAAAATTTTTGAAAATCACACCATATAATTTTTGAACCATTATAGCCCAGTAATCTGCCCCAAACAAAATGAAAATTATTGGCAGCCCAAAACTTGTTTATTACAGTGTTGTTATTTATTGTAATTATTACATATTTTCTTTACCCAAATGGTATATTTTAAATGAACACCAAAATAACGATGTGCTAACAACATTTCGTGTCAAATTTTATACTCTGTCTCCAAAATAATATTTTGCCACCAAAAGTAATAAACGAGCACCAAAAAACCTCAACCAGAAGTAGAATTTATGAGCAGCTGAAATGATAAAAAGTTGGCATAAATAACGCATAAAAAACGCATTTAAAACATGCAAGCTAGGTTAGCTTTCTCAGGTTAGGTTTGTGAGTCAAGCGCGAGCGATGTTAAGCGCGAGCGAAAATCTAATTCACGCATTTTCGACAAGCGCGAGCGAAAATCTAATTCACGCATTTTCGACTCGCAAGCTAGGTTAGCTTGCTCATGTTAAATTTGTGTGTTAAGCGCGAGCGAAAAACTAATTCACGCATTTTCGACACGCAACCTAGGTTAGCTTTCTCAGGTTAGGTTTGTGAGTCAAGCGCGAGCGAAAATCTAATTCACGCATTTTCGACTCGCAAGCTAGGTTAGCTTTCTCAGGTTAGGTTTGTGAGTCAAGCGCGAGCGAAAATCTAATTCACGTATTTTCGACTCGCAAGCTAGGTTAGCTTGTTCATGTTAAATTTGTGTCAAGCGCGAGCGAAAAACTAATTCACGCATTTTCGACTCGCAAGCTAGGTTAGCTTTCTCAGGTTAGGTTTGTGAGTCAAGCGCGAGCGAAAATCTAATTCACGCATTTTCGACTCGCAAGCTAGGTTAGCTTTCTCAGGTTAGGTTTGTGAGTCAAGCGCGAGCGAAAATATAATTCACGCATTTTCTACTCGCAAGCTAGGTTAGGTTTGTGTGTTAAGTGCGAGCGAAAAACGAATTCACGCATTTTCGACTCGGAAGCTAGGTTAGCTTTCTCAGGTTAGGTTTGTGAGTCGAGCGCGAGCGAAAATCTAATTCACGCATTTTCGACTCGCAAGCTAGGTTAGCTTTCTCAGGTTAGGTTTGTGAGTCAAGCGCGAGCGAAAATCTAATTCACGCATTTTCGACTCGCAAGCTAGGTTAGCTTTCTCAGGTTAGGTTTGTGAGTCAAGCGCGAGCGAAAATCTAATTCACGCATTTTCTACTCGCAAGCTAGGTTAGCTTTCTCAGGTTAGGTTTGTGAGTCAAGCGCGAGCGAAAATCTAATTCACGCATTTTCGACTCGCAAGCTAGGTTAGCTTTATCAGGTTAGGTTTGTGAGTCAAGCGCGAGCGAAAATCTAATTCACGCATTTTCGACTCGCAAGCTAGGTTAGCTTTCTCAGGTTAGGTTTGTGAGTCAAGCGCGAGCGAAAATCTAATTCACGCATTTTCTACTCGCAAGCTAGGTTAGGTTTGTGTGTTAAGTGCGAGCGAAAAACGAATTCACGCATTTTCGACTCGGAAGCTAGGTTAGCTTTCTCAGGTTAGGTTTGTGAGTCAAGCGCGAGCGAAAATCTAATTCACGCATTTTCTACTCGCAAGCTAGGTTAGCTTGCTCAAATTAGGTTTGTGTGTCAAGCGCGAGCGAAAATCTAATTCACGCATTTTCGACTCGCAAGCTAGGTTAGCTTTCTCAGGTTAGGTTTGTGAGTCAAGCGCGAGCGAAAATCTAATTCACGCATTTTCGACTCGCAAGCTAGGTTAGCTTTCTCAGGTTAGGTTTGTGAGTCAAGCGCGAGCGAAAATCTAATTCACGCATTTTCGACTCGCAAGCTAGGTTAGCTTTCTCAGGTTAGGTTTGTGAGTCAAGCGCGAGCGAAAATCTAATTCACGCATTTTCTACTCGCAAGCTAGGTTAGCTTTCTCAGGTTAGGTTTGTGAGTCAAGCGCGAGCGAAAATCTAATTCACGCATTTTCTACTCGCAAGCTAGGTTAGGTTTGTGTGTTAAGTGCGAGCGAAAAACGAATTCACGCATTTTCGACTCGGAAGCTAGGTTAGCTTTCTCAGGTTAGGTTTGTGAGTCGAGCGCGAGCGAAAATCTAATTCACGCATTTTCGACTCGCAAGCTAGGTTAGCTTGCTCAAATTAGGTTTGTGAGTCAAGCGCGAGCGAAAATCTAATTCACGCATTTTCGACTCGCAAGCTAGGTTAGCTTTCTCAGGTTAGGTTTGTGAGTCAAGCGCGAGCGAAAATCTAATTCACGCATTTTCGACTCGCAAGCTAGGTTAGCTTTCTCAGGTTAGGTTTGTGAGTCAAGCGCGAGCGAAAATCTAATTCACGCATTTTCGACTCGCAAGCTAGGTTAGCTTTCTCAGGTTAGGTTTGTGAGTCAAGCGCGAGCGAAAATCTAATTCACGCATTTTCTACTCGCAAGCTAGGTTAGGTTTGTGTGTTAAGTGCGAGCGAAAAACGAATTCACGCATTTTCGACTCGGAAGCTAGGTTAGCTTTCTCAGGTTAGGTTTGTGAGTCAAGCGCGAGCGAAAATCTAATTCACGCATTTTCTACTCGCAAGCTAGGTTAGCTTGCTCAAATTAGGTTTGTGTGTCAAGCGCGAGCGAAAATCTAATTCACGCATTTTCGACTCGCAAGCTAGGTTAGCTTTCTCAGGTTAGGTTTGTGAGTCAAGCGCGAGCGAAAATCTAATTCACGCATTTTCGACTCGCAAGCTAGGTTAGCTTTCTCAGGTTAGGTTTGTGAGTCAAGCGCGAGCGAAAATCTAATTCACGCATTTTCTACTCGCAAGCTAGGTTAGCTTTCTCAGGTTAGGTTTGTGAGTCAAGCGCGAGCGAAAATCTAATTCACGCATTTTCTACTCGCAAGCTAGGTTAGGTTTGTGTGTTAAGTGCGAGCGAAAAACGAATTCACGCATTTTCGACTCGGAAGCTAGGTTAGCTTTCTCAGGTTAGGTTTGTGAGTCGAGCGCGAGCGAAAATCTAATTCACGCATTTTCGACTCGCAAGCTAGGTTAGCTTGCTCAAATTAGGTTTGTGAGTCAAGCGCGAGCGAAAATCTAATTCACGCATTTTCGACTCGCAAGCTAGGTTAGCTTTCTCAGGTTAGGTTTGTGAGTCAAGCGCGAGCGAAAATCTAATTCACGCATTTTCGACTCGCAAGCTAGGTTAGCTTTCTCAGGTTAGGTTTGTGAGTCAAGCGCGAGCGAAAAACGAATTCACGCATTTTCGACTCGGAAGCTAGGTTAGCTTTCTCAGGTTAGGTTTGTGAGTCGAGCGCGAGCGAAAATCTAATTCACGCATTTTCGACTCGCAAGCTAGGTTAGCTTGCTCAAATTAGGTTTGTGAGTCAAGCGCGAGCGAAAATCTAATTCACGCATTTTCGACTCGCAAGCTAGGTTAGCTTTCTCAGGTTAGGTTTGTGAGTCAAGCGCGAGCGAAAATCTAATTCACGCATTTTCGACTCGCAAGCTAGGTTAGCTTTCTCAGGTTAGGTTTGTGAGTCAAGCGCGAGCGAAAATCTAATTCACGCATTTTCGACTCGCAAGCTAGGTTAGCTTTCTCAGGTTAGGTTTGTGAGTCAAGCGCGAGCGAAAATCTAATTCACGCATTTTCTACTCGCAAGCTAGGTTAGCTTTCTCAGGTTAGGTTTGTGAGTCAAGCGCGAGCGAAAATCTAATTCACGCATTTTCTACTCGCAAGCTAGGTTAGGTTTGTGTGTTAAGTGCGAGCGAAAAACGAATTCACGCATTTTCGACTCGGAAGCTAGGTTAGCTTTCTCAGGTTAGGTTTGTGAGTCGAGCGCGAGCGAAAATCTAATTCACGCATTTTCGACTCGCAAGCTAGGTTAGCTTTCTCAGGTTAGGTTTGTGAGTCAAGCGCGAGCGAAAATCTAATTCACGCATTTTCGACTCGCAAGCTAGGTTAGCTTTCTCAGGTTAGGTTTGTGAGTCAAGCGCGAGCGAAAATCTAATTCACGCATTTTCTACTCGCAAGCTAGGTTAGCTTTCTCAGGTTAGGTTTGTGAGTCAAGCGCGAGCGAAAATCTAATTCACGCATTTTCGACTCGCAAGCTAGGTTAGCTTTCTCAGGTTAGGTTTGTGAGTCAAGCGCGAGCGAAAATCTAATTCACGCATTTTCGACTCGCAAGCTAGGTTAGCTTTCTCAGGTTAGGTTTGTGAGTCAAGCGCGAGCGAAAATCTAATTCACGCATTTTCTACTCGCAAGCTAGGTTAGGTTTGTGTGTTAAGTGCGAGCGAAAAACGAATTCACGCATTTTCGACTCGGAAGCTAGGTTAGCTTTCTCAGGTTAGGTTTGTGAGTCAAGCGCGAGCGAAAATCTAATTCACGCATTTTCTACTCGCAAGCTAGGTTAGCTTGCTCAAATTAGGTTTGTGTGTCAAGCGCGAGCGAAAATCTAATTCACGCATTTTCGACTCGCAAGCTAGGTTAGCTTTCTCAGGTTAGGTTTGTGAGTCAAGCGCGAGCGAAAATCTAATTCACGCATTTTCGACTCGCAAGCTAGGTTAGCTTTCTCAGGTTAGGTTTGTGAGTCAAGCGCGAGCGAAAATCTAATTCACGCATTTTCGACTCGCAAGCTAGGTTAGCTTTCTCAGGTTAGGTTTGTGAGTCAAGCGCGAGCGAAAATCTAATTCACGCATTTTCTACTCGCAAGCTAGGTTAGCTTTCTCAGGTTAGGTTTGTGAGTCAAGCGCGAGCGAAAATCTAATTCACGCATTTTCTACTCGCAAGCTAGGTTAGGTTTGTGTGTTAAGTGCGAGCGAAAAACGAATTCACGCATTTTCGACTCGGAAGCTAGGTTAGCTTTCTCAGGTTAGGTTTGTGAGTCGAGCGCGAGCGAAAATCTAATTCACGCATTTTCGACTCGCAAGCTAGGTTAGCTTGCTCAAATTAGGTTTGTGAGTCAAGCGCGAGCGAAAATCTAATTCACGCATTTTCTACTCGCAAGCTAGGTTAGGTTTGTGTGTTAAGTGCGAGCGAAAAACGAATTCACGCATTTTCGACTCGGAAGCTAGGTTAGCTTTCTCAGGTTAGGTTTGTGAGTCAAGCACGAGCGAAAATCTAATTCACGCATTTTCTACTCGCAAGCTAGGTTAGCTTGCTCAAATTAGGTTTGTGTGTCAAGCGCGAGCGAAAATCTAATTCACGCATTTTCGACTCGCAAGCTAGGTTAGCTTTCTCAGGTTAGGTTTGTGAGTCAAGCGCGAGCGAAAATCTAATTCACGCATTTTCGACTCGCAAGCTAGGTTAGCTTTCTCAGGTTAGGTTTGTGAGTCAAGCGCGAGCGAAAATCTAATTCACGCATTTTCGACTCGCAAGCTAGGTTAGCTTTCTCAGGTTAGGTTTGTGAGTCAAGCGCGAGCGAAAATCTAATTCACGCATTTTCTACTCGCAAGCTAGGTTAGCTTTCTCAGGTTAGGTTTGTGAGTCAAGCGCGAGCGAAAATCTAATTCACGCATTTTCTACTCGCAAGCTAGGTTAGGTTTGTGTGTTAAGTGCGAGCGAAAAACGAATTCACGCATTTTCGACTCGGAAGCTAGGTTAGCTTTCTCAGGTTAGGTTTGTGAGTCGAGCGCGAGCGAAAATCTAATTCACGCATTTTCGACTCGCAAGCTAGGTTAGCTTTCTCAGGTTAGGTTTGTGAGTCAAGCGCGAGCGAAAATCTAATTCACGCATTTTCGACTCGCAAGCTAGGTTAGCTTTCTCAGGTTAGGTTTGTGAGTCAAGCGCGAGCGAAAATCTAATTCACGCATTTTCTACTCGCAAGCTAGGTTAGCTTTCTCAGGTTAGGTTTGTGAGTCAAGCGCGAGCGAAAATCTAATTCACGCATTTTCGACTCGCAAGCTAGGTTAGCTTTATCAGGTTAGGTTTGTGAGTCAAGCGCGAGCGAAAATCTAATTCACGCATTTTCGACTCGCAAGCTAGGTTAGCTTTCTCAGGTTAGGTTTGTGAGTCAAGCGCGAGCGAAAATCTAATTCACGCATTTTCTACTCGCAAGCTAGGTTAGGTTTGTGTGTTAAGTGCGAGCGAAAAACGAATTCACGCATTTTCGACTCGGAAGCTAGGTTAGCTTTCTCAGGTTAGGTTTGTGAGTCAAGCGCGAGCGAAAATCTAATTCACGCATTTTCTACTCGCAAGCTAGGTTAGGTTTGTGTGTTAAGTGCGAGCGAAAAACGAATTCACGCATTTTCGACTCGGAAGCTAGGTTAGCTTTCTCAGGTTAGGTTTGTGAGTCGAGCGCGAGCGAAAATCTAATTCACGCATTTTCGACTCGCAAGCTAGGTTAGCTTTCTCAGGTTAGGTTTGTGAGTCAAGCGCGAGCGAAAATCTAATTCACGCATTTTCGACTCGCAAGCTAGGTTAGCTTTCTCAGGTTAGGTTTGTGAGTCAAGCGCGAGCGAAAATCTAATTCACGCATTTTCTACTCGCAAGCTAGGTTAGCTTTCTCAGGTTAGGTTTGTGAGTCAAGCGCGAGCGAAAATCTAATTCACGCATTTTCGACTCGCAAGCTAGGTTAGCTTTATCAGGTTAGGTTTGTGAGTCAAGCGCGAGCGAAAATCTAATTCACGCATTTTCGACTCGCAAGCTAGGTTAGCTTTCTCAGGTTAGGTTTGTGAGTCAAGCGCGAGCGAAAATCTAATTCACGCATTTTCTACTCGCAAGCTAGGTTAGGTTTGTGTGTTAAGTGCGAGCGAAAAACGAATTCACGCATTTTCGACTCGGAAGCTAGGTTAGCTTTCTCAGGTTAGGTTTGTGAGTCAAGCGCGAGCGAAAATCTAATTCACGCATTTTCTACTCGCAAGCTAGGTTAGGTTTGTGTGTTAAGTGCGAGCGAAAAACGAATTCACGCATTTTCGACTCGGAAGCTAGGTTAGCTTTCTCAGGTTAGGTTTGTGAGTCAAGCGCGAGCGAAAATCTAATTCACGCATTTTCTACTCGCAAGCTAGGTTAGCTTGCTCAAATTAGGTTTGTGTGTCAAGCGCGAGCGATAAACCTATTTAACGCATTTTCTACTCACAAGCTAGATTTATTTTGATGCTCAAATATTTAGTGTCCAAGTAAAATGTTTGGTATCAACAATAATTAGTTGCTGCTGAAATATATAAATAAACTTGAAAAACTCAATAGTTTGGGGCTCAAAAATAAATAATTTGGTAAGTAAATTTTGGTACTGAACTATGATTTTTGATAACACAAGATAAATATTTGGAAATCATATCAATATTATTTTGGTGCTTGGTTTTTATCTAGTTTTTTAAGCTCATCTGACGTGTTACCTAAGTTAGTATGTTACAATGTAGGCTCATGTATTGTAAATGAACACTTCTCTAACTAATAAATTGATAGATTGATTATTCCCACTACGGCAGTTTAAGACTTTTCTTAGTGAGCATTGAAACGTCAGCCAACTGGTATCAATTAATTCTGTTTAGTGATCACATTAGTTTATTGATGATTTGAGTATTATTAGATCGGCCGTTACTGACAGAGAGAAGGGAATAATAGGTTATAACTGATCCCCGAAAATAGTTGCTTGCCTCAATTCAGTTCATTATAAACAATTTTATAATTTTTCTGTGAGCAAACGTTACGGAACGATAGTTGAATCTGTAATTGAGGTTGTTTCTGGATTCTTGCTGGATATTTTTTAATAACATTCTCCCTACCTAATTTATTTAATGAATTTTTCAATTTTCATGGCGTTTCCCTTTTCAACATGAATACCTCCCTAGAGGTTATCTTGAACGATGGAAAATAGCGACTAAAGTTTGTCTTTCAGCCGCAGATGATTCCACAACAGATTTTCAGAATATCCTATTCATATTTTCGAACAAAAATCAAAATCATTTGTATTTTGTATAGCTATAAATTAGGCTAGTCTCTGCTGATTTTTTGAGGTATCAATCAGAGTATATTTGTTATGGATACCTGGTAACTAATTCGAGAATATTCATAAAATTGAAAAAACACGATAAACAATTATGTTTAAACTTGAGTTTAACGAAAACCAGACCTTGCTTAGGTGTGGTTCACAATTTACCAGTAAGGTAAGCTGACCAGACGATCCTTTCCATCATGCGCCTCCTTTTTGGAAATTTCACATGAATCGTTGACAAATCTTGGGCGCGGAAATTTGAAAAAACAAAATAGTTAATTGTACAAATATTTGTTTTATATACTTCAATACACGTTGTGGTATTATTCAGGGTGGTAAGTAGTTGTCTTCTGACAGGTATTTCCCACAATAGCCTACACTGTAGGTAGATTAGAGTAAACAAGGAAAAAAAATATGTCGGGAGTGACTCGGACTTCAGATATGGGACTGAATATAATCCCGAGGACTCGGAGTGCTTCTTTGTCTGCTGGCAAGTTGGAGTGGTCTAGACAGCGTTTCACCAGCTTGTGACTAGAGTAATCAAATAACCAGAGTAATGTGATGTTTTGACGTATGCCAACGTCCTTGTGCACTCATTTTCTGCCATAATACGGAAAGTCGGTATCATTTTTGGATTCGAGAGTAGCGTGTCCATAAATCCACCAAGCATCCATTTAATCAGATATTGCATTTTAACAGAATGGTTTGGGTAAATTCTGCGAAGTTGAAAGTGCAAGTCTCGATCATTTGTCCGTTTTCTTCTTCTTTTTGGACGATTTTTGCCTGCAGCTGAAAACTCCACAACGAAAAGCGTCCTTTATATTTGCCTGAGCGTGGGGGATGAGTAGTTTCAATAGATTCGGCACTTCTTATTCTTTACAACGGACTTTCTATCAAAATTCATAAATTAGATGGCGGCTCCAAGATGTCATTATGGTCTGATTCGATTTAAAATTAGTATGGTTTTCGGGGTCTAAAGTTCTCTTGAGCTCTTGAACGCTCTGTATTGTTAAATTAAACTAAAAAATATGAGAATATAGACATGTATTTGGCCGTTTGGTTATACTAATTCCTTTTGAAGTTACAAACGAATTAGTATTCAGTCCAACTGTAGAAGGTCCATCATCACTGACAAATAATGACATTCATAAATAAAGTGCGTTGGGGTTCATTATATTTGGAGCATCTGCCAGTCAGCCTTGTAACCCAAAGATCGTGTGTTCGAATCCTAATGGATCTTATATTTTTTTGTTTTTTTCTTACTAGCAGTAACTGTTTTACAAAAAAAATTGTATGATACATTTGTTAAAAGTGATTTTATTATCAAATACCTAAGTATTATACCCGTAATGACCACTTAAATGAGTTCAAAGAAAATCTAATCAATGCACAATGAAGAGTGACAAAGGAACTCATACGTTTAATTTTTCATATAAATACAGTAATTCAGCATATTATTTCACCGAACATTCTTTCAATTATATTAGTGCGAATTCTTTTTAATGTGAATATTGATTGCATTGTTCGCATATTTCCATATCTGTATCTTATTGTAGGTATCGCAGATATCATCACCATTGTGGAGATAAGAAAAACAATGACAAATATGGATATTCTGGTTTAGAAAAATTAATGAACAAATATTTATTTTTGAGATATCTGTTTAGCTCATGATACTTGGTTTTTCCTGTTAAAGAAATTGGCGGTAGTCTTATCAACAACTTTACTTCCTTATGGTATATGCCGAGGGGGACACAACTAGTCATTTTTTGTACACCTAATGAAAACATTGAAGTAATTATCTCTAATGAAAAATAATGAAAAAGTTTTAGGGGGCAATGAAAGATAATTACCATTCAATTACGCGGATACGTTGTATGGACATAATTTAACTCTTATGTATAAAAAATAAGATCCAGAAAGTTCGAAGCTCATGCCTACGTATGATTTTTGGTGTAAGTAGGCGACAACGAGTATCAAATAAATTGAAGGAGATTGGATGTTTACATAAGGAGAACAGGAGAAAGGGTCATTTTAGTACCTTGTCATAAAATAATTCCCAAATACATACCCAATAATACTAATTCAGCCATTTTGAATCGATTGGCGTTCGCAGAATTTGTCTATCTCTAACCGTTCTCGAGTTGGTCAGCTCTGAATCTGTTTTTAGATGTTTTTTTTTGCCGCCAAAAATTTTTATGATGAGTTTTCGACATTATTGTTAAAATATTGAGAATCAGCACGTCAAATTACTTTCGAGGACAAAAATTTGAAATTCAAAAAATGAAAAATAAAAAATCTCAGAAAATTTTATTTTTCATCTTAAACACCTTTTTCCGCCTAAATCTTATTTCTGAGCATATAAAAATCAGACATTTTTGGAATGAGCATAAAATTTTACGTATACAGTGCGAATTTCAAGTCGATGTGACGACTTAGTATTTTTGATGATTTTTAGGGGTGAACTCGAAAATAACAATACATACTAATTCGGCCATTTTGAATCGACTGGCGTTCGCAGATTTCGTCTATCTCTAACCGTTCTCGAGTTGGCAAGATCAGATTTAGTTTTCAAATGGTTTTTTGGCTCGAAAAATATTTTTGATGAGTTTTCAACATTTTCGTTCAAAGATTCGGAATCAGCACGTCAATACGTTCGGGGATAAAAATTTAAAATTTGAAAAATTAAAATTCAAAAAGTTCAAAAAATTATTTATCATGATATACTTGCCCTTTTTTGTACGTCGATTTTTTTCGTTCAAATTCCCAATATATACTAATTCAGCAATTTTGAATCGATTGGCGTTAGCAGAATTCGTCTATCTGTAAACGTTCTCGAGTTGGTGAGCTCTGAATCAGTTTTCAAATAATTTTTTTTGGGGCCAAAAATATTTTGAGATATTTTCGTTCGAAGATTCGGAATCAGCACGTCAAAATACGTTCGGGGACAAAAATTTGAAATTCGAAAAGTGAAAAATAAAGAAGTTCTAATAATTATGTATCATGACTTACTCGACTTTTTTGTCCGTAGATTTTTTTCGTTCAAATTCTCAGTATATACTAACTCGGCCATTCTGAATCGATTGGAGTTCGCAGAATTCGTCTATCTCTAACCGTTCTCAAGTTGGTCAGCTCTGAATCAGTTTTCAAATGTTTTTTTTTGCGTAAAAATAATTTCTGGCGAGTTTTCGACATTTCGAATAATGAAAATGTTATGATGTACACCTAATGAAAGAGTAGTTTCCCCCTCGGTATATGCAGACATGACCTGATTCTGGGGTTCGATTATCAAAGGTTTATTTTGGGACCACCAAGTCATTCTGGTAACCCGATTCAATTGAAGTTAAAGAGTTGTATGCTTTTTGAGTTTTCACCACCGGGCTCAATTCTCAAAAGTCGAATGTGACCCAATCTGTCCGTCTAGATTCAAGAGTGATGAGTTGATTTTTTTGCGTACGACTTAATGATTCATACCTACGACAGAAAGTATCATATTATATGGGAAATTCTTTTATTATTAATAAGTTTTGGTATCAATGTCGATAGGTGCAATCGCTTCTGCTTCAAAAGAAACCCCCAAAGGCGTTGTACAGTGCCGTTCATCTTTTCATGCTTGGTGGGAAATTTGAAATATTTAAAAATTGGGTCTCAAAATACTCATTTGAAAAAAGATCGAAAATTGTTACCTATTCGGAAAAATTGTTCAGAACGACATTTTATACCATTTTATACAACTTTTTACAAAGACGAACGTTACTATACAACGTCTTTTGATGCAAAAGCGATGGCACGTATCGATATTTGCCAAAATTTATTATCGAAAGAATTTCCCATATGATGCGTACTTTCTGCCGGTCACTGTATGATTTGATCTTCCTGCAATTACACTTCCTTCTTCGGATAGCATTTTCTTTTCTTTTGAAATAAAAACCAGTCGTTTTGTCCTGTACTATTAATTGGTATAAAAACATGTCTCTCACATCCCTGGAATTTTTTTCTATTCTTTTCTTAAATTTGTTTTTCCAATGCACCATTTTATATCAACGTTTTTTTTTCATTCACGTTATATACTACAAATTCCTGCAGATTTTCCTCTTTTTGATCATTTGCAGTGTTTGAATAATTTCATCCTTTGATTTTTCATTTTCTTGCGCCATTTGGTTCAATTTAATTCAAAAATTCTTTGTTGACGTTACCATTCGGCACATCATGGGCACACCTATAATTCAAATGGCAACTATTAATGTCTGTAAAAAAGTAGGTCATGAAAAGCTTTTGATTGAAAGAAATTAAAAGGAATTATTCATTCTCAATGAAACACTTCACAGGTACTGCGCAACAAGAATGATTATTGTATCTCCAAAATTATCATCGTCATGCTCTAATTTCAAACAGCTGGTTCGTCGAATGTTTTGTCGAAGGAGAGCCCTTTTCTGAATGAGACATGAAACCTCAGCACTCTCTAGATTAATTTAATGGCGATATATCATAACGATTCTATAAAAATAATGAAGAAGTGGGATGCAAAAAAAAAAAAAAATAGGAGCTGATGGACGAGATCTGGAATATACAGTGAAATTATTACTTGAACCGAGTGGCACAGTATTCCTGATTGATAAGATATATTTCTGAAATCATCCGTAAATTCTCAATCAGTGATAGAGTGAAATTGTTAGGTTTTTGGCCTTCGGGGTCAAGATGATAAGCGGACCCCGTGCTGAATCAGATAAAAATCCTATACTGACCTAGCCTTGATGTGCTTCGATGCACTTGTACTGTTTATTGTTGATCCCTGCGACCTCTGTCATTGAAAAAGTCTTACGATTAATATTAATTTCCTGGTGGGGTCGATCAGAGCCGAGCAACTGTTGGGGTTACAGTTGGGATGGGCGACTGGCATACTTGGACTGAAATTTTCAGTAGAAATTCTGGGTTATGTTTGGGATCGCACGTTAAAGGGTAATACCCTCGTCATTCCTAGCTGACACAAGTCTCCTGAATACTTTTGAGGATTGCTCGTAATAGTGCAGCCGAATGACTTCGTTTAAGAATTATCAGGCACGGTGGGCTTCGTAAGATTCAATATTTTGAACTTATTTTCGATGGTTGATCCTTACTCTGTATATACCGCTCTGGACTGTGTATGCCCTAGTTTCCAACCTGTTTTTTTAACCAGATTAGGCAAGATTTGTATATTAATTGAAAATGCAGTCTGCCGTTTTATTTATTGTGGACCTATTCTCAGATGTTGAAAAATATTGCTGAACACAAATCCCGAAAAATTTGAACTCGGTAGCTCGATATGCTGAAATGTTTTTTGATGGTTCAGAATATATGGATGAGGGGGATTGAAATTTTGTCTGAAGGGCTTCGAAGAAACTAGCACATATCATGGATTATATTCAAGAAAGTTGAAAAAAAATATTGGCTTTGGCACAATAATCCAGCACGATTGGGTTTTGAGACGAGGATCGATTATAGATTGTAGCACCACCAAACTTGGTATGCTAGTTCTTGGAACCATGACAAACACGAAAACAAAAATTGTTTACCAAAATTCCAGGGGTGGAACATATTTTTTTTTGTTTAAAAATAAATAAATAGATTTTTGCTGTAATCTTGGAGAGTATATGATTTATCGGAAGAACAATTCAACACGGTGAAAGACAATTTAATTCCCCACAAAAATTATTCTTAGTAATTTGTTATGAAATGCGCTCGTTTTCTCAGAAAACGTGATTGAACGTCGACATCAACTCTCAGGTTCACCCTTACCGCCGCTGAAAATTCTGGCGGAGCCGAATATTTGATTGGTCATAAATCTACTAAAAATGATCGAAGAAGGAAAAGGATAAGTTCATATCGTTTCTGAAGACTCCTTCATTTTCATGCAAATATAATATGCGATTATTTGAGTACCTAAAATGTGGTTTGTCATGTTATATTTGCATGAGGAAGTACAAGTCTTCAGGAACGATATACACTTGTTTTTTCCTTCTACTATAATTTTTAGTAAAGTTATGACAAATCTAATGCCTGAAATTTTATATGGGAATTCAACCAGGTTTTCTGAGAAAACGAGTGAAATTGTTTCTTGATAAATCTTATATTTTCCGAAACAACAGCAAAAAAATTATAATTTTTTTAATAAAAATTTTTTTTGGGTTCCACTCCTGATATTTTGGTAAACACTTTATATAAATATGGTTCAACGAACGCCTGAGAATTCGACACAACTACATGAATACTATTTATTTTTTTTATTGAATAACGTTTTATTTCTTCTGGTTTTCAGAAGTCGGAGAGTTTCGTATAAACCAGTTGGTGGCAACCCTGTTTTAATAACTATGCCATCATTAAGCGGACGTTCGAAAAGGAAGTTAATCTCATCGTAATTCCCTTGCATCGCTATTGGCGACATTTCCATACAACTTCCTGTCACGTGTATGGCGTGAATCTCTTGTGGTGTTAACACCTTTTGTAGGCATGGTTCGATTATGTAGATTCATTGATGGATCTCGTTTGTATTAAAGGCTGTATCGCTGTTACACCATGTACGCTCCAATTATTTTCATTCGGATTGAATAAATAGGCCAACAATGATAAAAAAAATGTTTCCGATTAGAAACAGATTTGGTGAGCAATACGAATCTGTGAAGTTCAATGTTCCGCATTTTATCAGTGACGTCACGCTCGTAAACATAGCTGTTTCGAATTTCTTTCAAATTGAACCCGTTTTGAAAGAGATAGTGTACGGCATCAAAAAATTTGTGTTTTAAAATAGAATTTAATATATTACATATAACGAATTCAATATTACATACAACGAATTCTCATAAATCTAGCGTTATTTTTTATCATGCGGTTCTTCTTAAGTATACATTTTGCTAGTAAGATTACTTGCTAGCTGGCAATGCAAATTATTTCACAATACTAAGATATATTGTAGTGTATTCTTTTTTTTTACTGTCATGCATCATAGATAGATAGATAAGTCTTGTCTGAAATTATCACATTTTATCATGGAGGTCAAAACCATTACAGTCCATCAGATGAAGTAAATAATTCAATGAAAGACAAGACACAAAAAAAGACGAACACAAGACAACTTGTGCATTGGAGGAATATGAACGATTACAATTACTAAATGATAATAAGCTCACATCAAAGCTGCGGAGATTGAGGTCCTTCTGCACCTGCACAAGGATAAGGCAATGCATTCAAGAACATTGAAGACCTTGGCTTATCCAAAAACCTGTCCTTTGCTTTCCTCAGGTCAAGTGAGCTGAAGTCGGAGACCGAGGGATTCATAATGGCTTGCCAGGATGGTGTCTTCAATCAACACCCTGGTCTACCGTAGCCGCGTGATGGGTATAGAGATCCCCGACACTAGATGCAGAGCGTGTCGTGGGGCGCCTGAGACCCTTATGCATTTGCTGTCAGCATGTCCAGCATATGCGGTCTCAGCCTATATCCACAGGCATAACGCGGCAAATTCAGTGTAGGGTACGTTACTGACAAAAATTAATTTCTTTCAAGACAGCAGTCTTGTGAACGCAGTAACTTATCGGGCAAATTAATTAATTTGCCCTTCTACACTTGTACAGATTTCTTTGGATTAAAAAAAATGTTTTCATTTTCAGATTGTGGAAGGTCATAAACCCAAAAAATCATGTCAAGAACCATCTACGACACTCGTACCTTATGCCCCGGGGAGATATTGAGTCCGTTGTAGAGAATGAGAAGTGTCGAATTTATTAGAACTATTCATTCCCCACCCTCAGGCAACTACAAGCAAATAAGCCTGATGTAGTCCTCCTAAACTATGAAAGTAGGACGATTTTCGTCATAGAGTTTGCGGCTCCTTGTGAAACGAATATCGTCCGAAAAGAGGAGGAAAAACGGACTAAATATCGAGATTTACTCTTTGAACTCAGCAGGCTCTACCACAAAGAGTTTGCGGCTCCTTGTGAAACGAATATCGTCCGAAAAGAGGAGGAAAAACGGACTAAATATCGAGATTTACTCTTTGAACTCAGCAGGCTCTACCACAACCATTCTGTTAAAATATTGGTTCTGATCATAGGGGTTCTTGGTGGAATGATGGACAGATGAATAGAAGTAGGGGATGCTTTCAGCGTAAATTAGTTATACCGAAGTTTTTTATCTGAATTTACATATTAAACATGATTTTTAATGATTTACATACGCTTTGTTGCCAGAGTGAACATTTTATCAGTTTTTGTCTTCACGAATCTGCTGTTGAAGAACTTATTTGAAGATGTTTCTGAATGGTTGGGAAGTTGAAATTTTGGGAAAATGTTTTTTTTTATGAACCTAAAAGAGTGCAAAATCTTATGACCGGGAGCAGTTGACCCATACAAGCATACCCTCCTTTGCTAATGTCCAGATTGTTCGTATTGCCTGTTCTTATATCTGAGAAAAACAAACAAGTTCTACTTGGCCGGTTTGAAATGTACAACTATGTGCGGAACCTGTCGTTGGCAAAGTTGTACGAATACTGAGCACTTTGTAGAAACTGTAGACGATGACATGTAGTCCATGTTGACTGAAGTAAGCTTAGTGGAATAGTTCTGCAGAAACTAATTAAAAAAAAATCAAACGGTAGCTCTACCTCATGGGTGTTGTGGAAACTAGCAGCAAAATAAGTTCAAATTCATAAAAACAGAAACAAAATATTACACAAAAAACACGTTTTTCTACAACTGTCAAAAAAAGTCCACTTTTTTGTGTGGTTTGTGTGCGTAAAGTATTACAATATTTCCTCAGAGTAATAAAACACCATAGAGATGCCTTATCCATCCTTGTCTTGAAGTCAACATAACTTTGTTTGTTTACAAGCGAGGGCCTTAAACATGTTAAGTCCGTATTCATTCGGGTAGTTTCGTGTATGCCCGCTCATTTCATTCGGATCAAGTTGGCATTCTTCGTTTGTATTATGGTCCTTCTTACCCTAAATGTAAACAGTTTATGTTCACTTCAAAACAGGTTATTGTGTAGGCATACACAGGGCATCTCTATGTCTTATTACTGTGAGCAATATTTCACTATCAACATACGATTTCATTATTAAACGGAAAAGCGTAAAAAAAGTGCATTTTTTTTAACGGCTGTTGCTAGGCAATCGACAGTTTGATGCAACAATAGTGACAGATCCGAATAATAACGAAATCCTGTCATAAAGCCAGTTCTCATTTTCTTTGGCAACTAATAATCTATAAATATCCGATATACAAATGTTTCACCAATAATATTCTTAGCATTCTTACTATTGAATAAGTATTATCAAAATTCCAAAATATCGCGGCGAATATATTCAAAATAATAGCATATACCTCTAAGGAACTATTGAACCTAAACTACACTAGGTAATCCAAGGTAGCTATGGCTGTTTGGCAGTCAGAAACTAGTTGACAACAATAATTAATGAAATTTGTGAAATTGATAACGAATTCTTGATAACTATAAATTTTATTTAAGTAGAAATGAAAAGTGATGAAGATTGAACGGAGAAAATCGTGGATAGTGCAAATATGAGATTTCCTTGACATAGTTCAAAGAAAGAAAAAGGTATTCGTTGCTTCACGAGGATTGTTTATTTATTTTGAATACAAATCTAAGAAAATGAAAAGTTACTTCGATGGAATAGTTATTCGAAAGTCAAGTATTTGTATGAGTATGAGTTGGTTATTTTTTTTTGACAGTTGTAGAAAAAATACTGTATGAAACTCGTGAGTAAAGTGTTTTTTTTACTCGTAGGAACGGCGTCGTGCGTCAACATTTCCTACTCGTAAAAAAAAGTATGACTTTACTCACTTGATACATAGATTATTATTTAGTCTGTCGCGTGTATATTTAGAACGCTAAACCACTTCGAAGGACTATACTATGGACAACGACCTGTGTTCATTTCCACCCCTCTTTTCACTGGGTTATTCCTTAAAATGCAATAAAACCCTTTTTGTAGAAAATTTTATTATTTTAGTAGGTATAAAATTTCTGTTGAAGGTCACTCTACTAACTCTTTTGATTTTGAAAGTTCTTCCTTTGTTGTGTATAATTTCCAAATGGTAAAACTGTATTTTTTTTCTATTCAGCTATTTTAGGAGTACTTAATATGGACTACAATGTTTTTTTTGTTTCAGATTACAATTTTTATCAAGTTGACTCCTTCCGAGAAACATCGGAGTACCCTTTAGGAATAAAATTAATAGACCAGACGGTTCATAGCCACCAGAAGAGGGACACCAGCAACATTACAGCGAACGCGAACGTGACTCAACCGTTAGCTTCGACTGAGAAACCAACACCGCCCACTGAACCCTCCGCCAGTCCGGTGACTCAGAAGGTAGGAAAAATCAAGGGCGGGCTGGCCACAGAAAGACGTGAGAATTTTTCCTAGCGGCTCTTCCTCAAAATATCAGTTCATACTAAGTAATAAATAAAATAAACGTAAAAAATCTTTTTTGTACAACTGACATTAAAAATGACGTTTTTAATTCATTGACACATGAACTAAAAACTGTCGTTTTCACAAAATCACTTTTAACAGTAGTGTTAAAAGTACTTTTAACACTAGTGTTAAAAGTAAAATGACAGATGAGATGATACTCAGTAATATAGATCTCTCTAATAGAAACACTTCAATCAGATATTATAATCAGAACACCTACTCAAGAGGAATCGTTTATAAAAGTTCACACATGTATTTGGTCGTTTACGCAATTGATAATACTAATTCCTTTTGAAGTTACAAACGAAGTAGTATTTAGTCCAACTGTAGAATGTCCTTCATCACTGACAAATAATGACATTCATAAATAAAGTGCGTTGGGGTTTATTATATTTGAAGTATCTGTCAGTCAGCCTTGTAATCCAAAGATCGTGTGTTCGAATCCTTATGGATCTTATTTTTTTTTTGTTTTTTTCTTACTAGCAGTAACTGTTGAACAAAAAATTTTGTATGATACATTTGTTAAAAGTGATTTTATTTTGCTCGTGGGGTTGCTCCACTCGCTAACGCTCGTTTCGCAATATTCCCCACTCACAAAATAAAATGCCACTTTTAACACTTGTATCATAAATAACTATTTTCTACATTCATGCAAAAAGCAAAACTTTATTGAACTATATTTAGTGGAAAAAGGAAGTTCTTTATTGCACTAGTGCAATAAAGTTTTTGTCATTCTACTTCAACGTGCTGTCATCATGACAAACATAAACGTTCAAATCTACTACATATTAAGCAGATATTCTGTGAGATTGGCAGCAATAAGTTTTAAACAGTTACATATTTTATATTATTTTGTATTAATGTAAGCAGCCAGAATTGAAAAACCAATGCCTTCCCGAGAGAAATACTCCATAATCAAAACTGATCCGCTTTGTTCTAAACACACCTCGTGATAACATACGCGCGCACGGCTACTATGATTTTGATTTTTATAATGCATCTGTAGTTGCAGAAACGTCAGTCAAAAATTAATTCTGACAATTACAGAATTGAAAGTTTCAAAATGAGTAATAATAATGGAAAAATAGATGATTATGAATTGTTTTTATGCAATTTGATAATAATTATTAATTATTTGAGTTACGATTTTCATTTTCCTACATCTAGTGCCGCACCTTAATAATTAATTTTTGCTTTTTGCATGAACGTAGAAAAAATGTATGCAACTCGTGCAAAAATTGTTTATTGCACTTACTTTTTGCACTTGTTGCATAAATAACTATTTTAAAACAAGTGCCAATTTACACGGTCCAATAAAATTCGTGAATAATTCATAAATAAATGAACAACAAAATTAACCAATATTGATTGTTTTTACATACAATTTATTCGTCAATTCTGGTGATAGTTTCATAGTGACAAAAAATAACTTTCAAAGTATTTCCGCAGAAGAAATATTTTTCCACCCATGATGTGTATAACTTCTGAAGAACCTGTTTTTTCCTTGCTTCAATGAAATGAACGATTTCTGTGAGTGATATTTTTTAATAACATTCTCCCTATCTAATTTATTTAATGAATTTATATTGAAAACTAGAGATAATTTAAAAAATCAACTATTTGAATGAAAATGCAAATGATCACTTTCAGATTTTTTCTTTTCAGTTAGTCTTTTAACAATATCTATCAGATGTAGTTCAATATCCAGCGTGGCTTGTGCCGTGGAAGTAGTTGTTTTCTGTTAGATTATACAAATAAATCACCTTTTTCATTTTTCAATTTTCATGGAGAATGTTCCCCTTTTTTCAACATGAATACCTCCCAAGAGGTTATCTTGAAGATGGAAAATAGCGACTAAAGTTTGTCTTTCAGCCGCAGATGATTTTATAAATATCCTATTCATATTTTCGAACAAAAATCGACATGAAAAAGTTCAACCCAAGAACTTTTATGTAACAAACAGGCATCATAACAGACCGAAAGTTATCGAAAATTGCCGGAAAATTCATGAATTATTGTCAAGTACAAATTGAAAACAATTTTTCATTCACACCTATCATTAAAGTTCAAGGTCACAAAATTGATGAAATTATGTGACCGTGTAAATTCGCTCCAGGTGTAATGGGCCGTGGTGGCGCGTGGGTAGCAAGTTGACGGAAATTTCAATATTTTCTTAAAAGCTTGAGGCCTTATTTCAAGTGTAATGATATTCCACGCCTTGAGGTTTTGAAAATATTTGAATACTGAAAAGTTTTTTGTTGTCATACACTGTATATTATTTTTTACTTTATAATACAATAGTTTATAAATAAAAGCTTGTTTTTAAAAATATTTTTTACATATTAGGTAAATAGGTGCGCCAGATTTATCGTCGCGAGTGTTCGCAATTTTTTTTCGAGAGGGAGAAGAGTAGGAGTATATAATTTTTGTAAATCAAAAATATTCGCTGATCCCATGTTTTTTAGTATTATAAAAAATTTAGCGAAGTGGTCGAGGTGTTAAGAGCGCTTGCTCCCACCCAGGCCATCACGGAGCTAAAGTGGTTCGGATTCCACTTTTTAAGCTGTAGGTCCCGGGTCTCCCTTGCTCGCACAAGCTCTGCTTCTGATGTTTTTTTTCCGAAAACCTGGGATATTCGTAATAACAAATTTTTTGTACAACTGACATTAAAAATGACGTTTTTAATTCATTGACACATGAACTAAAAACTGACGTTTTCACAAAATCACTTTTAACACTAGTGTTAAAAGTACTTTTAACACTAGTGTTAAAAGTAAAATGACAGATGAGATGATGGATACTCAGTAATATAGATCTCTCTAATAGAAACACTTCAATCAGATATTATAATCAGAACACCTACTCAAGAGGAATCGTTTATAAAAGTTCACACATGTATTTGGTCGTTTGCGCAATTGATAATACTAATTCCTTTTGAAGTTACAAACGAAGTAGTATTTAGTCCAACTGTAGAATGTCCTTCATCACTGACAAATAATGACATTCATAAATAAAGTGCGTTGGGGTTTATTATATTTGAAGTATCTGTCAGTCAGTCTTGTAATCTAAAGATCGTGTGTTCGAATCCTTATGGATCTTATTTTTTTTTTGTTTTTTTCTTACTAGCAGTAACTGTTGAACAAAAAATTTTGTATGATACATTTGTTAAAAGTGATTTTATTTTGCTCGTGGGGTTGCTCCACTCGCTAACGCTCGTTTCGCAATAATCCCCACTCACAAAATAAAATGCCACTTTTAACACTTGTATCATAAATAACTATTTTTTCGAACAAGCCCTAGTCCTTCGATAATTTTTTCCGAATTTCTACGCGTTCTCTTTCTGGATTTTAGGGGGCGGTGAGGTATAATTGTTTTAAAATATATTATTCAGTGAAGTTTTTCACTATCATACGGATTTTTTTCGATTTTATTTTCATGAGTTTTTGCAATTTCTTTAGAGAAGGAGCGCGGGTAGTCTGATTTTTTATATTAAATTATTCGATGGTTCCATGTTTTCCACTATTTTTTACGAATTTTTCCTATTTTTCCTATTCCAATTTTTTAGAATTGGTTACTATGGAAATTCAAATATTCCTAAATCTGTGATTGGTGTAGTTATTCTTTTGTATAACTACGTATATTTGAAATGATGACTTGACTCAATTGGACTTTCCGATAGGTTAGCAATCATACGAAAGAAATAATCACCGATCTTTGCAGCAAACATCTTCGCAAATATACTCTTGTACATTTTCTTCTCGTTTTTATTTGCATCTTCCGTTCTTGTAAAAATTTCTGCAAGAGCCAAACGTTACCATGGCAACTCCATTCTTTAAATACGTCACTATGATTATGGTTACCGTTCAGTGTCAGAGAAAGCTACCGTGTAGCAAAACATGTCGCGAAGATAATAAAGTCTGTAGAAATAAAATCGTGTTTAGTTTAGTGTCAATCCAAAATATTCACTTTGACAAAATGTCTGTTTACACTTTATGAATTTCTTTCAGGCAGTGACTGTGCCACAGATCAAACCCAACAATGTACTCACTAGTAGTAACTTCTCAACCGTTTTGAGCAACACGTTCACGAAAAATCTCGGGGAGAACGGAACTGGCATTCGCAAAAATTTTACGTCTGTTACTACTGTTACTACACAGTTGCCTTTGCTCCATAACATCACAGGGATTGAGGAGAATAATAAAACTGAAGAAAATATGGACGACGACAACCATTTTAATATACCAAAATATCCGAGTGATATAGATACACAAGAAGGAGGCAGGACATTCAACGAATCCTTGACCAATCACAACATTACAAATTTGAAAACGGTAAGTAATCACACCAAGAAATCGTTTCATTGTAATAACATATACATTGAGGTCCTAAAGTAACGGATATAGTAATTTACGTAACAAGTCCGGAAAGTACTGCTTTTTCGGACGAATGGACAAAATTCTAGGACGAGCTAGTCCTGGAAGTCTGCGGGTCCGAAAAAACTCGATGACAAAAAACTATTTTCGGACGTGTTGCGCACACTATTTTTTCGGCAACTATGTAGAATGACAAATCAATGAGACACATTTAGTCTAAGAGCCGAAAAGAGGTCGACCTTCACCCATCTGTTAACCGAATGAAACATACCTTTTTTGAAGTTTCATAAATAGACGAATACACCTGTTATGGAAAACTTTTTTATTATCGATTTGTCAGAAAATTTTATTCTTCATAAAAATTGGTGCATTGCAGAAAACTTGTACCAGCGTTATAAAAAGTCTAAATTTCCAAACGGTGTACAGGAGGAAACAAAAAATTTTTTGATTGATTTTTGAAAATGAATTTTGATCAAGAGTAAACTACCCTGGCTGTGGTTTCAAATTTGAATATTGTTTACAACCTCTTTGAATAAACTTTTTGATAATGTCAAAAATAAGTGGTAGTTTACACCCTATTGAAATTCCTATTTTTTGTTTTTCCCTGTATACTGTTTGGAGATTTGAAATTTTGACAACTCAAATGCAAATATTCTGCAAATCGATAATAAAAAAGTTTTCCATATGGTGCAAATTTTTGAAACTCACTATATATGGTCTGGACCACATTTTGATAGGCAAGCCATTATAGGTGTATTCGTCTATATATGAAACTCCATTAAAAGTATGTTTCAATCCGGTTAACATATGGGTGAAGGTCGACCTCTATTCCGTCTCTTAGACTAATTTATTTATTATATTTTAGTTCTTATTTGTATTGAATATTGAAATTCAAACAGAAGACACATACTAACAGAAACATCCAATCCTTATTTATATTAATATTTATATTAAAATTCGAGCACTTCTCGGCCTAGTCCGGAAAGTACGTACTTCCCGGACTAAGCCTCGATTAATGGCGTGAGGTTTGGAACTTTCTAGAAATGTCTGGAATATACGAGAGGAATATTCTCGAAGCTTCAGGAAGGTTATAGAAAGTTCGAGGAAACCTTGAAAAAATAAACTATAACGGAGACTCCGTAAAGTTCTAGAAAGAACTAAAAATTTACGAAATAATTCTGGAACGTTAGGTCACTGGAGGGGAGGAGGCCTAGGAGCTTTCCGGAAATTTGAAGTATAAGTAAGAGAGAAAACTCGAGCACTTGGAATTTTGTAAAAATTTCTGCGCATTCCCTATCTGGCTTTCGGAGGGCAGGGAGTGTAATTTTTTAAATTATTGTATTGTCATCGGGTTTTAATACAAGTGCAAAATTTTGAACCAGAAAGACAGAAACACTGGCAGATATATGAACAAAGCAAGATGAATAAAAGCTTGTAAAAACAGTTTTACGCGGAGTATCTTAGTTAAGGATAATTGAAGGATATATGTATAGTAACTTTAAGTCACTGTTTTCTGGTATCATTAAGATACCATGTATATTGAAATCATTTTCGACATTATGCAAAATTGAAAAAAGCATGTTTAGGATTGCTCATGAAGTGTTAACGTGTATTTACATTTTTGGCAGCCTCAGCTGTGCTCCAATGATGCTAATCGCCGTGTTATCATTGGATAACGTCCAATTCAATGAACTTGCATATATTATGATCTGCATTCCAGCTTCTTTGATACATTTACTGGGTGCATTAGTGTATAGATATCTGAACACAAAGCTCAGAGTTCTTTTGGGAGATGCCTATTGAATTATATCAAACAGATACTTGTCACGAATCATCACACCATTCTGTGTATTTGGTCATTCTGGTCTCACGCTGGCAGAGGCGGATTCAGGTCCTCTGACGCCCTAGGCTACCAAAATTTTGCCACCCTTTTGAACTCTGAATAAGTTTATAAAACGTTTTAATAATGCACATAGATAATTTTTAAGTGTGCTTGTCTTTATTAATTTCTGTATTTGTTAAACGTGAAAAAAGTAGGATAAAAAATAATAACGAAAAAAATTGTATTTTTCTAATTATCATTTCGAAAACATACAAATATATATATTTGCACTTATGAAAATCCACGTCTCTTATTTTTTGGTAGCAAATTCATTTATCACGTCTTCGTAATCTAGGAATTTTGACAACTGTGATGCTATACTGAGTACGGCGAGATCATTGAGTCTATCTTCTGTCATTCTTCAACGCAAAAAGTTTTTGACACGTCGTAACCAAGAAAAGCTGCGTTCTCCCGAGCAATTTGTTATCGGAACACAAACACACATGCGTAGTGCGATGTCGACGTTAGGATACACGGTCTGTAGATCTTCTTCGTGAAGCCATTTCAACAATTTTAAAGCTGTTTCCGATTTTTCGAGAATCAAGGAGCAGTGTGCACCGAAATGAACACATTCATCAGCAAAGCTTTCTTCTAGATCAAACGGGTATATATTCTGTAAACTGACTGCTTTAACTCGGGTTTCAGTTGGGTTTAATATAGATAAGTTGGTCAGGAAGGCAAATTTATCGTGAAATTTTTGATAAGCATTGCGTCGCTTTTCAAACTCAAAGTTTTTTCTATTACATTAAACTTGAGTAGTTTGATTCTGTTACGAGAGGTAATAGGAATTGGCCACCTTATTTGTAGATAAAAGGAGTGTTTTGGTGCAAATGTTTATTCTTGCATCGAGAGGGACACCTAAAAGTTAAAGTTCAACGACGTTGCTGAGCATACCCATCACGAGTCCAGAAGCCAACTTATCGTAAGCCGGTTCATCCATACTAGAGATTCGTCATCCACACGTGTGGGTAAATAACGTGAATTCCTTGGCGCATGGCAAAATTTTTACTTTATATAATTTTCCTTCGGTGTTTGTATATTTAAAAATTTACAAAAAAAAAATCCATTCCTGCAAAATCTGCCGCCCTCTAGATTTTGTCGCCCTAGGCTGTAGCCTACTTAGCCTAGTGGGAAATCCGCCTCTGCACGCTGGTGGAACGGGTGGAAGCCGTTCCACATCTTGAGCAGATCAAGAAACTCTCCTATTCTTCGTGTTGAGTGATTCAGTCAGATATCTGAACACAAAGCTCAGAGTTTTTTTGAGAAATCGGTTAATGACGATCATTATTGCCGAACGATGTTTCACACTTTTAACTGATTAATCCAAATTTAATCCGAACCATTGAAAATTATATTTTTACCGACGCCACTGGTGGATTCACTGTTGGATCGAAAGTTACTGCTGAAAATTAACACTGGTAAGATAAAAGCACTGACACATTTTTCTATCTTTTGAGTGTTAAGTCTATCAAAGAAATGGGGTTTCTTGACTTAACTTTGAAAATTCTTCTGTTTATCTCTGATACACTATAGACCCAAATTCGTGATTTCGATGCATTGGAGCCGTGATTGTAAGGGAAAGTGAAAATGTTATCGGCGATCTTAGTTATTTTTGTCTAATACAGTAATATCTGCAATGCAAATTCTATAACAAACAATTCAGATTGAAACGCATTGAAAAATAGTAAATCAATGTCAACCAGTTTTAAAGAATTCATTATAAATATATTATCTGAATCATGTTTTCAAAACAAGTTGCGTATCTCTTTATCCTCCAAACAAGACAAGTACACAAAGCAGGTCGTCGCCGCTGCAAATTTCCCAAATAATTTAGATTAAATAATATGAAGACATATTTCACAATCGAATAAATGGAAGATTTTGTAAACAAAAATTACTTTAATTATTCTTTCTTTAATAATGAATTAACAATCATACATTGGAACAATGTTTTTTTTCATAAATAATAAATACATATTTCTGGCATAGGGGCGGGTTTGGAAGCCCTGCACGAAGGACTCTTGGTTTGGATCCTTTATGCACCCACATATTTGGGTTCAGCTGGGTATGCCAACTTCCCTGGGTTCAGTATGCTGTCACCAAAACAACAAAAAAATGTGGTCATTCTATAAAAAAAAATTAAATATTATTTCTTTGACTTATCAGATATTTGTGATCACATTTGTGCTTCATACTTTTTTCAACAATACTTTGTGAACTAATATGTATTGAAGCATTTAAACGTTTGGAGATTTCAACCAAAAAGACCATGGCAAAACCTGGAAATCAACCAAAATATTAACGCCAGCTGTGAAAGCATTGATTCCTATATTAGGACAGTAGATTGTTTTGTGTTGGATACAATAAAAAGTCTTACGAGAAATTTTATTAATTTTGCTTGTATTTTCTAGTTTTTCCTAGTTTTTGTAGTTTAGGATTTGTGGAAGATAAAAATTCCAATACAAGTTTCCGAAATATTTGGACAAACACAAATATTTTCCAGTTCATTTTGAATCTCACTCACTCTTTTTGTGTGATAGTATCTTGATGGTTATTTGGTATTTTCAGGATCCCAATAATTTCTACAACAGTTCTGTTGTAGATGATGCAAATATTGGACATATTTACTGGGTGGATATGACTAATAGAGCAGATGTTAAAGTAAATGACCTTTTGTCTCAGTCTCATCGAAGGGCAGCGGTAAGTGAATCAAGTCCTAATATATATTTTTGTATTCAATCAGAATCATGCTTTCTTCCTTTGAAAAACTATCTTCGTGAATAGTTAATCTGAATTCTTCGCTTTTTGCTTCACGTATTCAAAACAAATACCGAGCTAATGTGCTAATTGTAATGTCCTTGTATTCAATTGGTAGGAAGAAAGAAATTGTGTTTTTTATATGTATTTTTTTTGCAGACTGTGAAGTTATCTTTTGAATTTCCATTTTATGGTCACCTCATCGAAAACGTGACAATAGCAACTGGTGGATTTTTATATACAGGAGACTATGTACATTCTTGGCTAGCAGCAACTCAATATATAGCACCTCTGATGGCAAATTTTGACACAAGTTTATCGAATGATAGCTTCATTAAATATGTTGACAATGGAACTGCCTTCACAGTAGAGTGGGAAAAAGTCACACTTCAAGATAAACCCGATGATGGAGCATTCACTTTTCAAGTAACTTTATTCAAAAACGGTGATATCGTATTTGTATACAAACATGTGCCTTTACTTGTACATGAAATTCAAGAACTTCATCATCCTGTGAAAGTTGGTTTATCAGATGCGTATATAATGGATCAAACTGTATTTTGTAAGTATATTTTTATAGATTGAACGGTGGTCATATTGAACATTGTTCTTCAAATTTTCTTGAGTTTTTCAAGAAGTTATCCTGTCATGTTATCTAGCAATGAATAGTTCAAACTATCTTTATTTCTACTTAAGTCGCCCTGGAGCACAACAGAGAACAAATAATAATAATAGCTAACCTCTTCCCGCATGAGGTAGATTATTATTATACATATACTATTACATACAGTTATAAGTTTCTATTGCAGCAGAACAGCAAGAATCATTTTCTGAAAAGCAAACATAATTCTTTATTGTTCATTACTTATCATGAATAATCGAGAATTTGCGTTTTCTTGTTAAATTACAACGAAAACAACAAAAAACTAAAACACTATATAAAATACAATCAAATTAAGTATATTAGAAAATCAATTTTCAAAACTGTTCTCAATGTTATATGGGTCAAACTGGTCGATATTTGAAAAATATGTTATGAGAACACTAGGGGGATATAAATGAAGAAATATATGCCATCAATCCAACCACCCTTGTTGAACATATTTTCCACTTTGCAAACCCAACGATCCTTGATATACAACTCTTTCTTTCAAAAAGACTCTCAAGCAAAATGATCCACATTGTCAAAGACAATGGAGTGAATACTAGACGAGAAATCAAGGGTTTGAGTAAGGTTTTTTCTCGCATTTCTATTCAAGCTTTCCTTTACGTTACCAGTTTTATCTAATTTCAAAATTATTGTTCTGAAGTGTATAAATATTAATTGTTGAATGTCCGTGAGAGTAGACGTTCCTCTTGTGTCTGTAATAAAATTCGTTTATGAACGTTTATCTATTGTTGCTCTATGTTGCTCGTTTCAGATGTTTTTGAATCAACTTCAACACCGAAGAGAGTTTTTGAAGTAGACTTTTTCTTTTCTTTAAAGTTTTCGCTATTCTCCAAACGAGCCATAATATATGTGGCAAGTATTGAATTGACTTGTAATTTATAACCCTTTATTACAAAGCCCAGATGCAGAATTAATAAAATTCAAAATTTTGGCTAAAAATCTATAATTCTTTTATGAAACGCTGATCACATTCCAACAAATTCACTGTTTATGAATGAGTGCCGATTTACACAGTCGAATAAATTTCATGAATAAATGTATTCACACACAACAATTTGTCAATTCTGGTGTTAGTTTATCTCAGACATACTTACATATTGACAAGGAAAAGTTGAACCCAAGAACTTTTATCCAACAAACTGGTATCATAACGGACCGAAAGTTACTAGAAATTGCCGTAAAATTCATGAATTAATGGTGAATAAATGACTTAAAATATTTTCTCATGACAATTGGCTGACAGGATCGTATTAAAAATAAGCAATTATATTTTGCTTCATATTCATTGCAATTCCTTTGTTTGCAGTGGTCCGCAGGAAAACTATCTATGAATATGACAGGGTTAATTTTAATAAAAGTTATATCAAAAACTGGACCACAATTATATTGAAGGCCTTACCTACGTGCCTAGATGCTCTTGACTGTAAAACATGCGTTACCAGAAAACTGAGTGTTACTGTAAGTATACATGTTTTTTTTTCAAACTAAAATTGTTAAGGAAGCCAGATTGTCAGTGATGTCTAGGGATAGTCTATTTTGTGTCGTAAAACATTTGTTCAGTACTTTATAAATATGATGACTTAATTTTACTTTCTTGTTCTTTACATATACTGGTATTTTTAGTTAATAATATTAGTTATATTTTATTAGAAACAACATATTTACTTATTATTGAAATTATATGAAGAAACTCTAGAAAATTAGTTTAGTTGGATTACTTTTGTGTTATATGGGCACTATTCCATATATTTGTTTTAGTGCCACTGGTGTCCGACAATGAACAAGTGTTCCGAAGGATTCGATAGACATCGTCAGAACTGGTTGGCCTTGGGGTGTGATAAAAAGAGTTTTACCAATGAAACTCTCTGTTCTGTCCATTCAGAAGATCAATTAAATCAAGATGATCAGTCAGATATATTAAATCACAATACTGTTGAAGATGGACCAAGAGCTTTAGCTGGACAAATTGCAATTCCTGGACAACAGAAAGTTGGAGTTTCTGGAGTACTTGCCATACTATTTCTGGTTGCTATGGTATCAGGATTGGCATTTTGGGTCTTATATGCTTATAGGAACCCGCATACCACCAGTGGACAAATCCTTATCAGAGTAAGTTTGTTAATAATCAAGTAATAATAATAATTGGCTTTTACTATCTTATAGTATCAAGAACATATATATACAGTGAGTCTGCTTAAGTTGGCTACATATGGGAAACTTTTTTATTATTGATTTTATGAAAAAAAGTTATTCTTAATAAAAAGTTCTGCATGGTCTGAAACCCAAGATGCAACCATCATATATCAAATTTTATCAGTCTTATACGAGGTATGTCAAAAGATATGAATTTTACTCAAGAGTAAATTAACTTTATATTTCACAATATCGAAAATTGTTATTATGAAAAGTTGTTCGGAGTTAAAAACTATGTTTCAATATGCAATTACATCCTTCTAATTGGAAAAATTAGTTTTATACAAGTTTTTTTCAAATTATCAATACCGAACATTTCTCATTTTTATTTATGACAAACATGTTAAACTTTCCGTTCTGTTTAGAAATTAATAAGCAAATTTTCATAAAACAAAATTTATTAAAAATCTAATGAACATTGAACAGTTGATAACCTTTTAATTAGTTAATGTGTCTTATAACATTTTAGAGATTCATTTAAATTAATAATAATAATACCATAATAATTCATTTCGTAGTAACAATTTAACGAACATTATGAGCTCCGCTGATATGTTACAAGACAGACATTAACTAATTAAAAGGTTATCAACTGTTGAATGATCATTAGATTTTTAATAAATTTTGTTTTATGAAAAACTTGTAATTAATTTTTTTTTTTCAATTAGAAGGATGTAATTGCATATTGAAACATAGTTTTTAATTCCAACTAAATTTACTTAAAGTTACTTTACTCTTGAGTAAAATTCATATTTTTTGACATACCTCGTATAAAATTGATGAAATCTGATATCTGATGATTGCATCTTGGGTTTCAGACCATGCAGAACTTTTTATGAGTAATAACTTTTTTCGTAAAATTAATAATAAAAAAGTTTCCCATATGTAGCCAACTTAAGTAGACTCACTGTATATAGGGTGTATCTTAAATGATGTCATTAGGAGGTAGTTCCTTATCATATTTTAAGATGAAAAGTTAATATAAACATAGGTCCTAACTTGCAATTATCAAAATTTTCTATTGACAACTTATTTAAATTCTGAAAATCCGATTTTTTTTACTACATTGTTCAGGAAAAATCACAATTTTGTAGCAATCTCCAATTTCTGTTGTTTCAAAATGAAAATTTCATTATTAACGCAGTTTTCTCTGTTTCAGTATCGACCAAGCCAATGGACTTGGAGAAGAGGAGAAGCTAGATATACTGCTGCCACCATCCACATGTGATATGCTCAAATAATAGTTCTTTCGAGTTTTTCATAAAATAAAACAATCAAGTGAAAATCGAGGTGAAAAAATAACAGCTAAATTGGTTTTCTGTGAAAATACCAGCAAGTATAATCCCTTGCTAAAACGCCCAATTTTCCAGAACAATGAGGTGTTCAAATATTGAATTAACAAGAGAGAGTGAGAAATGCTGCCAAAAAAAGATATGAGTTGTTGATTTTGACATTTATTCTTTCAGTCCATTTTACATATTAATCACCACTTGATCATGAAGCTTGTAACCTCCAAAAATTCAAAGAAAAGCAATTTGTAACTTTTCTTTAATTCTTACGAAATTTGCTATATAAGTATTATGCTTTTTTTTATGGAGTTAACATGAAGATTAAAGAAAATCTGAAACAGAAGGCAGCATTAACTATTTCTCTTGTCATTTCGATTTGTGGACACAACTGTATATGGCAGCTGATAGACAATAATAGTCTTCATACCATCCGAGTATGGATATTCTGTGATAGAAATAAACATATTGATAATTCTAACGTCCAAATTGTGGTTCAAGTAAACTGCTTTTCAGGTGCCTTTATTCATAATATTTATTGTACATATCTAGATTTTCATGATATTACTGATGTATATAGCAGGAATGTAAGAAAATTTGACTATGCTCTTTTTTAAATCATTCCCCCAACCATACTATTAGTTATTTTAAATATTCAAACATGGCAAATATTGAAGTATTCTAAGCATTGGGATTTTTCAAAAGGAACACTAATTCTGAGCTATTTGAAATATTTTGTCATTGATATAAGTGGAATCATAAAATCAACACAAGATTTTAACATATAATAGATATTCAATGTCTTTATAATGGTATATGTCCTCACTAAATAATATTCTTCAAGCAACGAATTGTATACATTACATTACTAGGAATTTTTGTCCTGAAATTATTACTGTGTTTTTAATTGCATTGTCTTTAGTTATTTTATATTGTGTAATTTAGCAATTATATGACTATCAAATATCTTCCCAAAATATAACTGAAAAGTGTATCATGTGTTTATTGAGGTTTCAATTTTTTATATATATATTAAATAAATTTTAAATTAATGACCTAAATATTGTTTGTATTTTTTCTTTATGAAGTATCATTTTCAGGTCCCTGTTTTGAATGTTTTAGATTTAACCAAATTTTGCAAATAAAAAATTCTACTTAAAGAAAAATTAATAGGATTTATGTATTACAGGGGTGTGAATTGTCACCCTATAAAGGACCCCGCAAATTTCTTATTTTGTTGGTACGTTTTCAATTCTCAGAACATTTAGTGTTATTTTAGCTCTTAGTTCATTTATATTACTCCTGAAATAGCCAAATAGAAAAGAAAGCATAAAGTTTTACAATTTGGAAATTAAACACAACAAAGGAAGAGCTTTCAACATCAAAAGAGTTCTTAAATTAGTAGGGTGAGCTTCACCTCAAAAACCATCCCTAACATGCACTGCGGAGGTTTATCCCTTTTTTATCAGAAAACATTGGTCGCACAGAAAATTTTGTACCCATTTAAAATGTTCCTCATAAAATTTTGTAACCATTAAAAATGTTCCTCATAAAATTTTGTACAATAAAAGCCTCATTCGTTATTCCAAAGTGGTTAAGCATTCTAAATATACACGCGACAGATATAAATACCATATGTAAAAATGTAAAATCGACAATGTCGAAGTACCCTTCTCTTGAAATATTTTCACATGTAGAAAATATGAGGTAAACATCTGACAGAAAACAACTACTTTCCTTTTTTTACGTAGTGCAAAAATTCAAAGAAATAGAAATCTTTCGACCGTTAAGACGACAGAAGTCCGAAGTACAAGTAATCAACAACTTTTCTGTCTATTACCATGACGGATATTGCATTACTAAACCTCATGTCAATATCGGAAATGATAAGACACCCAAACAAAGTGAATTCTTGAAAAACTTGAGAGAAGAATTGGAATCCCGGAAAACGACGTGCCCACCATAGTTCAAACAAATCAAAAAGGCCGTTCAAATTAGGGTGGCCCTATTCTACTTCTACTGAAACAAATAAACTTAATTTGACATATTTAGACATTTACATATCTAGACATATTTATTGCGATCAGTGAACCAACTTCGTATTAACAGAACGAGTTCTTAGAGAAGAGTTGAAGAAACTAGTTACTCAACTTATTGCCAATTCGTTCGTGAATCTTGAACTATTACTCCATTTCAACCCACCTCTGTCACCCCACATGGGAGGACCCCTACGGATCCAGTATTTCGGAGTTGTTTAATTGCTGCCGAAAATATAATCAACTCCAGACCGTTCATCTAATTGTCATTGGATTCCAAGAATCCGAATCCCCCAATCATTTTATAATCTGTTCTTCTATTGTTGATAAACCTATGGAAGTTAGATGATACCAAATAGGTTTTAAAATTTAGCTATCTGTACCTTGAACAATTTGCTGCTAAATGCTGGAGACTATTTGTCAACGAGTATACTCCAGAACTCTTGCTACATTCGAAGTGGCACAAACAAGTCTGTTCTCCAGAAATAGGAGATAAAGTTATTATCTGCCATAAGGACCTGCCGCGCTGCATTGGCCTTAAGGAAGAATAGATGTTACCAAGTCGCGTAATGGTCCAGTAGAAAGAGTTAAGGCACAAACAGTAAATGGTATTTTCGAAAGACCAGTGCCAAACTAGCTTTATTGTTAGTGGATAAATCTGAAAATGGTACAGTAGTCACCTCTTAGAGCACTGTACATTTTTGTACATCTGAATGCATCATTCAGATGTACATTTTTGTACATCTGAAAACTTCAAAATTTTGAAGTTGCCAAAAAATAAATTGATTAATACTAAAAAGGTTTCTGAATTTTGCTAGAGATAAATTGAATACTAGGGGTAATCGTAAGTTACCCTCATTCATATGTTAATATTGTTTTTATGTTATAATTTAAAGGACTTTGAGTTTTACTGTAGTCAGTGGAATTCTTGGTTCACAAAACCAAAACAATAAAGTTTAGGTTCAGATTCTGCAAATTGGCCTCTTATTAATCTGTATTCGAGCAAATATATCTCCTACAAGTGTGTTTCACTTTATTCAACATTTTTCACCAATGTGACCGTGACTCTTCTCGTGACCTTTCAAACGGATCTTTTGACTGAAAGATTTTGAACAGAATTGGCAATGAAATGGTTTTTCACCAGTGTGACTCCTCTCATGAACTTTCAACTGGCTTGCTGTTCTGAAAGGTTTTGAACAGTTTTGGCAATGGAATGGTTTTTCACCAGTGTGACTCTTCTCATGAATTTTCAGCTGGCCTGCTGCCCTGAAAGATTTTGAACAGTTTTGGCAAATGAATGGTTTTTCACCAGTGTGACTCCTCTCATGAATTTTCAACTGGCTTGCTGTACTGAAAGTTTTCGAACAGTTTTGGCAATGAAATGGCTTTTCACCAGTATGAACCCTCTTGTGAACTTTCAAATTGCCCTCTTGAGTGAAAGATTTTGAGCAGATTTTGCAATTAAATGGTTTTTCACCAGTGTGACTCCTATCGTGCTTTTTCAAATTACTTGAACTAGTGAAAGTCCGGGGACAAATTTTGCAATGAAATAGTTTTTCACCAGTGTGAAGCCTTTCATGAACTTTCAAATGACTCATCTTAGTGAAAGATTTCGAACAGATTTGGCAATGAAATGGTCTTTCGCCAGTGTGCCTCCTTTTATGAAGCATCAAAGTTTCCATTCGATTGAAAGACATTGAACAAGTTTCACAATGAAATGGTTTTTCACCGGTGTGACACCTCTCGTGAGCTTTCAAATTGGCTTTCTGACTGAAAGATTTCAAACAGATCCTACAACTGAACGGTTTTTCACCAGTGTGAGTCCTCTCGTGAACTCTCAAATCACACGAACTAGTAAAAGTCCGAGAACAAATTTCACAACAATATGGTTTTTCACCAGTGTGACGCATTTCGTGGTCTTGCAAATGACTCGTCCTACTGAAAGATTTTGTACAAAATTGGCAATGAAATGGTTTTGCACCAGTGTGGCGTCTTTCATGAACTTTCAAACGACCCATCTTGCTGAAAGATATTGAACAAATGTTGCAAATAAATGGTCTTTCATAAGTGTGACACCTCTCATGAACATTCAGATTGGCCTTTTGAGTGAATGATTTCAAGCAGATCTTGCAACTGAATGGCTTTTCACCAGTGTGGCTCCTCCCATGACGTTTCAAATTATCCGTTCGACTGAAAGACTTTGGACAAATTTTGCAATGAAATCGTTTTTCACCACTGTGAGTGCTCCTATTGTTTTTTTTTCTTGCATGAATCCTTTCATGGATTTCCAAATTACTTTTACAACTAAAAAATTTTGAGCAGAACTTGCACTGCATCTTTTTATCTGTCATATCAATCATCTGGTGTTCTACAGAAAGATTATTCTTGAGAAGCTTTGGGCACAATTCACGCTTTATCTTAGTTAAAAGTCTTTGAGGTACTGCAGACGACTCATGCTCTCCGGAAACTTCATCCCCAGATATCACTTCCTTTTGAACTTGAAGTAGCGATCCAGAATCTGAAAAAAAAACTGATCATAATAAACTCTCTATCTGACTAGTGAAGTCTATGAACTTTGATATTTTCTTTATAATACAATGTTTCATTTGTATAGCTAACTACATGTATGCATATTTTAACTTTGAAAATGTATGCTATTTCCACCGTAATATGATGAGAAATCGGAAATGAAAAGTGACAAAACAGAAAGCCATCCACCCATTTGTGGCATTTAGCTAGGATACCTTGCATATCACGAGGGAACAACTGACATAGCCACGGAGGCAGCTATAGTTACCTGCGTGACAATCTTACCCCTAACCAGAAAAAAAAAATCTTAGATGTGTGTTGCAGATTCAAAAGCTTGCCGCCTGAAGTTTTTGGTTCGAATACACAATTGGATCATAATTACAAAAATCGACCGCCATATTGGTGCCGCCATCTTGAATTTTTCAATATTGAATAGAATTGGATCATAATTACAAAACTCGTCCACCATTTTGGAGTGGCATTTTATTTTTTCTTTAACAAAATTTCATGATGCATTGTCACCAGAATTATGTACACCTGCCAATTTTCAAATCAATCGAAAAATTAGAAGTGTGTCATATTTAACTAGCAAAATTTGATTAGAGACAGATAGACACACACACAGACACTGGGACAGGTGAAACTAAATAAAAGCTTGTAATGACAAAACAGGAAGCCAATTGCACATTTGTGGCATTTGGCTAGGAGACCTTGTATATTACAAGACAACTTTCCATTGACGATTTCTCATCCAAGAGTGCACATCTTTGCACTTGATTTTACCAAACTGAGGAGTATTCAAGTACATGTCTATGGTTGCATTTCCATTTGAGGGTTATACTTACCCAATAACTTTTCCATTTATATTTTCCTGGTTAAAACGTTAGTTATATTTCTCCTTCTGATAATAAACATAATTTATTGATCTTGGAATAGTTTTGTAATGAGGCTATCTAATAATTTTTAAAAAATTACCTGTGGTAGGTCCAAAATAAGAGTGTGTAGCTTTGTAAGTCATATCCTCACCATGTATATTATAGTACAGGGACTCATTTTGCTTGTGACAGCTACATTCAAGTCTATAACTTGTGGATTTGAAGATATCTGTTTCCTTATCAAAACTTTGGAAACACACTTCACAGAATCTGTAAAGTTCACTACATTTTTTTCCATCAGTTTCACATTTGATATCTTCACGTAAAATATCAATGTCATTCTCACTTTTAAACTGTGCAGTATTGGTTATAATCATTGATACATTCTCGGAATAATCGGAATGATTTAAATCTTCTATCTTCAGATTTTTCATATCAAGATTTTCTTCGCTTAGCTCTTTGCATCTGTGGGTAGCATAATTGTGATCATGGTCTACAACGCCTGTTTCATTATTATAACTATTACAATATCTCTCACATTTGGTGATAACATTAGTTTCACATGGCTCGTTTTTCACAGTATCTATTTGAAAAAATTGTTTAAAATCGTTAAAGTTCAGATTTTCTTTATTACATTTTTCTTCACTCAGCTCTGGATAACTGCCGAGAGCATAATTGTGATCATGATCAACAAAGTCTGTTCTTTGCTTGCCACATTCAATGAAATTATCGATTTCGCATGGCTCTTGTTTCACTGCATTTATTGGACAAGATTCGTTGAAATCATTCCAGTCGGTGTTCCTTTCAACTTGCCCCATTTCGAATTTATCAGTATCCATTACTGAATTCGAATTTATCAAGGTTTGGATGGATTGTACAATACGAATTCATCATAATTATATTTATTACCATTATACTCCGTACGTATACTGGGATTATAATAAGAATTATAAATTCGTTCCAGTTGATATATTTTCTCGGACTAGCATATTATTATGATTATTATGCAAGGCAAATAGAGTAACGAAAGATACCTCTCTCTCTCTCTCTCATCATTTATTGTCCTCAGCTTCCTTTAAGGCGCTATATGGACATCCCCAACTGCGGCAAATCCGTTGCCATCCGGCCTTCAACCGGCGTTGACAGTTGAGGTGTATCGGGGGAATGCAGTAATCTGGCTCGAAGCCATACTGCATCCCAAGTGTATTTTTCAAACATCACATATTATAAATATTTTTTTTCCTGAATATTGCTGGCACGTCGTAGACGGCGGACATGTGTCACAACATATAACCCATTCATACAAGTGTTCTGGCTAGGCCTTGTTACTAACTCCTTGCGCCACCTATGGAGCAGCATGATTATTCGTAGTCCCGTCAATCATGAAAACGTGGGAAAGGTATTCTTCAATAACCCAGAGTTATTTTCTAATGAAAAAAAGTCTGGTTCATTGGAGAATCGAACTCAGGATCCTTGGATCATGAGACTAGCGCTAAACCACTGCGCCACCTCGCCTACCGAAAAATACCTAATTTGAATTTTTTTGAAAGTGACTACTGACTAGTGACATGACAGTAGTTACCCTCAGTATTGCTACGTTGCTACGAGTGATATGAAAATAGAAAACGAATACTAAAAATCGAGTCTAAATTACACTAGGTGTACTGGTGTAGGAAAGTGCCACACCTCGATGTGAACGGATGAACCTTATTATTAAGTTCTGTGACCTTATTTCCCCTATTCAACGCTTTCTTTTTGAGAGTTTCAAGCCCTGGGGCTTTTATTCTAGTTCAATTATTGGCTGAAAAATGACATCTGTCAAAATTCACCAATAGTAAGCCTAAAATAGGCAGCCCCGGGTCTTGAAACTCTCGAAAGGAAAGCGGCTATTATCTGACGGTCTATAACCACAGAACACCTTAACTCTATAATATTGAGATAATAAATGCCACCATGGGCATAATATCCACGAGTTTCACTTTAATATGCCACTGATTAATCGGGAATGTTCGGTAAATGTGGCAGCTAGCTACACGACAATAAAAGACACGCAATAAGCGCTCTGTGATTGGTCGCTGTAATGGGGGAAGTTTGAATGGAAGACAAGAAAAAGGCAAACTAAGTTGAAAATGCTTGAATTACTAGCAAACCTAACTTGACCTGACTAACCTAGTATGAACAGAAACTATGCAAATTGAAAACGATATAACGAAAATTGTTAACGGTGGGGGCACTTATGCCGTGCATTTTGTAGTTCAGCTTACAGCGATCTGTTTATTGATTGGTCACGTAATGCATGATACAGAACGACATGTTCTTAGTCAGCAGCCAATCAGTGGCTGGAACTTGGTAGACCTTTCCAAACATTGAAATTGTTTTTTTCGGTAAAAGGTTTCAACTAACTGAGTCTTTATTGAAATTAAATAAATGAGTATCAATTATCCTTATTGTCGACGGAATTATGCAAAATCATCAAGTCAATAATTCCTTTTCGGCTTTTAACCACAGACCTCATAAAAGAAATTTAACACGTATTACCAGTTTGTTTGGAAAGGTTTTATATGTTCCGCCCACTTGTGACGCCAGGGCTTAGGTAGTCTATTGCCCTATTGGTGGAATATGAATATTGAATTTTCGGTTGGGAATGTTGTTTTGGATTTTTAAAGTGAGTGATTTGAAATTTCGAAATTTGACACATTACACTTCACATTACTTTACACAAGTTTGACAAGTTACACAGTTGTTTTTCAAAACTTGGAGACGGAAATGGAAATTTAATAATTTGATATTGGGTCACAGATCACAGAAAGCTGTGTGATTTGGACTTGGTTGAACCGAATTTATATACATTAGCTTCACATGCATTCAGTCATGGATAATTTGAATCAATCAGCTGAATTATTATGTACCATGTCCCCCAGAATAAAACATAAACTGAAACCTGGACAAAAACAGTTTAGAAGAGGTATGTTGAGTGTTGATTGTTTTCAGAAATATTATGAATCAAAAATTTAGTTGCAGGTGCATCTATATTGGCTTTGAAAAAAAATATAAGACGATCTTCCTTTAATGACAAATCTATTCAAACAATAGATAATAATGATTTGAATGTGGAAAGCACATCTAGCACCGAGTCTTGTGATTCAGAAAAGTGGAAACTGAACATTTTGAGTGAATCTCCCATTGTGATTTCGGATAGTGAATCTGATTTTGAGTCAGAATCAATGGATAAATGTGAGCAGGATGCCATCAATTTACAAAACTGCTCATTACCAAATGATAAAGTAAATGATATTGAATGCTGGATAGAAAAGGTCAATGCAGCAAATGAAAATAAAGATACAACAGCTTATACTGAATTTTCTACCATTTGCGGTAGCGAAACTGGAGATAATTTCTTGCCAAAAGAAAGAGGGCCAGTTGTTAATTCTACTTTTATATCAAAAGACTGTAAACGATTTGACGAGTTCTTTCGACACCAGAATAAAGACCCAAAAGTTGTCAATAACTCCTTGGAGAGTGATGAAAATGAAGTAATTATATCTTCAAAAAATTTAGTTATAGAAGATTCATTCCAATCTCTAAACGAGAGTTTGACAACTAGAGTGGAAAAAAAGTTGCTGTCGAAGAATGATTCCCTAGTTCATGACGAGAAGAATACTTTAGAAACTCTACCTAATGCACCAGTTGGTAAGGCAGAATAATTTCAGTAAAATACTTTCAAAGCTTATATTTCTATTTTATTTTGATTCAATACTTATTGGAAGGAAAATAAATCATAATTCCTATTAGATAAATAATAATAAATAGCTATAGCAAATCTGAATAAAGCAAAGAATATGTACCATGTCTTGGTCTGCTTAATCATTAGGCTGGCTACAAGTCATGGCCAAAAATGGAGTTTTGAGTAAAATCAATTTAAAGATTTATCAATTTATGTTTTTTCTACTCGAAAAGTCTTCATTGTCATGTCAGAAACTTCAGTGAACAGTTTCAAGTGGATGTACAATATAGGGGCATCATAAAGATTTCCCCTCAATCGAATAAATAGCCATAATCTCACATTTTCGACAATGGGCATACAACATGTGTCCTCTCAGCCATCAAAGTAGCAATGAAAAAATATACGGCTCATAAACTGCACTTCATTCAGTTGATTTAGTTCTCTCGCAGGAATTTACTGATAAAATACATTATTAAAATAGTTAACATTATTTTTGTACGTTTTGAATGTCGTCCGCCATCTTGGAGCCGCCATCTTGAGTTTATGAATTTTGACAAACAATTCATATTCTCTGATCCCGAAAACCAATGCATACCAATTTTGAATCGAATCGGACCATTATCACAAATCTCATTCGCCATCTTGGAACCGCTATTTTGTTTTTTTCTATAACAAAAATGTCATATTGCATTGTCACATACATAAATACACGGATAGATAGATACAAGTGAAACTAATATAAGCGTGTTGTTGAAAATAATTAGTTTGGTTTCAGGTGAAGGCGTAGATTTAGAATTAATGCTTGATAAACTTTATGGAAGATCATGGAGAGAAAAACAAGAATTGATTTTACCCAAGACAGAACCTAGAAAGAATAAACATAAACCTGTAGGCACAAATATGTATTCTGAAAGGTAGGTTTTGAGAAAAATTCAAATACTTATCCTGCCTCTATTTCATTTTGCAATATTCATTCAATAATCTACAGAGTTATCCCCAAAGTAGTCACCATATCATAAACTTTTTTATTATGAGTTTTTCAATAAAAAGTTATTTTTGATAAAAGTTCTTTCCCTAAATCTGAACATGAACCAACAAAATATAGCAAAGCACACGTAATATGTGGAGGTGCATTGGAAAAATCAATTTTGAGCCAAGATTAAAGAAGTATCCTTATTTTGGAAAATATCAAAAAATGGTATAGATTTATTGATTTGAAGTGGGATGTCTTAATATACAATAAAAATAGTATTTATACAATATAAAATAAAAATTTTATAAAACAGGATATGTAAAGATTGAATCAAGAATGATTTTTTATTTTTGAAAATTACAAATCACAAATCATGCTGATACCATGAATTCTTTATTCTACAAAGTTTTCAATGAATATAACAAACTGCATATTTTATTGAAAAATAGTAATTCACTGAATACAAAGAGATTTGATTTAACTCATAAAAACAAAATAAGTGATCGCCTAACCATTTTCTTTGTTTCCTAGTCAAGTGTTATCATTTTTATCTTGATAGTTTTATCAGAATCAGTTTATTCGTCACAAAAATAGTTTATTCAAAAAAAAAAGATCAAACACAGATGCATTCTTATCGGACTAGTCAAAAAATAGGATATAATTATACAATTAAAATAAATAATATACAGTTGAAATACAATTAAAGTACATTTAAAATACATCTTTGCTATGAACTGTGTTATATATAGGCAACTATGTTTTCAATTTATTATTCAAAAAAAAAACCTTGATTCTATCTTTAGATGTACTGTACATTACATGTTTCTGTACTATTTACTTATATAGTATGTTTATGCATCTGGTATGTACTTTGGTAGTGACACTGTATAAATTGGTGGCATTTAATGAAACAGTAGATCATAACATGTACAAAATAAATTTCGAATAAATATTTTGAAATCGCAAAAAAATTGACTAATGCATTTTTCCAAGTTAAGCTGAAAGTAGCAGCTCATAAATGAATTTTGTTTTTTACTCAAGAGAGAGAATTTGGAAAATTATATTTGGTGTGGAATTGAATTATAAAATTGACTTCTGAATGGTGGGATATTATTAAAAAAGTTTCATTAATGTTTTACCAAAATCCTGTTAGAACCTATTTTTATTTTATTGAAAAATTATTTGTTCATTCATTTTAAGTTAAACAAAACCCACTCATTATATTTTAATCCTTCTTTAAGGAAACCGAAAAAAGCTGAGACTCTGAAGTCAAATAACCTGCTGCAAAAATTGCAAAACGAAAGACTGAAAATCAATGAGAAACCTTCACTTTATACCAAATTGAAAGTTTTATGTGACTCAGATACAAACTCTGAGAATTCCCCAATTCAGGTATATCCAAAAACAAGACTGAAATTTGATGATAGCAGTGATGAATTGACGAATGATCCAAAGACATCTAAATACTTTAAAACTAAGAGAGGGCTTAAAAATGATACTCAAAAATGTGATTCATCTGAAGAAAATTATGAAATATCTGATTTGGAACAATCTTCAGAAGAAAGAATAGGAAAAGAGATGAACAGTTTGAAGGACCCGCCCAATAAAAATAAATTGAAAGGCAAAAACACAGTGACTACAAAAAAGAAAACTTCCAATAAAGAAAACATCCCGAAAAAAAACATCCAAAATAAAATACATGCCCAGCCAAATAGTATAAAAATAAATAGACGACCTCAATCAAGCAGTACAAGTAACTCTGATGATGAGACAAGTAAAACAAAGTTTGTTACGAAGAGGAGAGTTGAAAAACCAATTTCGAAAAGTAGTGTTAGTATTTCCAGCGATGATGAATGGAACCAAGAAATTAGTAAAATTCATCGTCAATCAGAACTTTATAACGGAACTTACAGCTTTCTTGCCTCCTTGTCAGGTAAGGTCTGATTTATTGAAATTCGTCCAGTTGTATTGAATCATTAAGATGTTTCTTTTTCAATTGTTATATCATGACATTGTTACAAAGGGTGCCTTGCAAAAACGAAACCCTCATAATTATTTTAAAATTGGATTTTCTTTTAGAAAGATACTTTTTATCATATATCTTTTCTTCTGTGGCGAAACATGGTTAATCAACCAAACATTTGGAGAAAATTTACTTAAAAAAAAATATTTGAAAGAGTGTTCAGGTAAATTCTGTAAGATATCTGAATGCAAAGCTCAGAGTTTGGGAGGAAATAATTTCGAAGACTCCCCTGTAACCAAATGGCAGAATTTCGTTTTGATTCGGACAACAGGGGGACCACCTGTAGTCTAGATTTGAGGTATTTGCCTAGTCATCAGTACATGGTAGGTCACCACAGACAGCCTTGAGGCCATGAAAACAAAATTCTGCTCTTTGGTTACAGGAGAGCACTTGCAATTGTGCAATGAGATACATTGTACAAGCATCTGTTAGATACAATTCAATACCCGTTGTGGTATCAGTCAGGCGAGTAGATGTTTCCTGACAGGTGTTTACCAGAATAAGCCTACGTTGTAGTTGATGAAACATCGGTAGGCAACAACTATTATTATAGAGCCTGTAAGTTCAATCAAAAAAATTCAGACAATTTCAACAATATTCATATTTCCTATGTAAGTATAAAATCTTTTCAATGTAAATATTGGCACATGATAGATTTTCATGTGAAATTGAATGATGTTATAATAATAATATAATAATAATAATAATAATAATAATAATAATAATAATAATAATAATAATATAATAATAATAATAACATAAATTTATTCGATGAATGAAGTGAAGAATTTGTATATAAGTGTATAAATTTATTATTTATTGCAAAGCGCTTTCGACTTCATCTCTATCTTCAGTGCTTACTAGTCAGGCAACAGGAAGTATCGAGATTTGTAAAAACATTATCTATTTAAATTTAAAACTTATTTAAGTCTATGAACCAACAAAAGACATACTTACTTTTTGAGCAAAATCGACATCCACGGTCTGTTTACATTTAATTAAAGCAATGACATTTGCAGAAAATTATGATCAAAATAAAAAACATGATAATTTGTTGCATACTAAACATAAGCAAACATTATTTTTAATCGTAGAAGAAGATACCATAAGTGGCAATTTAAATTAAAACATTTTATTTGGTTGCTATAGGTACACATTTTTTGACATATTTTACTTTACGCACTAGTGCGTAAAGAGTTTTACTTTACGCACGGTAGTAGAAAAATGATATTTCTTGTTAAGATCTCTTCTTTGAGGAATCTTACAGACACAATATTTCTGATTGAATTGAATTGTTTTTTCAGCACAAAATTTTCTTCTTCTAAGCCTACTAATCGTCGTTTTAAGAGTTATTTATGCTGAGTGGGGATGATATTAAATTGGAAATTTGCAGATGATTTGTAATTTCTATGAATAATTTAGACGTATTGAAGATGCTGTTAGAAACTGATTTTTAAATAGAGAAAAATTATACATACATTGGATATTTTATTCAGAATTTCAATAAGATAAGTAACATATTTTAATTATTTTAACCTTTATATCAAGTTAAAAAATATTATCTCTATATAAATATAGACTTTAATTTTAGTATATACTCTATTTTGTAGAATTTGTTATTACCTTTAAGTGGTTTATTTATTTATTTCAAATGTCCGATATCGCACAAATAAACAAATGTTGAATTTGATTCATGAAAAATGATGTATGTTTGAATGTTTATTCTTTAATTTTTTCGTTTGAATAAAGCTTTATTCGACTTGGTTTTCTGTACCATTGGAAAATTCACAAGACCATAAAAACTTTTCCAATGGGCTGGAATTGAACATCAAATACCTATGAAGAACTATTTTGTAATGTTAGTTATGAAAACTTTTTTTTACTTTTAAGGAAACATACCAATTTCCAAATGTGATATGTCGGCTCGAATATACAGGAATAATTTCAAAACATTCAAAGATCAGCTGCTGAGTAAACTATTCAAAATGTATAATGAACAAGTTTTTGACAATGCCCTTGCTCCGGATATGCTTTTCGAATGGAATGACAGGATGACCGGTACGGCAGGATATTGCTACTGCAAAAAGATTACTCGAAAGTCAGGCCTAGTAGAAAGATCGTCGAGAGTTGTTTTGTCCACCAAAGTTATAGATTGCGCCCAGCGAATGAGGGACACTCTGATACATGAGCTGTGTCATGCTGCAACTTGGATAGTCAATTGTGTTTCAGATGGCCATGGACCTTATTGGAAGACTTGGTAAGACAGAGAATTAAATATATGTTATTTTTTTTAATAATAATTATTTTTCATGATCTCTGGGTAAATATTTACATCAGATTTACATCTGAAACTGAAAAAATCTTGTCCTGCCTGAGGATCGAGCTTTATAGACCATATTCACCGTCGCCATATTGTCATGCGAGTCGACAATACCAACTATCCATTGTTACCAACGGTTAAAAATATAATGTATCTTTAAACAAAACCGCGAAAATAAAGAATGTTTAATTTGGTGCATATTTCATGTGCGTATTTTATGAGTTTCAGAAAAATTTTACGACAACATAAGCACTATAACTTAGTAAAGTAAAACATTTTGAACTTTATGTATTTGCCTTATACATGCGGTAACCAAAAAGGTGCTATTTTTGATACTGCCTGTAGGCTTCTCTTTTTTTATTTCAAAATATCATTTTCTTTTGATGTTTTCAGAAATTCCGAAATAATTTTGTACACAAACCCTTAGTTTTCATCTAAAAATGATACTAAACTCACTCCCACTCTACTAAACATTTTTTTAAATTTTCACTGACGTATGGAATTAGTAAATTTGGTTATTTTTATTTGAGAACCCTGGGTAAGTTGGTATTGTCGCATAACAATATGGCGACGGTGAATATGGTCAATTGGTTGGAAGAATTCTGAATCTTGCAAAAGTCCAAACCCAAAGCACTTCTTGCCTTGGACAGTCTCACATTGAAAATATTTTGGTATTCAAGCAGAAATTTATCTAGAAATGGACACTTTATGTTTTTAATTTTTATGCAAGCAAAATGGCTGATCAGCAAGTGATAAATATATTATTGGCATTAGTTTGTCCCTTCGATTTCAGCATTTCTCTTTGATTGGTGTTAAATTCAACCCAAAGGCAGAAAAAAAATAACCGAAGATTATCCTGAACAACATTTTCATGCTGTAACTTATTTTTCATGAAATATTTGATACATTTTATAATTCAATCTTTTTCGCGGAACAAAGTGTCCACTCTCTCTCAAAAAACTGTTAGCTATATTTTGATAATATTTATTGTATTATTCACTTATTGTGGTTTCTGATTAGGGCACACAAAGCAATGGTATGTTTTCCGGAATTGCCACCCATCAAGAGATGTCATGATTATGTTATTAATACAAAATACACCTACAAATGCAGTGGATGTGGATACAGGTATTTTTATCACATTTAAATAATTTAACAGGTTAATATACTGGGTGATAATTTGAACAGTTACAATAATCAATATTCTCCGAAAAAAAAAAGGTCTGAGGGCCAGAAAGAGCTGATAAGATGTCTTCTTCTTTTCACTTCCTATCCCCCAGACACCTCAACTCGAAAATGGTTATCCCCTTACTTGCAACAGATGTGCTACTGAAAAGTTACTCACTATTGTTTTAAATGGATCTCTATATAGAAGATTAATTGTCTGTAGTTTTTTTCAAGCAGTAATAGAGCATGCTAAAGAGCTCCTCTTGAACGTTCTCCAAAGTTTGGCAACATTGTTGAATTTTGCTGGCATCACACGTTAGAGGGTAAGAGCTGCATCTTCCCTTGCTCTCACAAGTTTCTCGAAGACTTCTGAGGGTTGCTCGTAAGGAGCAGCTGAACAATAATGATATAATAAACGACTGTGAAATAAATATTTCAAGTTGGATCTAGTAATCTGGGAGGTCATTTCATAGATCTTTTTCCAATCCATTGACCTGAATAATGCTTATCCAGGCATTGCCTTACTAGGAGTCTATCCTGCTTTTTTTTGTACATGTATTATTGGTTTTTTAAATACTTCTCTCCAGCACTCTGACGTAAATTTTATCATTCAAATTTTTATTGATAAATGTGGTGCTAAGATTGAAAATGAATGCGCCACCAAAAAAATCAGTGAGTCGCCCCAGAGCACTACGGAAATAAAAATAGCCATCCTCTATATAGGATATATCTTTGGTTACACACTTGGTGTTTGAGCGAGAGTATTATTATTATTATTATTAATCTGTTTGTTGTGCAGAAGGTTTCTGAAAGGCTAAAGTAGATAATTATTTAGTTTTTCAATACAAAATACATCGTAAACTTTGTAGTCAGAAGTATAATAACAAAACCCACCAAATTCAGAAACCAGTCTAGAAAGAAAAAATCATCAAATGAACTTATGAATACAAAAATTTTTTATAGTATTGTTACCATATTATAAAATAGAGAATTAATAACTTTTTGTTGTGGAAAAGGTGGTTTTTATCCTTGAAATATATTATTTTTACTTTATTGTAGCATTGGACGACACACCAAGTCGCTGGATGTGGAAAGAAAACGCTGCGGTTATTGTCATGGAAAATTCGAAGTTTTAATCAATAAGACCACTAAGAAGGGTGAAACGAAGTCAGTACCGGCTACTCCAAAAAAAGAAGCAACTGGCTTTGCTTTATTTGTAAAAGAAAATTATGGTGTCCATAAAACTCCAAATCTCAAACATGGCGAAGTGATGAAATTACTGGGGCAGAAATTTCAAAAGATAAAAGTGAATCAAACATGATTGTCAATATATTTATTTTTAGTTTTTAGTTCATTCTGTGAAAGTATTTCAAGACGATTGAAAAACTGCCTTTTTTAGGAATACATGATTGATTTCTTTTAAGGAAAGAATGCTCACATTTCTAGATGAATAGTACAAAAGTGTTTATATATTGTTATATTTATATTGACTTTGTATATTTTTAATAAATTATTGTACAAAGATTTTTAAAATTTTTCTTTTCCCATTTCATAAACTAACCAAACTAATATTATAAATGTTAAACTTGGAAAAATGTCTGGATTCAAAACAAACCAACTGTGAAAAGTGTAAGAAGTGAAAAATAGATATAATAATTTCATTTTTCTACTATAGTTGAGAGAAAGCCGAGAACATAGTAAATACATTGGACAAAAAGAGATTTTAACTGAGGAATTCAAAAGAAGTTTCGTAACATTTTCTTTATTTTAACTAAATTGATCAATTTCGCCAACTAAAACCGGAGCCAGCAACCGAAAATTTGTTACAAGTATGGCACCCAGGGGTTGACTCTTCGATTTCAATTGGTAATGATTGAGAAAAATCGTGTCATGTTTAGAGAACATCGTGAGAGCGAGGAGAAATGGGGAGGAATTGGTGTTATTGAATTTCTTCAGGCTGTATTCCTCAAGTAACACCTCCCGAGGCAGTGAGTTCCAAAGATTTGTCTTTTGTTGGAAGGACAAGCCCTTAGAAAGAGATATGGGTACAGTGTTCTGGGACGGTTCAGATCTGTCTTACAAATCATGTTCAGTTGGCACCAAACAGAAAACCAAATATTTGAGAAGAATTTTTGGCAATGAACCCCTTATGGTTTTCCCATGAAAGGGTACCTGGTTATAGGATACTGCTGACGATGATGAAGATTAGCCCTGAAAAAGACATGAATAAGCTCAAAAGTGATATTGCTTCTGTCACTAAATAAACGAGTCAAAATGTAAACCAATATCCTTTACGAGCAGAAGGGACTACCTACACCCGGATTACTCCATCAATGGGGTTACTCTTATTACGAAGAGGGCAGGAGTTCACCTGGAAAACTTGTATAACATCATATACACATACCTTCGTTCCAAATTGGAATAGGCCAGAGTCATATGGAATCTACAAACTGTAATACATTCTGAAACAAGCAAATGAGTACAAAAAAAGTTTCTGAGGTCGATGCATTTTAAAAAATATTGCGATAAAGTTTCATATGAAAAGCAAACGAAGGACTTTAGCATGACTTATAAATGTGATTTATCTGTAATATCTGACAGAAAAGAACTACTTTCCTGGCTAAAGCCACGTTGGACATTCAACCAAATCTAAATAAGCTCAAAAGTGACATTGCACTAAATACTGCAAAAGGAACGATCTCACACTAAACGAGTCAAAATGTAAAGCAATGTCCTTTACGAGGAGAAGGGATTACCTACACCCAGATTACTTCATCAATGGGGTTACAACAGAGGTAGTTGACTTAGCTTAGTTTCATTGTTATGTGGATTTATTTTGAGAAATGTGTACAGTAGATATTTAAAAGTATCTTAATTTTTATTTCATTCCAATGAATAAAAAATTGCGAAAACAAGAAAAATAGTCCGGGTTAAATTGAATATTAAAACCTTTATTAGTTTGAATAGTAATATTTTTTTTGTTTTTATTAAAATTTGGTGTCATGCTATCCATACATATAACTCGCTGATAATAAATCTAGGAGAAGAAAAACGTTTTCTGACTCCATTCCATGTAAAATGAACCGGGAAAATTCGCTAAAAACCATTTGGTGCTGTATGGTACAAATTACCCGTCCAGAGTGAGCACATACTGTGCATTGCTTTCTTTGAAGTACCATCAATCGGATCGGGATGAGGCCGCATGGCACATTGAACGAGGCAGATTACCGCTCCTCGGAAGCCCGTCCACATCTCTCATGCGTCGAAATATTTGGGACGAGGATAGCGCTGTTCAAAGAGAGGAACATTGGTTCAAACGCAAATTTATAGAAACCGCCTATATCGAAGGCAATGGTGCCTTCAGTCAACCAAGCGTGGAAATGAAAAAAGTATGGAGAATAACGCTCGCACGGGCTGTTTTGGAGGGAGAAAAAACGCGAAACCTTTGCGAAGATGAGGATTCAAGCAATTTAAACGTTGTGAAAAATTGAAAGAGTTAGAAATATTTCAACCATTATGACGATGGACGTCCGAATTGTAAGTAATCGAATAAAGAGTGATTTTTTAATTTGTACTTTGAATATCGCAGAAAAGATTTTTCATTTCTTTTCAGTGTTGTATGTCGACTGAGATATTGCCCTTCCTGCAGAAAGGTCATTTAAAATTCAAAGGATTCCACTTGCAGTGTGAAGGGAAGAAGTACTTTGAAGACGATTTTCAACGGAAAATATGCCCCCTTGTCAACTGTATGGTGGAACAGAATAATTTACTGATGCAATTTTTTAACTCAATATAAGCAAACCAATTCTTCAAAAATAAATCAATATCTACGAATGGTGATCTGTTTAAAGAAATAATATGTATATATCAACGGGTTGTGCCATATATTTCTATTTCCAAACGACTATGATGGCTATAAGGGCTATTTGACGGGTTCATCATTCATTGCGGATTGCAAAAATTTTCCTCCGATTAATGATCGCACATTGTGCACCATCCAGAACAGGATATCACCCATGACAAGTTTAAAAAATAATTCTCGACCAACATATATTCATTGGACAATTTTTCAATCGAGCTCGTTTAGCCAGACATAGCCTTGCTGGAATATTCTTAATTATTTCTTGCTTGTTTTTGTTCTAAACTAGAATATTTATTTTTAGAAGGGACAGTCTTTGGAGTTCATTGCGGAAGTGCCTAATAGAAGCCATTTCGATACGCATTTGAGTTTTATATTTATAAACAAAACATTGAATAGATCTATAACATTATTATTTAGAATTCATCAAAGAATTGAGACAAAAATTTGACAGTGAATGATGTGACGTCGATTTCTCAAATATTCGTTCAAAAAGACCTTTATTTACCCGTTTTCGAATAAATATGTTTTTCTGCGACTGTTGGTGACACTTTTACTGCATCTTTACTATAAAAGTTAATTTTTACTATCAAGTAAAATGACCATTTCAGTACCTCTTTATAGAAACCATAATGTACTGTAATTAAATATATAGTCCCCTTTATCTGGTTAGAGAGCTCTGACCTCTGACCCTCCAAGGTACCTTCATACAGCTGTCAGGGGAAGTCAAATATCTCGGGGTGATTTTAGACTTGAAACTCATCTGGAACTAAAAGCTGGAGAAATGAAGAAGAAAGCCAAAATGACATTGATGATGGCGGATACACGGGAAAACATGATCACATATGCATCTTTGGTATGGTAGACAAAGATAACACAGAAAATAGCCGCGGGTGAGTTGAGAAAGGTACAAAGATGTGCATGCCTTTAAACAGGAGCTATGAAATAATGACAGATGGACGAAATGGATCGTTTGTTATTCATAGAAAACGACCGATGAAAATTTGAAAATTGACTATAAGTGAGTAGAAAAAATTATATTAAAAGCTATTGAAGATAGCTGTTATATTGAAGAAAGCAAAAAGCTGCGATAATGCTTCTAACAGCTAAAACACTCGGCAGTACTGATAGCACTAGTAATAATCCATACGCAACGATTTAAGGCTATACATGCCAAAGAAAAAACTGGGTTTTACTCCTGCCTCAGTTTTCAACTCACTCATAATCCCGGCAATTTCTTTAATAAACGTTGAAAATAATCGCTCATACACATCCTACATAAAAAATGAAGTATATGATTTCAACCTTGAGGTTTGCACTTCACAATAGTATTATTAAATATATATATGCAGGATATGAATAAACGATTATTTTCAACATTTAGTGAAGAGAATGCCGATTTTATGGGTAAGTTGAAAATGAGACAGGAGTAAAACAAAGTTTTTTTGGCATGTATAAGTGGGACTGTCACACTACTTTGAAATTGTTGCATATAGTCCAAAGAGGGTATGGGTTGCTGCTTTGGTATAATAATTCCATATTTACTAAATTATTCATGATTTTTGAATCACCCGCAAACATCTCCGTGAAGTGCGACAAAACACATTTTAGGTACTCAAATACTCGCATATTATGTTCGCATGAGAAGGTAGGAGTCTTCAGAAACGATATGAACTTTTCCTTTTCCTTCTCCGATCATTTTTAGCAGAGTTATGATCAATCAGATATTTGGCTCCGCCAGAACTTTCAGCGGCGGGTAAGCGTGAACCTGAAATTTGATGTCGGCGTTCAATCACGTTTTCTGAGAAAACGAGCGTATTTCATAAAAAATTACTTGGGATCATTTTTGTGGAGAATTGAATTGTCTTTCACTCTGTGGAGTTGTTTTTTCGATAAATCATATACTTTCCAAGATTACAGTAAAAATTTATTTATTTATTTTCAAACGAATAAAGAAATATGTTCCACCCCTGGAATGTTGGTAAACATTTTTTTTTCGTGTTTATCATGGTTTCAAATACTAGCATACCGAGTTTGGTGGTGCTACAATCGATTCTTGTCTCAAAACCCAATCGTACTGGATTACCGATGAAAATTTGAAAACTGACTATAGGTGAGTAGAAAAAATTACATTGATGAAAGCTGTTGGCAAGGAAACGATGGCAAAAAGCTGCGGTAATGCTTTTAACAGCTAAAAAACTCGGCCGTACTGATATAGCACTAGTATTAGTAAAAGGTTTTCGGAGAAACCCCCCCCCCCCAAAAGCAAAGCTTGTGCGAGCAAGGGAGATCCAGTTCTACTAAGCGATCTTTCTATAATAAAATGATTATTAGTCAAATATCGATGTTTGTAACACTCAATATCGAGATTCTCTGCTCGATAAGTATTTTGAACTAGTTATTCTGCTCGCTCCATGAAAACCAGAAACACAAGACAAACAAAAATAAAAGCTTGACCTAACGGTGTTATCGGTGTGATGAGCTGAGCCCCACCAAGCACAACCATTTATATATATGGGGGCAACCAGAAGTGTGGTAGAGTAGTCGACTAAAGAGTTTACAGCGAGCAAGTGATACAGTGTGAATAATAAAGTTAATGATGCTTTTGAGAGCATTTCTAGTTTTGAGTGGATTCCTGCTGCTGGGGGTGCACTGTGACTTCTACAGGTAGGCCGATCAATGACATTTATTGTATAATTGTGTAATGACCGGCATGATTCGAATATAAATAGTATAATTCTAAAAGTAGTCCAGTAATTACCTGAACGACAATTACTTATCAAAGAACTTGATCTTGAAGACGGTTCTAGAAAGTTGCTTGTATGCTTTCATGACACACCATTACTTTTATTTTGAATGGTTATTTTTTTTTGATAAGTTCAACATCTGAATCTGAAAAAAATACAGTTGTATATCCGCATTACTTTTGTAACTGAAAACTTTAATTGTTGAATGTTTTTAATTGCTTTATTGTAGTTACTAGTGAAAAACTGGCCTACCAAATATAATTCTATTGAATTGAATCGAAAATTTTACGAAAAAAATTTTATTTTTCAAATCGTATAATTACTTATTTTAATTTTGATGTAAGTAAGTTAGTTAGTGAGATTAATTTTACTTTACAGAAAAGGATTTTAATGAAACTAATTCAAATTCACAACTTCTGAGATCACCATTCTTTTTATGTTATATATAAATGTTTTGACGATTGTTGTTGTCGATGTAGTCGGGACCACAATGTTTTCTCTAACGGCTTAAAGCCAAGGGCATATTCAGGATCTGTCCAAAGAAGAATTGTTTGTAAAAGTTGTTTTTTTTATAAGAATTACTGAATTATTCTTAGGATAATCGTTGTAGGGGGGAAAATATAATTACCTCCATAACCAGTTGCGTAGATAACTTTCAGCAACACCCCCCCTGCAGGGGACTCCTTGCGTCCTCCATATAAATATTTGAGATACAAACTGGCCGATGGATAAATGTAAGTCAGAAGACGCTTAAATTCAAAAGTCCACAATTTTTAAACTTCGACCACAGAACTCGTATGAGGTCTGTGACTTTGACTATATAATACATACAATAGGCCCGCAGAGTTTTATATGGGACACCTTGTATACTATTTGAACATCTGAACAATGTTGAGAGGTAAGCGATTTGTCTAAGTTTTTCTGATGCTTTTTCTGTAGAAGATGCTGTTCATCATTCCACCTCGAGCAAATTTTGTAACACAAATTGGGTGGGTTCATTCTATCTCTTCGAAATCTCCTTGAATGTCATTTAATATCCTTTTCCTACGAGCGTACGGAAAAGTTGTACTTTTCCGTACGATTTAAAATCGTTCGGAAAAGTTACTTTTCCGCACGATTTTTACTTTTCCGTACGATTTTTACTTTTCTGCACGATTTTTGTATTTTTGAAAATGATGATATTTAGGACTAACTAAATGATCTATGTAACTATTCTGTCCTATTAGTCATTTTGTAGCATTATTATAAAAACTCGTTTATTAAAAACCTTGTTTTTCATAAATAATGTCAAAAATTACTGAAAGACACTGTTACTAGGTATCTAAATATACAGTATCGGAAAGTTTTCATCTTGGGTATGGTGGTTTCATGAGAGCGTAAAGAATAGCTTGCTGTATGTTGAGAGAGCATTACAATTCCTCCTCTACTCGCTCGAGGAAGGGATATCGACGTGAGCTGTTCGTCGGGTGGGGTAACAGGATAGGCGCACAGTATAGTGCGTCTATCTTATTTATGTGGTATTATCATATTATTGCGTTCCTTGTTCGCGTAGATTTCTGTCTATACCCCAGATGAAAAGTTTCCGATACTGTAGCGTTTTATATTTACAAAAAAGGTTCATTAAGTGGGTGGGAGGAAAAATCATATGTATTACATGGGAGTAAAGTGCTTTTTCCTCCCTTGGACGCTTCGCGTCGGGCAGTAAACTACATCCATCGGGAGGAAAAGTGGCACTTTCCTCCCTAGTAATACAAATAGCTATTTCACACACTCCAATGAAGGTGTATTATTTTTAGTACTTATATCGATACACATTTTTCAGTGATCTCAGCCTCTTCCACGATCTCCAACAAGATCCCTACCGACAAACGTGGGGACTCGACGTTCCTCACTTCCAATCCAGAAGCGGCGGTGATGCAGAAACCGACACCGAAAACCATCGGGAATCTCTAGCACCAGATTACAAGGACCCCGCATCGTCCAGCTCAAACCAAAAACCGATACTCACACCTAAACCTAAGCCTATCAAGAAACCCACCAGCGCTATCATTCCTGGGGGCATTATAGACGTCGACGCTAGCGGAATAGGAAATCCTCTGGCGGTTTTGGGTCCCGACTTCGACTTTTCTTCGTCCTTCAATTTGAATTCGAAACCGTTCGGTTTGGGTGATATTTTCGGCGGGTTTAATTCCAACCAGTGGTGGAAAGGGTGAGTAACTCATGAGTATTCAGTTTCTCGGTAGAATGAATGTAAATTCTCTTAAAGTACGTTTCGTTGGTGTTCAAAAATCAGTTTACCTATTTATACAAAAACGGATACCACAAAAATGTGATCAAGTACAGAGATATCTTGGTTATAACTAACTTTGCCAAATTTTTTTGAAAAATATTACAACAACGTCTTTCCGAATACCATTCACAGTATGAATTGCTCTCTGAAAACCAATTTGGATTTCGTTAAGGCATCTCCGCCCAAAATGCAATCCTTAACCTCACCTCTGAAATTTACTCCTGCTTGGGCAGAAGTAGACCATCGCTATGATTTTCATTGATCTATCGAAAACCTTTGATACCGAACCACAAGGGACAATACTGGGTCCGTTACTGTTCAATATATACAGTGACCGTCAAAAAGTATGTACCATATGGGAAAAAAGTTTATTATTAGAGTATTCGAAAAAAGATTATTGGGAAAGTTTGTGCATGTTCGATACCCTAAAAATCGATTCAGACACATGTCACGTGATCGCTGGTAAGGCGGCAAATTGAAAAAAATTACTATGAATAGGCAAAAAGTCGAGTAAAATGGCAAGAAATTTTGCTTGTTTTTTACCAGAGTCATGTTAAAACTGATCACTTTGTATTGCTACTACTATTTATTTTGTTGAACATTCGTTATCACCAACATTATTCACGTTCTTTCAAAAACGTACCCAGCAGATAATGCAATGTATACTCCATTTGTCCTCTGTGATAAGAATAGACCAGAAGGTTCAAGATCAAAACGTGTCCTCCATTCTTCGAGAAACCTCATTAATGCTGTCGTTAAAGTGGTTTGAGATGAATCATCCGCCACAGCAACAGTATTGTTGTTGTGGTTCGTCAACATTCTAGATTTCAACTTGAATGCCATTACATAGGCGTACTAAAATGTTTTCCTTTCTTCTTAACATTCAACCTTTCAACATTCAACCTTTTGAATGATTTTATAGAGGTTACATACATTAAGTTATTGCAAAAGAAGAAAACAGTAAAGTCCGTAATTACTGTTTTCTTCTTTTGCTTTATCAAATTTCGACTTGGATGCGAATTACAGAAAGTTTCAGTGGCATTTTGTATGTTGAATTTTCTGAAACTCCCATCAAATCTACGAGTAGGTATGTCGATGTTTTTATTAATGAATGAAATATTGCGGATCGTCATTTTTTACGAATAATTTCTCCTGATTTACAATTTCTAATCCATTTATGCACAAGGCAATTTTATTACCTCCAAGTGAATCATAGACCCACATAGAAAAAGGCTATTTTAAGTCCATAGACAGTGAAGTGGAATAGCTTAAAAATTGAATTTGATGACTAGCAGCTAGTTTCATTTAAAAATATAGATTTTCTTCGTTTTCAATATTATAAAGAATTTGACGATGTGGGAAATGTTTTTCAGTGTTACTAATAAGTACTTCATAACTGTTGAAAATAATATAAAAAAAAAAAATAAAAAAAGATTGTTCTAATTCCGATAGGTTTCTGGATACAAAATGAGAAATATTTTTATTTGAAATTTCTCCAAAGTTTAATTTTTTTTATGCACACATCCAAATTGCGATTATTATATGTTTACGAAATATATAAGGTATCAAATTTATTTCATAAAATATATGAATATCATTTGATAATAGTATCAGAATAATATATTATATTATATATCTATATCTCATATACAGTGTGAGCCATAATGTTTGCAACATATGGGAAACAATATCAGAGTTACTAGTTACAAAACAAATTCAATTGGGATTTTTTCTCCATATCGGAAAACCTAAAAATCGAATTTGACATATCACGTTACGACCAATATGGTGGCCAACAGTGGGATTATTTTTTAAAATAGCAAAAAAAGTTATGTGAAAAAGTTGCTTTTAATTTAATTCTACGTCCACATGCAAAATTTGACCCATCTATCTGATATAATGAAACAAAAAAAAAATTTACTATGAGTCTTGTAATGGTCCATATCTTACAACTTCGTTGAATGTTTTATAACTTCAACAATCCACCACGATTCACTGTTGCGTAAAAATTAACGGAGCTGCTCCTAAGGTGGCGTATGGCGTTAGTAACAAGGCCTACCCAGAACACATTATATCCATAGTAATAAGACCATAAGGTCTGTTTGAATAGACATAAATGAAAAAAAGTAATTCACAATAGATCAATTTTCATCACCGGAATCAAATTTTACATAAAAAAAATGTATTAGGCATTACAACGTGGAAACTTTTTCCTGCCTTAGCTTCTTTATTTTTCAAAATTGATCTTTTGTTATCACTAATATTCAAAAAGTTATGAAGATTCATTGATTGAGTTTACCATGATTCTAAAAGTTATTTGAAACCAAAATACCAGTATATTTTTTATCCACAAAAAAAACATTGAGAAAAAATTGGAATTTTCAATAATTTCAGATAAATATTTAAAATTTTGCATGTGGTCCTAAAATTAAATAAATTTTTTCTACGACAGTATGTAAAATAAGTGTTTACGCACTGTTGACAACAAACTTCACGCACATACAAAAAAGTCCTACTTTACGAACTTGTATCATAAATAGCTATTTCATATAACTTTTTTTGCTATCTTCAAAAAACCTCACTTTCTGCCCATTGAAAATGAATTTTTCGAAATTCTTGTCATACTAGTTCAATGTCAAAATATCTTTCGGCATCTAATGAATAAAGCCGAATTAAAATCATTATTATTTGTTCACATTTATCCTAAAAATTTGTTTTATGATTCATAATATTATTCCTGCTGTATTTTTTAGTATTCTGTGCCGGTAGGTATACAATGTCACGTTCTCCTCATTTGTATCGTCCTAACGAATATTCCAGATGTCACAAATTGTTTTCTATAATACAGATTTGAGCTGCAGATTACTTTGAGAACGTGCTTTTTGCGAATAAAAATTTACAATTCTTGGTACATTATGCCCTGCTGGGTACTTCCAAAACAAAAGTAACGTAATGTTCGCTCATGGCCATAAATATAAAAAACAACATACTATTTCCGAGTATACCTGAATCACTTCATGCTTCACGAACAATGAACAAATTCTTAAATTGTATTGTTGAGTTTTCTGCGCTTAAAAGGTGAATGAGTCACATTTGAGACGAGTTGAGAGATGTAAAAACATTACAGTACGTATCATTCCTGATGGAAGCTCATATCGTGATTATCGGTGTAGAATTCTGTATATTTCAGAAGTTCCCATTTTTAGTAATATAATCTGCTTCATATTTTCACTCAAATATTGCAATTCTTTAAATAGATAAAGAATAAAATCAATATTTTACATGAAATGGAATTTTTGTTTACGTTACAAAATCCAGTCGAAAAGCACAAAAACTTCCCGTTGCTCAATTATTAACTTTTCAATCAATCTACTATTTGCTATTATAATAATGAACGTTTGCTTGCGCCATATGCAATTATTTACACCTAGACCATAACTGCTTAAACAACCATTACCTTTGCCGTTGTTTGGGTACAACGACCTCTGACTGACGCGATATAGAAAAATTACATTAGTCAACATTTTCGAAAGATAATTGAGAACAAAAACTGATGCAAAAAATATGAAAGAATAGATGCTTTTCAAAGTTATATTCGGCTAACTCAACTAATTTGTCAAAGGCCCCGCACGGGATACATTACATTTTGGTTGATTGCGGAATTCATTGAAACTCTGGTATGTTGTAGATCACGATCTTTAGGTGACACTTTGAATAGACCATAATCAAATCGTATGATTATTTTCTGAGAAACAGGGTGATTTTGAAAGTTGTTACAAAAACAGAAAATAAAGGTAATTTATCACAAATTAAGGACATTTTTGGTTTATTCTTGTGATTTGACTAAAATATGTCATGCCTTTGGAAACGCACCACTTCTATGGTGCTTAATAGTATTTAGTTTACCGGGGTCGTCACAAACGTTCTCAAAAATATCCCATTTCGACGTTGTTTACCTTAGAATTGAGGTATTTTCTAGTTTAATATCAGGATTTGCCTGAGTAATGCTGACAGTTCGAAAAATCAATACTATTTTAATACAAACACAGTGTTTTTACCATGTGGGGGTCAACAGAAAAGTACTTAAGAATATCATATTCTGAAGTTATTTATTTCAGTCTTTCAATTGGAATTTTGAAGAACACCTCAACAGAAACTGTGTACAAAAGATTTATCATCTACTACATAAAAGTCAACTCAAATGAAATAGAATTCCATCAAAATAGATTCAAAATATAATCGTAAATACATCTTTATCAATATTATCAATGAAATTCCCAAATAACTACGTATTTTTGCATGCTTTGGCAGACGTTTGTCAACTACTCAAAAAATAATATTCAATCATTGATCGAAATAATCAATAAACATTATTCTGACCATAAATATATCTCCTGGTTGATGATTATTTCGAAAATAGAACCAGTGGAGAATCAAACCAGTGCCTCCTAAACAAAGATAATTCCATAAAAATTTCGAAAATTTTTAGTTGCTTCAAAAACGAAAATTCTTTCCATTTACTGCTACATTGTGTTCCATATAACGACTCATTTTCTTAATCGCTCCAATTTCGGAAACATCCTGTATTTGATACACTCATTTGATACACGGATATACAAAAATTTACAGTTGGTATGGTTGTTTTCAATGAGGTCTGTTGACAAAAAACCAATAGTGTTAATATTTAACAAAGCTGGCCCAAGAAAACCAATATTTTTTTTTCCGTTAACCTGCTGTCGTCCCCCTAAACTTGTGCGAGCTAAGGATTAACGAGATCTTACCTTTAAAAGTGCGACTCCTAGCACGATCCGAGGAGAATAGATCTCGAACGGAGGTTGTTCGTAAGTCACCTTGTCACCTATCCAAACCACAACTTCGCGCTGCGTTGCTGTGCCTTTCAGATATCGTGACTCACGCTCTACCGTTAGAGCTATCCTCTCGGATTATCTAATAAGAAAACGAAGCCATGTCACCCGAATCGCGCGGAAAGTACGCGCGACCACACCCACCATCACAGAAAGTGAGAGCAAAAACAGCATTATAAATGTCGTGCCAGAAACGAGAGCTTCAGTTTCATATTCCTTCAGAAGAGTACTTCGACTGCGCCACTGAAGATGTCTGCCGCGGTTGCAGTTGAAACGTTTGGAGATTTTAACCAAAAAGGCCATGGCAAAACCCGGAAACCAACCAAAACACTATCGTTCTTTGTTAATGACAAATTTTGAAGCATCAAACTTTGTGGAAACCTATTTGTACAGGATTTGCACATGGTGTTCACAAGGACTAGTGTAATCTGAATCAAACGCGAACAAAAACATTTTTCAATGGCGATGATTTATTTTTGCAATTATTTGATTCAATTTTTGAGAATTTTGATTATTCATACCTGACCCGTATTCATCCACTATAAATACAACGTTTTTTGTAATTTGTGAAAAGCTGAAAGTAGAAAGAATTATTCACATTTGTAAGTCTTGGCATGTTGAAATATGTTCAAGATTTCGTGTTCTTATATCGGTGAAAGAGTGATGAGTATAAACTACACATTGTTATTCCTTTCACAAAATTCATTAATTCTTATAAGAATGCAATTTCAAGTTCAAAGTCTCGCTTGATGTATGTTGTTAGTAGCATTATTCTAACTTAATATCGCCAATTAGAAAGTTTAGAAAATTGTTTTGCACATATGTATCTAATATTTTAAGTAGGTTCTGAAATCATCATTCAAATATCGGAATGTAGGTGAGAGATTGTCTGACGTCAAAACAACAAACGGAATATTTGTATAACAGACTGCATACAGGGTGTAATCTAACCTCTTGCACCCCCGTGAAGGACGGGCATATAATGCCATTTTATAAGGAATGGCGGGTGTGAAAAATTCGAAAAAAATTTGTGGAAAGTTTAAATTGTGTTAGAAAATTTGTCGAAACTTTGTAATTTCGAACAGCGGTTTCCAAGATTTTCCGAATTTTCCAACAAAATTTAAAATATTCACAATTTTTTTTCGAATTTTTCACACGCCATTCACGGGAGTACGAGAAGTTAGATTACACCCTATATAATCACTGCGAATCGCTTCACACCTTAATAATAATATAAATAATATATAATTAGGTAAAGTGATTTTTTTTATTTATATTTTTGACTATGCATAATTGTATAGGAATGGTCGACTGAGATTACATCCAGTTATAGAACCGTATTACGTGTAAATTAAAAATACAGGGTAAATAGTCGATACAGAGGCCAAAATGAAATAAAAATAAAAATAGCTTTGATGAAGTCTTGTATTTAATTTAACATTTTCCTTTTTCATCTGGCGAAGAAATGAATAGTTTGTTCCCGAGTGTGTCACATGCAATTTATTTTCCTGTCTGGAGTGGTTTTAAGCCTCGTTATATCACCAAAAAAAAAAAAAAAAATCGCATGTGCGATTTCCTATAAATATTTCCTATCAATATTTTATTTAGTGATTTAATTATTATTTAGTTATAAACCCGGCTCCTATCTGATGTTTGAGACCATTGAAGGTTGAGTGGAAGAGCAAGTCAGTAGTAGGTGTTACCTGCTACTTGAATTGAACTTCGCCTTTTATATTTAGTTTTATGATACCAATGCTATTTGAAAATTACCAAATGTTTGTTAATATTGTATTATACTGGAATGATTTATTATTATTATTATTATATGGGACGAAGCTTGCGGTTGACCTATCAGTTTAGGATCCGGGTAGATTATATTCATTTTTAAATTTTCGGACGCAGCGTTGCGAAGTTAATCGTTTAAAAAAATATGGATAAATAAAGGTTGTAGGAATTTAATATGATTACATTTTTCAACAAGAAGCTAGGTATATACACCCTGTTCAAAACCCCACTACGTTTCGTACATTGTAGGATTTGTTATTACAATGTGTAATGTGTCCGATTCGATTCTAAATTGGTATGTGGGGGTTTTCGGGATCGGAGATTATGAATTTTTTGTCGAAATTTTCATATTGAAATCATTTTATGCAGCACAACTGAGTTCTTTTTCTTCCACAATATTTTTGTATCATCCGCGAAGAGAGTGAAACTGCCAGACATATCTAACATAGTCAAGTCATTAATATATAACAGAAACAGAATAGGACCCAACACAGAACCCTGTGGTACTCCAGATTTGCTTCCTTTGCTTTTTGAGAGTTCCAATGTTCTCACCCTTCGATTTTTCCCTGAGAGGTACGATTCAAATAAGTTTTACGTAACTATCTGCAACCATAACGATGAAGTTTTTTTACTAATATATCATGATTAACGCACAGAAAATTGCGGCGGTCACTTCACCAGCATTTATTTCTGAATAAAGAAAAGAGAAAATTGCGTCACATGTATCTTTTTCTGTTTTTCGCCAAAGTTGGAATAAGAGAAATAGGTTTTAGATTGGAGGAATTATCCACATCAACACCTTTATGTAGAGAAATAACAACAGAAACCTTCAGAGAATGAGCTAGTTTTGAAGGAAGTATTAATGAGATCAACTAAAGTTTCCAGTGCATCGACTGGTAGATGCATAAGTATTTTGACCGAAATCATACCCAGGGCAATTTTTGTTTCTGATGTCATACAAGGTTTCGGTCACTTCAAGAAGATCTGTGTCATATAAGATAGGGCAATTTTCATATTTTCCAGATTGATTGATAGATCATAGGGGGCGCGAATTTTGTTGCCTAGCTTCTGAGCAAATGTGCAACAGTATTCATTGATTATGTTGGGATTTAGTGAGATGTCAACCTTTGTTTCCATTGATTTTCCTCTGATATTATTAATTATGGACCAGATCTCTTTAATTGTATTGTTAGATTCGCCAATTCTACTTCTATAATACATTTTCTTCGCTAACTCAATAGTTGATTTGTAGATTTTGCGATACTTAGTAAAGTACGCAAAAATAAATTGGTCGTTCGTAAATTTTCTAATATGATGTGAACGAAGTTTTTTAGGATTTTTTCAGTCCTTTCGTTACCCAGGGCTTTTTAGGTCTCAATTTGATTTTCCGTCTAGGAAAAGACTTGTCGAATGCACACTGTGAAAGGATAAGAATAAGGGTTAATCTTTGGTTAGAGTGCTTTCCCAATCAATTCCGTTACAATTCTGATAAAACCTATCATAGTTTGCAGTAGTGTACAGTCTACCATGTTTAGATATAGTATGTTTTTTGGCGACTCTGGAAGAGCGGAACATTTTAGTGCTTTATGATCCGATAATCCAAAAGGAATAACCGTGTACGGAACTATCCGGCTCTGCATGAACTCATTTCGAAATAAATAAGTATCTCAGATAAGCGCAGAATGTAAATACTCAGCTCTAGCAATATTTTAGAATTATTCATATAATTGAAACTCCGGACCAAAATTGAGCGTAGTGGTCGGAGATACATAATATATAGTCATAATTCAACCTTACATCGAAGTCTCTCAACTATATCATGAATCACTTCCATTATTTTATTTCTTTGTTGCAGAAAAAATGTTTGCATCGAGCGTGAAGAAAATACAGACGACGATGACGAAGACGCCGACGATGAAGAAGGCAACAGCGAAGAAGGAAAGAAAAACGAAACGAGTAAAGGTCCAAAGTCGTTACCAGATTTATTTTCCACATCAATCAGCTTGTCGAACTGTTTCGAAACTCCAAACAAATACGAATGTATCACAAAGTGAGTTTTTTCGTTATGTACTATTTAAATTGACCAGGTAACACTCATAGAAATTATAATATATATACTTACTCTAGAAATTCAGTGCTGCCGCTGGGCACTAATCAAAAGGATCACAAGGCCGTATCAAAATCCGCGCATTTTACTCTGAAAATCCTCACAAAATCCTCCCAATATTTTTCCAGAAACTGACACAATGGTTATGATTGTTATGAATAAAATGATATCGATTTCTTTGAAAAATGAACAATTGTACTAATCTTCCAAAAAAAACGTAATCGTAATGAAGTGAAGTGTCAGGTGTCATCTGTCAGTACAACTCATTTAAAATATACCGCCCAAAACCAGGGTTCTTGTGATAGGGGGGGGGGTTATGAAATGTCATCGTATTTGTCCGGCATCTTGTTTCGTCATTGGAGGGAAGGCGCCAAATTTGAATTGCAATAATATTACTATGTGCGTGTGATTAATGCATATTTGTTATTTATACATTACCTAACCTAGCTCGCACAAGTTTCTCGCAGACTTCCGAGGATTTCTCGTGGGTGCAGCCGGTTGCCGGTTGACGAAAAGAACAAATTTTGATCATTTTTCATAGATTCTGAATGTTGGTCGTAGTTTATAATATATGCATCAATTATCAAATTGGATGTACCAAGAATAAAGTGAATTCTATACAAAGGGAGCAGTTTCAAGAAACGGAAAAGGTGGAAGAATCACATAACCTGAAATTTGAAATGTTCGTGTGGAAATATATTTCAAATATTGATTCTTCAATGTTTCTGTAATATCACTGATTAAATTGTACCCTTTAAGAGAAATGAAAGAAATCATAACTACTTTTTTATGTTGACACTATTCCAGAATAATTATGTAGAGTTTGCGTCCTTCAAGTTAAAAATAGAGATTTGGATTGCGGGAATGAAGAATTAAAAGTGGTCCAAATTTTATTTTTCTCATTCCTGCAATCTAAATCTCCACCATTCCAAAATCTCAGGTGCCAGAAGAAAGTGTGATTCATAATCTGACAACTTCTAAAATGTGTGAATGTGAAATGAGGTAAATGATTCAAATGACAGATAGATACATATTTATTTGCTCTTAAAGTTCATAAATCTAAAATCTTATCAGACTAGTCAGTTCACAAAACTTATTCAACATTTCACAGATAATGCAGTACAGTACGCGCTTATAACAAACTCATGAATTTAAGTACATCTTTCAAAATTCCTGAGTACAAATTTATCTTGCCGCAATACATTTGGAGAGGTCTTATACTGGGTAATGGGAACTTTTCTTTCCGTAGGAATAAGTAAGCTTTCTTGCTGAAATACCTCAAAGTAATAGCTTTGTATAGATCATCTTTCGACCATTGCACTTTTTTTTAAGTTTCAAAACCAAGTCAAGCTGAGTATCAGGTGATAAAATTCCAGACAAAACTTGTTTAATTTTATGATTCAAGTCCGTGTGCAACTCTTGGAAAGTTGTTGGTTTTGTTTTTCAATTATATTCTCCAAATATATATTTTTTTCTTTCCCTGATAATTGTTGCACTATAGTGATATTGCACAGTTTCAACTGGTCAATGATTTTTGCTTGTTCTTTGCAATGTTGTTGCGTACAAGTGGTGGAAGAAGACTGTGGATCCCCATCTAAAATGGCATAAAAACACCTATCAATATCAATAATTTCATAACATCATGAAGAGAATATAATGTACTAACCATTATTTGTTGGTAAATGATCGACTTTCATTACAGATTCTTGCCCATACGTCTCTGTCTCCAATCGAACTCCAGCTACTTTTTGTGACGTTATTGTTGAATCATTGCTAATAGATTCATTCCATATCCTAGTAGACAGACCTGCAGTCTTTGTAGGAATAACTAGAAAGGAACACCAACATTATTTCATAATGTCATGGCAAAAATATTGGTTTTCAACAGTTTCTGTCCAAAACCGAATTGAGTTCTGTTTCTGAATTAGAACTGTATGAACTCACTGTTTTTCCTCAGCCTTCTTCTTGGCTTCACATGTAGCAGAGATTCTTGTAGATTAGTTTCAAAATCACTTTCATTAAAATTTTCGGAACAAATCCTAGCACTATCATTAGGTACCCACTCTTTATTACTACAGTAATTAATCCATGCATGCTTTACTGTATTATTCTTGGGGAATCTATGAAAAGTCAATGTATTAGGGCACATATAGATTTATTGCCACAATATTTAACTGAGCACTTGAAGTGTCCCGGCATTTTTTAAACTTCAGAAATAAAAGCTACGAAAAAACAAGTAATAAACAACTAGGAATGCAAAAATACAACAATTTACGAATATGATATGAGCAACGGGCTTTATTTATTTATTCGTAAATATTAGGGATATATATTTTGTGGAAAATATAACCAAAGTTACCACTTTCAGGATAGCCAACTTAATTTCCCTCCAATGACGTAATCTCTCCCTTTCTTCAGGTACCCCCTTGTCTAAAAGCTCACTTATTTCATAACCCTTCCTATCATAAGAACCCTGCCCAAAACTAAAAAGTGAATAAACTAGCATAAAAATCATAAAACATCAGGCAGAACAGAAGTTCTATCTTATACTTCATGTTCCGTGATCCACCCAAATTTGATTATAGAAAACTATGGTCTTTTTTTAAATTATATTAAATGATTCTAAAGGACCCATCGAAATCCTCACAAATATCCAATTACTCCTCTTTTACTCCGCAGCGTTGAAAATACTCACAAAGGAGTAATTACTCACAAAACGGCAGCACTGTCTAGAATGCCAATTTAATGGGACGAAAGTGTTGTAAAAAGTTCGATGCATTATTTAGTGCGCATGATCAGGACTATTTTCATTCATACCAGGGTGGTTTCAGAGCGATTTTTAAATGATTCAAGATATTGAGTAAAATCGATTTAATAATACGTTGGTGTCAGGGCAGTCTATGAGACACGAAAAGTTTTGGTGGGCATACCTATGTTGTGAAACTGATTATATCCGAGAAATTCATCGAATAAAATAACAATGAAAAAATATATCTTGACTAGGTAACTATTGATGAAGTTCGGATTCTCACGGAAAGAAACATCCTGTATTGTTCAGAGAACATCGTGAGAACCAAAGGAAGGTAGGTAGGAATTGATATTCTGGGAAACAGATGTTCGGCATGTCTCCAAAGTGACGGCATATAGATGTGCTGAGAACTGGAGCTCGACGGGTCAGTCTCGAAGGCACCACTAACGGTTGAACGATTGATAATATTTCGGAAGAGCATCGTTCATGGAAATATCTATAAAACACAGACAGATCGCCAACCTTTCTGCGATGTTCCAGAGGAGTGAGCTAGCTTGTGAGTGAAGTTGTTGGATCACCATGCCATGTCATGCCTTTTGCTCTCGTCAAGCTTAAAATGATTTATATAAGCCAAACGTAAAGAAATGATTAATATTCTCAGTTTTATCAAAGATGTGAGTTATTTCTGCTCTATTTATGTTATTTATTAGATTTGCCATCAACAATTAATATTCAAGTAGGTAAATAATGGATTCCAGGAATAAATATTTCCTTTATTTCCACACCATAGAACCATAAGCACGTCAACATTGTCAAAATTAAAATTTCACTACAGAAAAACCCGAAAACCAATAACATACACACTACCGATGAATAATTGAAGTAAACAAATGAGAAAAGCACATCTAAATAAACACAATAACGTTAATGGTTAATTTCACAATGAACACAAATCGCCTAAACCACCAAACTAACCCAAATCGGCTCTGGCAAACTACCTTCCTTCCTCTGCGACAATTGAAAACTGATAACACTGTTGCACGATCCCAACAAGTCAACGGGAATTTGGGTAGGCTTCACAGTAATGTTAGATTATTTTCGACAGAATCTCGACTACAAAGATAAAATTTTCTGAAATTTGCCAACGCTGCAGAGCTAAGAGAAACATTTGGAATTTTACAACACTTTTCAGTGTCCCACGAAGAGGGGATTGGCATTCTAGAGTAAGTATATATAGGTATTATAATTTCTATGGTAACACTGGGATCCTTAGCCACATCTCCACTTCCTTTGTTCCTTTCAAATACCTAAATTAAATTTGATAATTCGTCATCTTATGAAAAATTTAAGATAATGAATAGGTATTCGAAATTATCTTCCGATATTACCAGAAGCAATACAAATAGTATTCAGTACGTTTGTGAGACAGGCATTCTACGAAAAATTATATATTAAACCATCACAGGTAACATTCGTGTTCAAGATGTCCCCACTGTAAGGCCGCATTTATACTTCCAGACGACAGGCGATAGGTGTCAAGAAGTGATAGGCGACACGGCGACAGGTTGCACGTGTTGAGTGTTATCATGTTTATACTTTTTTTGGGTTGCAGACCAAAAAAGGACCAAATCAAAATTGAGGATTGAGGACCATATAGGTTAGAATATGAAAATCGCATATAGTTTACATGCAGTGTGCGAAATAGGTATTTCGCACATTACTTCGCGCACGGTGTCATGGTACTTAACGAAGGAAAATGAAAAAAAGTGTCACTTAGCATATTGTTGTCAATGCACGAACCTTGTCATTTTTTAACATTTGTATAAAAACCTTTTTTACATGTTTCTTGTCACACCATTCACGAAATTGGTAATATCTTTTCTCATATACTAACTTGGATTTGGCCGGTAACATATTAAAAATTACCGCTCTAATGTGCCATTAAAAACACTCATTTCACGCACTTAATACAAAAATAACTCTTTCCATTTAGATGCGTTGTAAGAAATCACTTCAATTTTTTAAACGTTCTCCTTCAATATTCATACAACACCAAGTAATCCGAGAGCTGGAAGACATTTTTGGGTAGGTATTTGAGGCACCGTGAAAATGTGTTAAAACTATGTCTGGCTATGCCTTAGACCCGTCTGAATGATCTGGCTTTTTTATTTTCCAACTCCCAAAATTTGAATTTGAAATTATCGATAGTGCAAAATGCCTCGAGAAGATTTTTTGCGAAAAATAGTTTACTACTTTGAAAATTTAAAGGTCGGTTAAGCCCTTTAGCCAAGTGTTCGTTTTTGTATTCAAGTGTCATAAAAGTAGTATTTGGATACAAATTTTCAGGTACAGTTGTGTGCATAAAAAAGTCGTACTGCAAAAAAAGACGTACAAAAATTTCTTCCAACTGTCCTACTAAAATAATAATATATGGCATTTGCAAAAACGACTTGGAAGATTTTGCAGGATTATGGGTAGATAGTCAAAAATAGAAATCAACTACTTATATTTAAAATTTCGTTTTAATTTGCTGTTGAGATACACACGGAACATATTTTCGAATGTTGTAGGATATGATTCAATAACGCAATAATAGAGAATAACTCGTTACTGCGAAGATTCCTTCAGATTAAAATTTTCACAAGAAACTTATTAGCAATAAATTGTGGAAGATAAATGCATTATATTACATCATCGCAATCAATGTTCAATTAACTTGGCCGTATTATAAACAGGATCTTGAAATTATTTTAATAGAATGCAGAATTCATATAAGTAAGTAAAAGAAGCTATCACACATGAATATACCTCATTATTCAAATCCGAGTGGTGTGGATGAAGTGGATGATGAAGGATCCTGAAAATGTATACAGAATCGGAAAAAATTATTTTATACATAGGGAAATAAGGAGTGCGAGAGAGACCGATTTATCGAAATAGAATCGATGCAGTATGCTGTCGCACAAATATCCATACATATGTTCTACGGTTTCGGCGTTCAATGTGTGTAAATTCTTTTTAAATGAATGGGTAGAGTGAAAGTAATACTTCACAAAGATTTTTTACACAATACTAACATTTAATGCTAACAGCTGTTTCGACACACTGTGTCATCTTCTGAGCCAGTTATAAACTAACCTAATTACAGAAGGTCATCTCCTTAAATACTAAACGTAACATTAAGGTAGATAGAGGGAGGTATCAAGGGACATTTGGGAAAGTATGAAAGTAGGTAGGTAGAGGTATCAAGGGGCATTTGAGAACTTACAGATAACATTATTAATGATTGGTGAATTATACAGGTCTATCTGATCATTCAGAACTAAGCTGTTTTTATTACAAAGATGTTTTTTGATTTCTATAGATTCCAATATATTTAATTTTGTGTGAAATTTCACACAAAATCCGGACATTCTACACATTCAACCGAAAAGCCCAAAAAAATTTTATTTAAAAAAATTATATTTTTTTTGCTGTTGTTTTGGAAAGTAAGATTTATCAGGAAACAATTTCAACAAGGTGAAAAAGAATTGAATTCTCCACAAGAAATATACCTAGTAATTTCTCACAAAACGCGCTCGTTTTCTCAGAAAACCTGATTGAATTACGATATCAAATTTCAAGCTCGCGTTAACCGGCCACTGCCATTTCCGGCAGGGCCAAAAATTAGATTTGTCATAAGTTTGCCAAAAATTATAGTAGAAGGAAAAGAAAAAGTGTATATCGTTCCTGAAGACTTCTACTTCCTCGTGCAAATATAACATGTGAGTATCTGAGTACCCAAAATGTGTTTTATCCCACTTCACATAACCCTTCTACGATATTTACGGAGGATCCGAAAGTCAAGGATATTTTAGTTGATATGAAATAATTATACTGAAGCAGGAATTAGTACCCTCTTTGGACCATATGCATCGATTTTAGACTAGTGAGACATGTCTCACTTATACATGCCAAAAAGAAAAAACTGGGTTTTACTCCTGCCTCAGTTTTCAACTCACCCATAATCCCGGCAATTTCTTCCGGGTACTGAAGAGAATGCCGGATTTATGGGTAAGTTAAAAATGAGGCAGGAGTAAAACAAAGTTATTTTTTTTTGCATGTATAAGTGGGACCGGTCACACTACTCTAAAATTGTTGCATATAGTCGTCCAAAGAGGGTATGGGTTTCTGCTTTAGTAAAATAATTCCATATTTACTAAATTATTCATGATTTTTGGATCATCCGCAAACATCTCCGTGAAGTGCGACAGAACACATTTTAGATACTCAAATACTCGCAAATCATATTTGCATGAGAAGGTTTTCAGAAACGATATGAACTTTTCCTTTTCCAATCAAATATTCGGCTCCGTCAGAACTTCCAGCGGCGGGTGAGCGTCAACCTGAAATTTGATGTCGGCGTTCAATCACGTTTTCTGAGAAAACGAACACATTTCGTAAAAAATTACTAGGATTTGTTTTGTTATTTTTCCGATAAATCATTTACTTTCCTAGATTACAGCAGAAATCTATTTATTTATTTTTAAACGAAAAAAAAAAAATATGTTCCACCCCTGAACATTCGGTAAACAATTTTTTTCGTGTTTATCATGGTTCCAACAACTAGCATACTAAGTTTGGTGGTGCTACAATCGATCCTCGTCTCAAAACTCGTACTGGATTAATAATAAATACTACGTTACTGAAACAAACAAATGAACCCACGAACTATTATAATTTCCGATGAATCAGTCCATATAATTTATTCCAACCAGGTTTCGAAAGTTTATTATATTCGTCTAAGGTACCACGCGGTACCTACACTAACAATATTTCCTATGTATCAGCTTAGTCAGATGAAAATGAATACAGTAAACATAAAACTAATGCGTATGCACTGACTAATATCATTACCTATTGTTAACCTAGTCTTTATTTGTTAATTGAATGAACAATGAACGGCGTGAAAACAATTAGGTAAAGGTAGGTTTCAAGGAAACTTCGCGGACTATAAAACTGAAATTGTCTTTGTAAATTGTAACTTTGAAGGAGATTTTTGTTCGATTAGTTGCGCAATGAAGCGAAATACCTCTATGCATTTAGAACCAGGAGCGTTTTTAATCACTACAAGCGCCTCTTTTTTCTATCCCAAACGTCTATGTAAAGGTATTACTCGCAAGGAAGGTGATATACCAGTCAAAACAAGGAGAGGGAAACCATCAGGATTTTTACAAATTATTATATGGCGAGAAATTAAAAAAATGTTAAAGTAAAGAATAATAATGAGAATTTGCCCTCTGAATTATCCGCCTTGTTCAAACAGAAACCATTGTTTTATTTAGGGTATCATGTACCGTTTCAGTAGGTTACTTTCGAGATGAATATACTCGTTTCCGACTCGGTAAAAAAAAACGAAAATTTATTGCATGACCTGAATGTTTCTGCCGAGAAATGTACTTTCAAATCAATGAATGGACGGATGAAGAAAGTCACGAAGTGTTTTTTTTGCACGCCTACACTATTTACTACACGAAATTGAAGATGCGATCATGGGTCATTATATCTCTACATAAATAAATGCTCATTCCTGTGAACACATTGTAAATTTTTAATCATTGAACAAGCAATTCTTGTATACCTATACCGGGTGACCACGAGGTGAGGTACGCCCCCCAATTTTTCGATAGCTTTGACACCTGAAAATTCTTCATACTTTTTTTTTCAAATGACACCCTGTACATTTTATCCGTTATCCGGAAGAGCACGTAATTTGTGATAATACTGATCTTCAAAATTGAGGCATGGCGAACGAACTTGGCCATGAAAATCAAACTCAAATCATCACAACTGACAAACGATATCAAAAGTTACAAAGGAAGCTTCCAAGTGCAAATCAGTTGAAAACTGAGGTTCTCATGTAATTGCAACTTCCATATATTTCAACGATTATTGAAAATTACCTTAACATGGAAGAGTACCCATAAAGAAATGCTCACAACTGCCATTTCTCAAATGGCAACAAGTACTTTTAACTTTGTCATGAAGAAATATTATAAATTACCTGTTCACTCGTGTGGAAAGTTGTTCCTAAAATTGAATGTTCTTCAACGTAGGCGGCTTAAAACATAGGAAAGCAATAAACAAAAGCTCATTTTATTTTATCAAAGTCACAGTTTGTTTTACTTATAATTAATGCTGCTTTTTTGTTTCGCGTTTTAATGTTCATGGCCGCCTCCGTTGAATGATATTTAATTTTTTAGGACACTCATGACACAACATCTTTTATTTTCAATTTCTTTGGGAATTCTCCAAAACTATTCACACGAGTAATGGGATAATTATTAATTTTTCATCACGACGAAGTGAAAAGAATATGTTGCCATTTGAGAAGTGGCAGTTTTGAGCATTTCTCTATAGATACTATTCCGGTTTTAGGAATTTTTTTATGAATGTTGGAAAATATGGGAGCTGCAATCACATGAGAATCTCAATTTTCAACTGTATGCCACCTCGAAGCTTCCTCTGGTAACTTCAGATGTCGTTTGTCAGTTGTGATGATTTAGGTTTGAATTTCATGGCCAACTTTTCAACAATTACTGTATGAGAAAAAATGTGTAGGGTGTCATTTGAAAAAAGAAGTTTGAAAAGTAGTGAATTTGCAGTAGTGGCGGCAAAATATGCGTATTCAAGTACTATAGCGACATACCAAACTATAGAAAAATTGGGGGTCGTACTTGGGGGGCGTACCTCACCACATGGTCACCCGGTATACTCCTCTAAATGTCCCTGGACCCAGTGTGACAATTGAATATCTCTTGGACCAAGAGACATTTTTGAAACATAATTTTATATCGTACGGACTATGAAAGCTATCATCAGGAATTACCTACTATTTTTTATACAAAGGGCGCAAGAAAGGCTCACAAAATCAAGCATTAGTTTTTCTTTTAAATAAAACACCCTATATATTTCAAAATATATAAATTTTCATTCATTTAGGCTATTTATAAGTTTTTCATTTTCGAAAATCGGACAAGGCGTTGCCAAGTTACACCAGTTACACCAGCTCCTGATGTTGCCGGCTTTGTTGGCGAAACGCGTGTCGAGTGAAATCGAAGTAGTTTGGGTGTTTTGGATAGTTTCTATTTCTTATTCAGGGAAACATTTTGCGCGAAAATATGGCTTTATCTTTTTAATTATTTGCATGCATCGTCAGGGTACAACTTTAGACTATAACTTGTTTCTCTTATTGCAAAATGAATCACATTATGATACTCATATTTAGTGTTTCATTTTCAGAATAAACAATCATGGCGTTTTTAAAACCTTCACGGTTCGTTACAAGTGCTGTTACGGTTTCACGAAGAATCCGGGAGGTGAATGTTCTAAAAAGGCAGATCTCAAACCAGTACTGGAAACTCTCGACGACTTGAAAACCAACGAATTCAGAAACATGATCAGGAGTGTGGGAATGGAAAGTAAATTCATCGATGGCAACTTCTCGCTTTTCGTGCCCAGCGATGATGCTATCAACGAGTATAACGAAGAAATTGCAGAGACCGTGAGTATAGCTTATTGTAAAGAACTTTCTTGATTTCACTTTAGAAATCTTTATTTCAACACTTGAGTTTTATGGCAACGAGTTGAACTCTGGCTATTTTCCAGATGGATAATTAGCATATTATGTGTAAGGGCTTTTAGCCAGAGTCACATTTATTGTAAAATTCTTCGAGACTAAAAATGTTGGCTGTAGATGATTTTAGGCATATGGCGAGAGCTTCATTTGAATTAAAAAGAATTCACATAAGTGAAAAAACTATATGAGATACACTTGAATAATTATAATAATACGTCAGCATCACTTGCTTATAATATTAACACTTAAAATGTAGTAGTGAAATAAGGTCATGAAATTAATGGGGTGTAACAAGCCGTTTCACACGACTCTTGAAAGGCTTAATGTTCGTTATTATTCTCAAATTATAAGGCAGATGATTATACATTCTAATGTCAATATGAATAATCGAGTCATATAGATCAGTGTGCTCGTTGGTTTATGTACCTACTTTCATCAAACTGATAATCAAGCTAACTGTCTCTTGAAGAGTACCTAGTGGATGCATTTGTATTTAAAAAAAAGTGGTTTATTTGGGATTTGAACACTCACCCCCACTATCCAAATCCCGATTGTTCCCCCACTCATCACTCGCTGCTATGAGTTCACTTCCTGCCAACTATTCAAAAATATAGAATTCTATTGTCATCAATCTTTATATTTTTTTGAACGAGTTTTGTAAATACTGATGTGAAATCTCAAATTATTAGAATGTTAACAAACTTGATCCGATCTTATATTATATATAATAATGATAATAATAATAATAATAGTCTTCATTGGAACAAACAAAAAATGGGATACATTTTTACCAAAAGGCGAAGTTCAAATCTGCAATAAAAATGACAGTCTAGTATAGTTCATGAAAGTCGTGGAAAATGAAATATCCGTATGTAGTCGTAGAAAAAGTTTTTTTTCCGCACGATTTTTGTATTGTTGAAAATGAGGATATTCAGGACTAACTGCATGATCTATGTAACTATTCTGTCTTATGTGTCATTTTGTAGCATTATTATAAAATCTTGTTTATTAAAAACCTTTTTTTTACAAATAAGATGGACGAAAGCACTCGTAGGAAAAACATTGTACTCTTGCGGAAAATGTCTTCCACCCTTTACGGCTTGCCTGAACTCCGCTCCGCGTCGTTCCTGCAAATGCCCTCGCGTGCGGAAAAGTACTACTTTCCGCGCTTGTTAAGTAAATAACTATTTTCCTTATCAGACGTCTAAGTTTCATTATGGATCATCGAGGGTGTAATCCATTTTTACTACTTTGAGAGAAATACCTGTGTTGAATTATTTGGAAGCTTAACAAACTTGGCATTATTCTCTGGAAGAAATGGATGAAAAACTATCAATGGAACTTATTATCATCAAATGTATCATTTCAGAATAACGTGGACGCTTTCCGACGCCGACGCGGCATGCGACAGTCTCTCTCTACCAGAGACCTCGTGCTGAGCCACGCTGTAGCAGGATTCGTCGACCTAACGGACTTCGGCAACGATAAAGTCATCAACAGGTAATCATTTTAACGGTTACTCTTCCACCGGAATCATTTCTTATACCATGCAAATGAGAAATACAGTTGAAATCGATACGAGCCATGTCAGGAGTTTTTTCCATGAGGGTATGGGACGTTCAAATGAAAGCATGACTGAGTTCTGTTGAAGCGGAAAATGAATTCATTATAACGAACCATTTTCTATTTTTAAGAATTTTTTTGTACAACTGTCATTAACAATATCGTTTTTAATTCATTGACATATGAACTGAAAACGTTTTCACAAAATCACTTTTAACAGTAGTGTTAAAAATACTTTCAACACTAGTGTTAAAAGTAATATGTCAGATGAGATGATAGATACTCAGTAATAAAGATCTCTCTAATAGAAACACTTCAATCAGATATTATAATCAGAACACCTACTCAAGAGGAATCATTTATAAAAGTTCGCACATGTATTTGGCCGTTTTTGCAATTGGTAATAATTATTTCTTTTGAAGTTACAAACGAAGTAGTATTCAGTCCAACTGTAGAAGGTCCTTCATCACTGACAAATAATGATATTCATAAATAAAGTGCGTTGGGGTTTATTATAGTTGGAGCCTCTGCCTGTCTGCCTTATAATCCAAAGATCGTGTGTTCGAATCCTTGTGGATCTTATAATTTTTTTTGTTTTTTTCTTACTAGCAGTACTGTTGTACAAAAAAAATTCTATGATACATTTGTCAAAAGTGATTTCATTTTCAATACTCACAAAATAAAATGCCACTTTAACACTTGTATCAGAAATTACTATTTTTTAACAATTTATTTATGATCTGGAACTTTACGTATATATGGTGGGGTGTTTCTGGATGTTCCCCGCAGAATCTGCAGGTGCTGTCCTCCTCTAAGCCTAGCTTCCTTAGGTGTTCTTTGAGTCTGCAATGCCCCGTTATAAATCCCGTGATTGTCTTTAGACTAGTTTTGCTGTGGTTAATCAGTGTCCTCGATTGCTCGGTTGAAATTGCCGAGGAGATCTTTGGCCTACCTCAGCCCTGGAAGTCATAGGCAGTATGTTGCTCTCATTGCTTCTTTAGCTTTATTGAGCTCTTCTAGGTAGTAAGATTTTCCAAGTCCACAGAATGGTTCTGGCCCGATCAATGACGCGCCTTTTCGTGCCAGGGTGTCTGCTTGTTTATTGCCCTCCACTCCGACGTGCCCCGGCACCCAGAGGAGGGTCACCTTGTTGTTCCTGCCTAGATTATTAAGTTTGTCTAGGCATTCCCAAACCATCTTCGAGTTGATGTTAGAAGAGTTCAACGCTTTGATGGCTGCTTGACTATCGGATAGGATCGCGATTTCCTTGTTCCGGTATTTCCTGTTGAGGTTGAACTGAATGCACCTGTCTATGGCGTGAATTTCCGCTTGAAAAATGCTGGGGAACTGGCCCATGTGTTCCGAGTATTTGGTGCGAGGCCCAAAGACTCCTGCTCCAGTGCCCTCGAGAGTTTTGGACCCGTCCGTGTACCATGTTATGGTATTCTTTCCCAGTGCTCGAATGGATTCTATGTTCCATTCTCGCTTGGTGTTCAGTTCCGTTCAAAAAAATTTCTCGAAACTAAATTGTCCGGTGATTTCGTCAGTTGGGAGATCGGCAAGGTGTGCACAGTCGATGGAAGTTGAGCCCCTTACACCGTGTGCTGTCTCTTTGAGTCCAACTTTAGCCAACCTGACGTTTGCTTCCCAACCAGTTCTCCTCATCATGATATGGAGAGGAGTGAGATCCAGAATGACCTCTATTGCTGCTGTTGGAGTCGACCTCATTGCTTGTGTTATACAAAGACATGCTAGTCTTTGCACTTTCTCCAAGATATTCTTTATTGTGGCGAGCTCGGTTCTGCCGTGCCACACTACTGTTCCGTAGGTGATCATAGTCCTTAACCTTCTCTCATTTGAACAATAATTAATTTAAGAATTTTTCTTTCAGCGAATATAACAATAATACTATCAGAATAAACATTTATCCAACTCAAACCAACGAGAAACTAGTTACTGCCAACTGTGCCAGAGTGAAGACTATCAACGTTTTGGCTTCCAACGGAATAATACACGTAACAGATGGTGTCGTCGTTCCAGCAACTGACGACATAGAAACAATCATAAAACAACACCCAAGACTCACGAATTTGAAAAAAGGTGGGTGAAAATTTAACGTAATCGATGGAATTCAAGGAAGAAAGTAGGTACAACAATCAGTGAAATTACAAAAACTGAATTTTCGGTGACTTCAACTTTTCTTTCTGCATTCCAATATTTTGTCTCATTAAACAAATTTCTATTATACGATGGAATATAACAATAATGATACTCCCTCATAAACACTCATGCAGGTATTACTATTAATTGCCGTAGCGCACTGAGGCGACTTTCTTCCGGAAGTGACGATCGAGTTACTTATTCAAATAGATCAAAATATTTGTAAAAATAATAATTACTTCTCGCGCATACAAGTTGATTCTCTTGCTAGCACTCAGGAAAGCAGTAGTTTTCTGTCAAATGTTTGTCTCATATTTTCTATAGATAGGGATAAGAGTACTTTGACATTATCATTTCATTCATGTGATTCAATTGGTACTCTCCGTCAAAAATATTCCGGTTTTGTTTGAATTCTCGCAACTACTTTTCCTGGAGTTAGTTCACGTATATTCTTTCAGAGATATAACATTATGAGAAGCAATATCCAGCACCATTTTTTCACGTTTTCTTAAATATTTTTAGTATTTTCAATATACTTTATACCGAGTGTCCCACGACGATTAAGACAGAGAATATCTCGGAAGTCAAGAGTAGTGGAGAATTGTAATTTTGGGGTTGTAAATTAAAGCAATTGTATGGTGCAGCTTTTTTTGATATTATGTTACCCAATGAGCTTTTTGTTTTCGGTTACGTGACATCAGATTCGAAATTATTAATGGGATTTTGGCATTTCTATATTCCTCCCAATAAAACGATTCCAACAAATTGTGGTCTAAAACAATTAATTGAGGAACTAAAGGTCCCACGACGAGCAGTCCTATATTTTTTTTGATGGTTGAAACAATGCAAAATTATAATAATTTTTTGTATTTCATCAAAAAACGTCGTGGGACAAGGTAGTATTGAATTACCTGTAGTTCTCAAATTATTCGTTTTAGACCACAAGTGTGATAGTTTCTTGGAATCGTTTTATCGGGGAGAGCATAGAAAAGCCAGAATATACAAGTTGTCCCATTTATAATTTCGAATCTGATGTCAACCCCAAAATTATAATTAAATATTCCTCTCCAGTTCCGAGATATTCTGTCTTAATCGTCGTGGGACACCCTGTGTTTAAATAGCCTTGTGTTTCTCCATGGTCCATCATTGACAGGTCACTATATTATCTCACGAAACTATCAGTTGTACTCAACCGCTCGAGAATACGTTCTTAACTTTGTGAGCGTTTCAGGACGTTTCTGAACCCGTCTGACGTCATCAGATCAACCTTTGATGTGGGACGTACGGAAGGGTTTGTCACATAATTGTGAATCTACTTAGTTTTGTAATAATAATAATAATAATATAAGATTTTATTGACAGTCTTATTTACTCAGTACATGCATTGGTAATGGTTATAACACTGACAAAAGGCGCTTTGCGCTTTGCCTGTAAACATAGTTAATGCTTAAAATATAATCTGCGATGGTGTTCAAATGATATAGCCTGAAGATTATTTCTGTTGTAGCACTGGAAAATTCCGATATTCCTAGCCATATGAAGTCAGACGGGCATTACACCGTTTTCGCACCAACCGATGAAGCATTCAACAAACTAGACGAAGTTCAGAAACAGAAGATCCTGAATGGAAATGGATGTGCTGGAAGTAAGTTTCTGTTTGTCAAGGAATAATAATTTGTAGGTGTTTAATGAAAGATAGGAATGTAGCCAAGTATATAATAATTTAAGTTCCGAATTCAAACAACTAAGTATTCAAAGGGAGGCGCAGATGAAGAAGGGGTAATGGTGGTAATTACTGCCTTCCTGTCTCGCAGTTTCTCACAGAATAAATATTCTATTCTACCGTTTACCATTTGACTCATCAGTATGAGGAACCGTTCGAGCAAAACATGTTTTTGCAAATATATTCAATTTTGTGTCAATATATTTATTATAGTTATAGCAAATATTTTTATTTTGCTTTCCGATATATTATATTATATTTTCAGAGGTAATATAATAAGTGGTATGATTATTACCGATAATTTTTTGGAATATTAATGAATTGCAATCCCAAAGCTGAAAATACAACGAGTCCGCAGGACGAGTTGTATTTTCTTGCATTTGGATTGCCAATGAATTGATATTCCAAAAAATTATAGGTTTTTAATCATACCACGAATTATATTTAGGACGACAATATATCGATTTGAAATAAAGAAAAATCGTGTCACCTGGTAATTGATGCTTTACTTCTAGCTGTATTCAACGGAATACTCTTTTGCACGGCCTCATTTATGATACCAATGGACATTTGTCCCCAACGATCGCTCATATTGATAAATAAAGATAACTAGTCAGTCAAAACACATACATTTGACGTTTATAATTTAAATCATTATTTTCACTTAACAGATAATAAAACAAAAACTAAGCAGGTTTATCACCGTGAAAATACAGCGACAAGCTATATTTTCACTGTAGTTCAGATTCTATTGGCTGAATTTCAAAATTTGAAATCAACTGATTGGTTGTTAAGCAAGGAAATATATTGTCGATGAAACACGATATATTTACTTTTCAAGCATTACTCCCATATATTTATAAATTCGATCTATTTCATGTCGTCAAGAGATGGCGCAACCGACGCGATTTGTCCAAGCTCAATTCAATTCAAATTCAATTTTGAAAAATCTAGTTGCAAAGTTGTGAATGCATCAGAATAGATGTTTTCAAAATTTGCAACAAAGTTTCAAAACTTTTGCAATCATATGGAGACCATCACGAATTGAGAAAATATATGTTCCGGACAAGGTAGAAGGTTGCAAGGCCCTCGCTTGTAAACAAAGTTATGTTGCCTTCAAGATAAGAATGGAAAAGGCGTGTCTATGTCCTTTATTACTCTGACAGACAAGCATGTCTCCCAATAGGAAGTTGCAAAACAAATCACTTTTGCGGAACACGACACATCACAATGATGAAATGCACTTACCGTATACGCGATGTTAATTTGAGCACGAATCTCATTCGATCCAAGCTATTGATGCCTTTTGAACGATTGATTAACGAGAATACATCGAAAAAAATATCTCAGTTAACGCGGTGATTAAAAACTGAAAATGATAGACTGAGCGTCCAGTTGTTAACTTGCGTGGCACCACAGAAATTGCAGATCGAGACATTGTACCTAAACGGAGAGAAAAAGTATAGTTGGTTCATTCAGTGGCGCGTCTTGGAAGGTTGACGAACAAAAATATATATAAATGATCTCGGATATCTCTGAAATTTCACATGTGTATTTATACATTATTGACCCCATTTTATTCCTTGGAACCAAATATTTTGAAAAGTCACCATTGACATAAGATAAGATTATGTGCACTAACAAATTAACATTATTTCGTTTTTCAGGTATTCTAAAGTATCATTTTACGGCACATACAGTGTGCACATCAGCAATAATCGGGAATGCTACCACGCACAATGTTGAAGGTGATATTTTGAACCTCGAGAGAACCGTTGACGACGAACTTATTTTCGAGGGAAAAGCGAAAATTGTGGAAGGAGACATAATTGCAACCAATGGCATTATCCATTTGATCGACAACATAATCATTCCCGATTCAGGTAATCAGTTATCATACATATTTTGATGGTATGAATTTTACGTTGCAAATGAAAGAAAGTGTTTTTCAAATATACTGGGTGACCCAGGGTTACACCGCCAAACGTTCAGTATCGGTTTTTTAGGTGAAATTAAGATGTTTTCTTCATATAAGCAAGTGTCCCAACTTGCTTCGTTTTCGAAATACAGGGTGTCAAAGTTAAAAAAAAAGGATAATTAAGAGGACATTGTAATTCTACAGTACACAGAGTTCCACCTCTTCGAATAAAAGGTTTGTAGTTTCACCCTCTTCTTTTGTTCGTAGGACTGTACATAGAAAACGTCCTGAAGCACCAGAACTTCACGAAATTCCAAGACTTGATCAAGAGAGCTGGACTAGAGAATGAAATAAATGAATTATTGAATGCCACCGTATTTGTGCCAAGCAACGAAGTCTTCGAGTCTCCAGAAGCCAAGAAACTTCTCGAAGAAGTTAATGACAACCCAGAAAAATTGAAAGAAATTGTCAAATATCACACCGTTCGAGGAGAATTGCAGTCTGCAGATATGAACAACAATGCAAAATTGGCCACTTACGACGATGGAAAAGAATTGAGAATCAACTTGTATTCAACGGTAAGAGACAAAAACATTGAGTCACTTGATAGGGAGAAAGAGCCTCCCTCTTTCTCGAGAAAGAGCCTCCCTCTTTCTCCCTATCTCATTTTTTGCGTCTTCAGCGACCATGTTATCAGATTAGCAATGACATTTATATACCTATCAATGGATAGCGTATTTATTCTAGTTTGACAAGAAGGATATAATCTTTCTATAACATTTCTCTAAATTTAATTTTTATGAAAGAAAAAGTGTTTCTTCCAACACAGCGCTAGATATGATTGTCACAGTGTCTGAAGTACGTAGTCACATAGTAGATTAAGGGGAGTATATAAAAAGAAATACTATTTTAATTGTAGATAAAATATTGTACTTAAGAAATATTTGATTCATCATCAAAAAAGCAACATTCGCTTCTAGCGAATAACGAACTCGGAATTCTGGTGCAAATAAAAAAAATATAATCATTTACTAAACAAACAAACAGACGTTTCTGTAACAAAACCCCAAAAAGTACATATGCATGATATTGGTCACATGTGACTACCAACCCTTGTTGATATGAGGAAACTGTTGAACTAAAAGCTATAGAAGAGAACTACGACAACGACGATTGCATATTGATTCTCCCTGTATTACTTCATTGTTCAGTTTTGAAATTTTGTTCTTTGATGACTAGCTGTCAGATATTGTTAAATAAAGTGAAACACACTGGTTGAATTTTCAGCACAGACTGACTTTTAATAAGGATAAGGATGATATAAGGTTACTATAAACACATACATGGTTGCCACCATCGTTGGTATATAAACAATGTGATGAAAAGGGGAACATTCTTCATGAATACCTCCTAAGAGTTATTCATATTTTCGAACAAAAATCAACAATATGATGTTTAATTTTCTGATTAAAGAATGAAAAGACATCAATTTAATATCTTGAATACATTTCTTCCGATTCAGCTCTGCTAACAAAAACCTACCCCGAATTAATGACTATTGAGAAAAATCATATAAACGGGCACTTCTTTTTCAATTTTGGTAACATTCCGTTTATCGGGCGCCACAAGCTATCAAAAATATCCAAATGAAATTTTCGGCGGTCAAAAATAATTTTGGAAAAATGCCTATTTTTGGATTTTGACTGGCATTTTCTAGAGACATTCCTACCGCGAAAAAAACACTCAATAAGTCTCCTTCTTTTCACCAGCCCGATATACACATCCTGCTTCCTCCGTCCCACGCATTTTTTTAATTGGAAACAGCACTTTTTAAAAAAAATCGTGTTTTTTTCTAATCATGTCAAAGACAATAAGCTAGCGAATATGACAGATAGGTATTAGTGAATTCGAATTGGATGTATGGTTGGTAACACTGAAATCAATTATTGCCAACTTTTCAGATTTATTAATAGCTGCGTTTTTTTGTGATGATATCTGACAGCTCCAAATCCAATCGCATCAACCAGGAAAGATTGGATCTGGGTGCAGTTAGGTCGGGACGTAATAAAGGCGAGCGAAGGTAGGGTATGTTAAGTAGATTGGATCTTTGTTCAGTTAGGTCGGTACTACATTGAAAGGCCAAGCTAAGCGAGCCTAACCTAAACTGAAACGTAAATGAAAGAAGGCTCTGCTTCGCTCGCCCTTATTACGTCTCGATCTAACTGCGCACAGATCCAAACTTTTGAGACAAAATAATCGAAAACAACGTAACCCACCCTTCTTACATAACCTACCCTACCTAACCCAACCCAACCTAAAACGTAAATAAAAATAGGTGCTCGCTGCGCTTGCCGTTGATAGACTCGCTTCGGTCGCTCTTATTAGGCCGCATTTTCATGCATATTATCCGATGGTGCAAAAATGTTCTTTTTAGTTAATAAGATCATTTTCGTATCATCGGATTGTCGGATATCGTATGCATGAAAATCCGGCATTCCGTCCTGACCTAACTGCATAATTTTTTCTGGTTAATGCGATTGGATCTAGAGCTGTCGCATAAAGTTACTATATCGCAGGAGACCAAAGAACCGCAGGTATTATTCGAACACATTTAAGTCAGAACAGTTGGCAATAATTGATTTCAGCATTACCAACCATACCTACAATATACAATTCACTATTAATTATCTGTCATATTCGCTAGCTTATTGTCTCTGACATAATTAGAAAAAAACTCGATTTTTTTTAAAAAAGTGCTGTTTCCAACGAAAAAAAAAAAATGTGAGATGTAGGAAGCAGAATGTGTATATGGGGTTGGTGAAAAGAAAGAGTTTTATTGAGTGTTTTTTTCGCGGTAGGAACGTCTATAGAAAATGCCAGTCAAAATCCAAAAATAGGCTGTATCTCCGAAATTACTTGAGACCGCCGAAAATTTCATTCGGATGTTTTGTTCAGGAGACAAAAATATGTAAGTACCAAAAAAAAGTGAATCAAGACGAAGTAGCGGAATAATTTTCTGAACAAAATGGTCCAAGACAATTTGTGATGGTTTTCGAAGTATATTTCACCTCACTTTCTAGTTTGACCCGATGGCATTCACGTTGGAAATCATAATATCCTTCGGAGTTGAAATTTCACATGTTGTTTCAGTTCCGATGGCATAATGTCAAAAAAATTATCCTCCGCTGCTCTCCGAAAGCTAGATACAGAATTAGTAGGGTTTCGAAAGTTTTTTGACGAATTTGATCACGGAGCAAAAAAAAAGTTGAAAAACGCGCGAAATGAAAATTATAAAAATCCGTAAAAATAGTGAAAAGCATCTGATATTTTCCAAAATTCCCTAATTGTTATATTCTGACGACAATATCGGCAAAGAGGCTACCCAATTCTCTATTTTGAATTTTCTATATTTCCTGGTCTATTTACTCCGTGATATATTTCTCAATTTTCTTACCAGCTGCAGCGCGTTGTTGCCATTACTCTGGACGTGGTCATTTTTGTGCTCTGATCGATCAAAAACATTCCGACTTTAGAGGCTTGTATTTCGATAATTAGACAGACGAATTTTTCCATATTTGGTTATGTTAGTTTTCCATCAAATTTGTAAGACGCGTTTCTTCTGTACAGCATGTTATTTGAAACAATGATTGCATTTGGCCTATGGTGCTATGATATAAAAGTCTATTGGGAAGCAACTTTGAGTCCAATTATTTCCGATCCTAACGGACGAATTTCTCAAAAAAATTCAGCTGATGTAGTCACTGTCGAGAAATATCATATCAAATTTTCATTGAATTTGTAAGAAAACGGTTCTAGCGTTCCTTAAATCTAATTTTTTTCATAAATGTTCTCTATTCTTCAACATTGTCATCAACCAGTAAATAATCCTTAGCATCCTTGATACTTTATGTACTAATTATTTGAATTACATTAGGGAACTAGAAGTTGGGACTTTTTAAACGATTTCAGTATGACATGCCAGCAGATGAAGTCCTTTCTCATCACGCATTTCTTCATCTTTCAGCTCCCTTTATTCACCAACATCGTTAATCGCGCCACTGTCAACTGCGCACGAGTGATCGGATTCGATGAAAAAGCATGCGGATCAGTTATTCACGAAGTCAACAAAATACTGGTGCCGCCTACCAGCAACATCTTGGACATCATAAACAGCGACAGTAAATACTCCACGTTGAGCAGCATCTTGAAGGACACGGAAGTCGAGGAAGTTTTGCGGGAGAACAATAGGTCCCTGACGTTTCTTGCGCCTACCGATGAAACTTTCGCAGCATTGGACGAGAAGGACAGGAAGATTTTGTTAGAGGATAAGGAAAAGGCCAACTTCGTTCTTCAAAACCACGTGTTGACAGGTTAGTTGACACGTTTTTGTTTATTTCACGGGTAACTATAGCTGAGTTCGGCTTGCTCACTCTTTTGACTCTATTCACTCGGTAAGCACCATATGCGTTCGGGTATAATGAAAAGCGTCCAAGGAGTGCGAATTTCAGCGTTCGGGTTTTGTGACGGGAGTGGATAGAAGTGACTCCAAAAGTACCTCCTCGACCTATGAGGGCACAAGCTAGAGCAGCTCTTTTTCTCTCTGGGTCTCTGGTCTCTGGTTTTAACCTAAAAATGTTATGCAGTTCGAGCAAGGTCAAGTCGAAGCACCGATAAATCATTATTTGAAAATAGGTGATCAATTGTGTTAGTAGATATACACTTTGATATACAGGTTCTCTTTATTATCAAAAAAGTCGTTCGGGTACTTCGGACACAGAAAACCACGGTGCTTCAAAATTTGCCACCTGTCTTTATCCACTTTAGCTCCACTCTCACTCCGCTCCAACTCCTTATAACCAATCCGAACTCACCTTATGAGGGATCCGTGATGAATTGTAGAAGTGTAGAACATTTCTTCAAAATGTGAAAAAAGATTAGTCTACAACTTGTAAGAAGAGTATCTCTGTCTGTCTCATTCGTATGAAGAAAACTCGCTAAAGATGATAATAAGTGGCAACCAGAGGTCTGTAACAGTGATTTCTACTTGCCTATTATTCTAAATGCTCTGTAGCCAGAAATGCGTATTGTCCTCTTATTCTTGATACTTGATTTACACCTACACGCTTCCTCATTCCTGTTCCACTTGTTAATCGGCAGAGTATTGAAAAAAAAAACAGAGAGTGAGCAATATTATAATTACACAATAATTTTCTTTTACTTTATCAAAATTGATTATGATTCAACCGGAATAAAATGTTCTGTCATTATTATTGTTTTTCTCAAGAAATGTTGTCACTAACGAGAGGCAAGAACCTCGAAACAGTCGAAACGCGTCTGCGGTGGTCTTCTCCATCCAAATGAAGTATAATCTACTGTTTGATTACAATAAGCATTTGCAATTGGGTCTTTTTGAAAGAACGCTGCACAAATATGTAGTTCAATGTCCGTCGTGGTATTGGAAAGGTGAGTAGTTGTTTTCTGTCAGATGTTTGCCTCATATTTTCCAAACGGTGGAAATATTTAGGGAGAAGGATCCTTCGATATTGTCGATTTTACTATTTCATTTATATGATACCCTCCGGAAAAACTTATTGAACAAAAATGCTCAATACGATCTATTTTTATAAATCAGCCTTAATTTCGAGTTGTAACTCGAAATTAACAAAAAATTTGCGAAAAATATCGCATATCCGCTCTACGCCTTCCTAGAAAATAGACCTAATTGGTGTCATAATTTTGTATCGTGAAGTTATTCTCCCATGTATGGAATGATTGCATTTTTTTTGATACATTTTTGTTGAAGCTATACGTGATGAAAATGAGTGTAACTGCACGCTGAAACAATATTTATTTGGAAAAAAACAGGTTCAAGTTACTAGTACTAACTGCCAGATTTCACTGGCTGCAGATATCAGTTGATATAGGAATTATTGTGATCATGTTCAAAATTTCTTCTGAAATGTTCCAAGCTACTGGTATATTCTGGAAGGTCTTCGAAATGACTAGGTCTGCCCCTTCTGAGATTCACTGGGGGATCTGCATCGAGAGCGCACGATCTATGCCTCTTTTGGCCCATTGCGACACTTCTTCTTCTACTTCTCATTTTACCTCTACTTCTGCCTCTTCGACCCTTTCGCTTACGGTGCTTTTTTTTACATCTACCGCAATCTGTCAGGGGATCTTCGTCGGCGCGGAAGTTTTTGAAAATCAAAAAATCTTTTTTGGTCAGTGCTAAATTGAATCTGCCACCTCGCGACTTCACCAAACCGTTCTTCACAGCGTGCGTTAGAGCCCTCTTTACTTGCATGGTTACGTTTCTTGGTTTCGGCACGACATTTTTTGCATCTATTTTGGATTGTATGTATTCGATCAATCTGCTTTGAGTGGAACCATTGGTTTCCTTCAAGTCTGCGATAGCCTGCATGACAGTTTGTAAGAAACGAGGGTGTTTCCCGGAAAGCTTCATCTTGTACCAGACGTCTTGAGGCTTTGGCGTGAACTTGCTTAGACTGCCGCCCATCCTACCAGCCATTGGTATTTGAATAAGCTACTCACTTTTCAATTTTGTGAACTGGAAAATCATAAATTTTCTTAGGTGTAACTGACATTTCTCATGTTAATTTCGACATTTTCTGTAAACAAATGAACTTGTCACTGGGAGAGATACTACTACGTAGGGAACAATACAATCATTATTGGAGTGCAATTATTTATTGTATACAGGGTTACATTAGTTAGGTGGATGTCAGACCGCTGCTGTTTGGAATCATTTATTTGAAGAGATTAATCAATATGTTGTATCTTTTGGAAATTCGGTAAAATTCCGTTTATCGAGCGCCACACGCTATCACAAATTTTTTTTTGCACTTAAGTATTTTGGTCTCTTGAACAAAAAATCCAGATGAAATTTTCAGCGGTCTCGAGTAATTTCGGAGATACGGTCTATTTTTGGATTCTGACTGGCATTTTCTAGAGACGTTCCTACCGCGAAAAAACCACTCAATAAGTCTCCTTCTTTTCATCAACTCGATATACACATCCTGCTTCCTCCGTCTCACTCTTTTTTCATTGCAAACGGCATTTAAAAATAATTATAAGTCAATTGTATATTGTATGTATTGTTGGTAACGCGCTGAAATCAGTTATTGCTAACTATTCTGATTTATATGTGAGCGAATAATAGCTGCGTTTTTTGGTCTCCTACGATACTAACAGAAATACATGTGACAGCTCCAGATCCAATCACATTAACCAGAAAAAATTGTGCAGTTAGGTCAGGACGGAAGGCTGGATTTTCGTGCATACGATACCGATGATCCGATGGTAAAAAAAATGATCTTATTAACCAATAAGAGCATTTTTGTACCATCGGATCATTAGAATCATATGCATTAGACTTAATAAGAGCGAGCGAAGCGAGCCTATCAACGGCGAGCGCAGCTAGGTAGGGTAGGATAGGTTAGATGGGTGGGTTAGGTTGTTTTCCCTTCTTTTGCCTTCAAAGTTTGGATCTGTGTGCAATTAGGTCGAGGCGTAATAAGGGCGATCGAAGCGAGCCTAACGACTGTGAGCGCTGCGAGCGCCTTTTATTTACGTTTTATAATACGTTAGGCTCGCTTCGCTCGCCCTTACAAAGTACTGACCTAACTGAACACAGATCCAATCTTTCCTGGATAATGCAAATGGATCTAAAGCTGTCACATATATCATCACAAAGTACTGACCTAACTGAACACAGATCCAATCTTTCCTGGATAATGCGATTGGATCGAAAGCTATCACATATATCATCACAAAAAAACGCAGCTATTAATAAACCTGAAAAGTTGGCAATAATTGATTTCAGAGTTACCAACCATACATAAAATTCACTAAACCTATCTGTCATATTCGCTAGTTTATTGTCTTTGATATGATTGAGATACGCCCTTTTGGGTTCAGGAGTGCAGAGCGACAGATTTTATTGCAGTTTATCTGTTTGTACCAATCTGATAACCGGCGTGACAGTCACTAGTTGGTTTTCATTCAATTGAAATATCCACATGGCCTTATAACCCCAACATGCCTTTCGTTGGTTCTTAGACTTAAACAAGTTTTAAATTCAAATAGATAATATTTTTACAAATCTCGATACTTCCTGTTGCCTGACTAGTAAGCAAGTCAAAAGCGCTTTGCAATAAATAATAAATTTATACACTTATATACAAATTCTTCGCTTCATTCATCAAATAAATTTATGTTCGTACAATATACGTTCATTACCATAGTATGTTAAGTAAAATTTGTATTTCTAATCTCAGTGAAAAATTATGTAGGGTAGTAGAAAAAATATTGTATGTAATTCGTGTGTGAAGGCTTTTTTTGACTCATGTGATTGTCGCATTCACCTTCGGCTCATGCGACAATATTCACATTCGTCAAAAGAAAGCCACTTTACACACTTGTGCAGAGCGACAGATGGTCACTTCGGATCCAGTCGAAATCAGATTCGAGTTGTTTAAAGCGAGAGGTGTAGAAGAAAAATACAGACCTTAGAAATTTATGAAAACGAACATATATTAATCATTTGTTCGTACAGAAGTCGAATTGTGTCGTTGATAATATGTTGATTGATTTAATTGAATTTGATGTGTTATACTGATGTTGCAATTTTTTTCAGAGGTTTTGTGCTGTTCCGGAGTTGGCCCACAATCTTGGGGCTTCAGCAGCTTCGTATCAACTTTGGGCAACAACCAAGTCGAAGTTGGCAGAACCGGCAGTAGAGTTCGCATCAACAGGGCTGTAGTGACAAGCTGTGATAATTTAGCAACCAATGGTATTGTTCACACCATAAACAGAGTGTTGTTGCCACGTCAACCGCAAGTGCCGACCATCGGAGGCGGGGGATTTTTCTTATTTGATATTTGAATTCGGTGATTATTATTATTATTATTATTATTATATAGTATTATCGTCTTTGACTGAAACGGTGTACTTTTCCAGTAATTTTATTTAGCTACCGATAGTTTGAAAATATTTATTTTATTTTATACTAGTTCTTAAGAATTTATTAAACTATTTAAAAATGGAATTTTCTTTTATTTTGAATTCTCTATTTTGTAATACAGTGCTATGTTGTAACTCTGATGTTCTGTAGTGGATGGACTATTTCACAACATGTGTGATATTGAATAAAGGTTGTTATGGACTTTCCAATGCCTAAAGAAAATAAAATACTCGAAGGCTATGAAAAGTCCATAACAACCTTTACTCAAACTAAATAATTGTCTACCAATTTCATTGTCTGATGTTGTTTCTGTTTATTGGTTGTACGGCATTCATGCTCATAAAAAACACGATATTCTGTGTCGCTTGTGCTCGTAACCTCAACAAATTTTTTAAATACCTGTTTTTATTATAAGCGGTGCCCCAAATTAACGTCGATCAAGGCTTCACTTCTTACTGATGAAGTATAGAGTTTCTCAGTTACTTATATGTTATCCGCCATCCATGAATAAAAATTAAACATCAGTATGTTTAATATCACAGTTGATATTGCCAATTTTCCCATTGTTCCTTATACAGTATCGGAAACTTTTCATCTGAGGTATAGATAGAAATCTAGCAACAAGGAACGCAATGATATGATAATACCACATAAATAAGAGGGATGCACCAATGTGCGCCTATCCTGTCACCCCACCCGACTCATTAACGGACCACGTGGTAATGCGACACACCACACACAGCTCACGTCGATATCCCTGCCTCGAGCGACTAGAAGAGAACTTGTAATGCTCTCTCAACATATAGCAAGCTATTCTTTACGCTCTCATGAAACCACTGTTATCCAAGATGAAAACTTTCCGATACTGTAGATAGAGTCCTTGGAATACTCCATTTCTAATTACACGGACTATTTAGACAACGACTTGATCGGAACAGCATCAATTGTCTAAAATATTTCTCTGGTGGTCGGTGGTCTGGCGGTCTAAGGCGCAGGCCGTTCAGAACTTCAGTATAGCGGTAGTCGGTTCGAGCCCGATGTAGGTACGAGGGATTTTTCTCAAGTACCCAATATCGGAATCGATAGACGACCACAGTCCTTGTTGAAAGCAAGTGTATTGTGTGTTGTCCAGATGCCAATCTCGGCTAGTGCTAGCTTGGAGTGCATGCCGTCCACCCGAGGTGGTGCTGTAGGTTTTCCGGGTTTTCCTGCAGCTGAAAAGTGAATACGCCACCAAAAATCAGTAAGTCGCCCCGGAGCGCCACGGCAAATAATAATAATAGCCGTCCTCTACTCGCACAGGCCACGCCTTTGGGTACATTCTACGAGTGTTTATGAGGGAGTATTATTATTATTATTATTATTATTATTTGATTGGGCACTGCGAGGCATCTGAGCAAATGCATGGTGAGCCGATGCTTCGTTGTATAAAATGACTTACGGTAATCGACCCACAAACGTCTAGGAGATGTTGCTTTCTTCATTATTATGGTAACAAAATGAGTTGCATTTAGACATCACTGTTACCACTTAGTGATGCCAAATTATATGAATTGTTCACAATTTACTTCTCATTAGTGTCGCTTTGAAGCACACTTGTGAAGAAAATTGCGAAGCACATTAACATGAATTTTGTTTTCATTGCGATTTTGTCGGTATAGAAGGAATCAGGAAATTGAGCATGACGTCATCACCACCTCGGGACAAAATGACGAGACTTTCAGAGATGTTCGTCGAGTCGAGAGTCAAGTACAATTTGTATTTGGTTGACGCTATTTCTTTAAATATTCAATAGCTATTTTTGATAGCGTGTAGTGTTTTGTTCGATTCTGAAATCAAATGTGTTTACTAACATTGTCTAATTATTATTTCTACCAAGAACTGTATCCCTTCTATTTTAGTTGAAATTTGAAGTGTTTGTGACATACAGGAGAATCAGAAAGTGAAGCGCATTTTGAAATAAGTACCAGTCCATTCATTTTCACATTGTTACATCGAAAGGGTATCAATGTGCATTCGATTCCGAGGTATAAATGAAATGTCACATTGGGAGTAAGTAACAGTACCTCAGATTATATGGATCCGGTGCCGGACTGGCCTATCTTTGCCAAGTGAGATTGGGGCCCCCAATTACCAGGTTCATTCTATTTCATGAGTCGCATACGGAAATTTCAACAAATTATTGGTTTTCGTACTATTAATGATTAAGGTGCAAGATCAGCTCTATACTTGTCTTAGAGTAAAAAATGAAATAAACACAGAAAGACAAAATAAACAAAATATAAAAATAAATAATTTTTTTAATAAATCAAACCAAATAAATATTCTTATAAAAATAAATACTCCTTTTTTTCTCGTTTGATAGAATTCTGTCACAATCAATATCAATTTCAGTCTTGCCACTACTCGCCTGTGAAGATTGAGAAGTATTGAGAAACTGTAAAGGGATTTTCTCCGTTGTATCCGAATTAGTTTCTGGAATCGTCGTTGTTTCAATTTCTCTGATTTGATGAGACATTTCACATGATGTACTAGGTTTTCGGAAAATATTTAAGCTAGACTGATTTTTCGAAGTGCCTGCTTTTTCTAATAGTTTCTGTCGCTTCTCTTGACGCTTATTTGCGCCAGATCTGTAAGTTAATATTTTGTTCTTCGCTATCTGCCATCTGAAACATTAATTTCATACTCAATAACAAACTTTGAGCGACCCGATACCCGATATATAGAGTTGTATTTACCTGGCCGCGTTTGCAACTACGCCAAATAAAATTATTTTTGGACACAGGCAGGCTTTACTCTCTGCTGTCTCAGTGTCTCGCATACGCCTAATCAGTAATCCAGCGCGCCGCGCGCCAAAACCAAAACCGCCCACCGACCATACATACTCGCGCATCACTGTTGCCACGTTGCAAGAGGTCCTCAAGAAATCCTACCAAATCGAAAGTGAATATTTGCGTTTGTCATGTTTTTGGCAATAACCGATTTCGAAATTTGACCTTTTTTCTTAATTAATTTTAAATTTTTAAATTATTGTTTCCATGTCTGTTTTCCTAAGGGCCCCGAGACCCCAAATGGGGGGTGGGCCCCGTGAGATTTTTCTCACTATCTCACCTGGCCAGTCCGGCACTGAACATATCGTACGACTACAGAATCACAAAACTCATCAACTCCATTTTGTAGAATAATCATATCAATAAGGATTATCTTCTCACTAAAGAGAGAGACGATGGCAATTTCAATTTTTATAGATTGATGAGTGAACCGATGAATGACAGCTTTGAAATCCAATACAGCGTACATATCCTGTGACAATTTCTCTCTTGAAAGGCTTCTCTGCTGAATAGTTCCCCAGTGTACAAACCAGAATGCAAGTCGACGAACGGAGTTATTTACTCGATTTGAATAGTAGAACTGATAGAATCAATGGATTATCCACTACATTCGCAATAATATGTATATTGGACGTATTTGGAGTGTTTCCTGTTATAACGCTACCGAAAACTGTGATAGGTTGCGGTGAGTAATAATTTAGTGCCAATTTACACGGTCCAATGAAATTTATGAATAATTCATGATTAAATGAACAGAGTTCAAGCCGGAGAGTATCAAATACATGAAATAGTAAAATCGACAATGTTGAAGTACCCTTCTCTCCAAATATTTCCACCATGTGAAAAATATGAGGCAAGCATCTGACAGAAAACAACTACTTCCCTGGCTAATACCACGACGGACATTGAATTACATCTGACAGATATTTGGGAAACGTTCTTCCAAGACGACCCAATTGCAAAAGCTCTTTATAAGTAAATCCATTATTATGCACAAGCAGTAATTTTCCGCACGCGACGGCAGTTGCACGAACGACGAGGAGTGGAGTTCGGACAAGCTGTTAAGGGCGGAAAAGACATTTTCCGTAAGAGTTAGGTACAATATTTTTCCCGCGAGTGTATTTATCCATCTTATTTTTGAAAAAAAAAAAGGTTTTTAATAAACAAGTTTTTATAATAATGCTACAAAATTACTCATAAAACAGAATAGTTACGATTACGTACGATTTTAAATCGTACGGAAAAGTACAACTTTCAAAACGAAAAATCGTGCGGAAAAGTTACTTTTCCGCACGCTCGTAGGAAAAGAATAAAAACGCATAACTGTGCGTCATGATGGCCAGTATTACTGTAACAGTCAAGTTAGACTTGAACAACTCAAATCGTGTCATTTATCTGTCTTGCGTTTTGAATATTTGACAGTGACATTGCCATTTTTTGAGATTTGAAGTTCAAATCGATACTTTATAAATTATGAACCGATCTTTAATTTATTAGTATTCTTTATATGTCTAAAAATATGAGCAACTCTGATATTGAAATGAGCGCAACGCCCACCGAAAATAGTTCTTCAGGCTGCTTCTACTGTAGAGAATATTCTTCCGCAAAAATCAAAGGATAGATATTGTTGTTGGAAATTAAACCATAAATTACGTTAGTTACCTTCGTTTTCAATACTCAAGCCTCAAACAAACGCACCACCCAGTAGTAGAAAAAGTAGAGTACGTATTGCGTGTTGTAAAGCAATTACGCACTCATGTAATTACGATAAAATTTTTCCATCAGTGCGTAATATGCTGTTTACAACACTTGATACACAATAGTTATTTACCTAACAAGTGCGGAAAAGACATTTTCCGTAAGAGTTAGGTACAATATTTTGTTTTTGTCTATCTTATTTATGAAAAAACAAGGTTTTTAATAAACAAATTTTCATAATAATGCTACAAAATGACTAATGAGACAGAATAATTGCATAGATCATTTAGTTAGTCCTAAATATCATCATTTTCAACAATACAAAAATCGTGCGGAAAAGTATAAATCGTACGGAAAAGTAAAAAAATCGTGCGGAAAAGTTACTTTCCCGCACGATTTTAAATCGTACGGAAAAGTACAACTTTCAAATCAAAAAATCGTGCGGAAAAGTTACTTTCCCGCACGCTCGTAGGAAATATAATATTACGCACTGTTGATGATTTTAGGCACCAGTGATTTTTTGACGCACTTGTGCGCGAAAGTGTCACTTTACGCATGAACACTTAATTTACGAACTGTCGTCGAAAAAATTGATGAATCCATTTCATCGTATAAATTTGCACTTAAAACTCAAGTGCCAAGAATTAAGCGTGATAAATACGTTAAATTTCAGGATATTTTGGCATTCTGGTAATACCTTTGATATGCACTACGCAAATTTATACTGCAGCCCTTTTGGGAAGATGTTGGATGATTGCCGAAGAAATATATCCGTCAATACAAAGAAAAAATCGATATCCCTATGCAGCCTTAGCCGAAATATCATTCGGCAAAAAATTAGGAAATTGCGTTACTTTTCTTTTGGATATGACAGTTTTTGGTGGAGGTGTACCCAATTTGATTGTTGGTGAGTTATTTTCTTTCAAGTTTCTTTCTTTATTGATAAAGAAGTAATAATGTTCTTGCATGATTAAAATGTTAAAACCGTTGAATTGATTTTTAAGTTTTATCTGTTAACTAATCATAGTTCAGTGGATGTTTCTGAAAAAAGTAGTAGTAGCAAATTGATTTGTTCATATTTTATTCTAATATTTATAAATTTAAAACATCACCAGCGTCGTGAAGATGTCAAAATAAATTGACGAAAGTTGGCTTTAAAGAAATAAGAGTTTTCTTCAATTTAAAACCAGAAATACCAAATGAAAACAAACATCAGTCATTATTTTCTGAGCTTTGTAACATTATTTGTAGCTTTCTGATAGTTATTTACCTTTACACTTTTTGCTGATGACACAAGAATAGGTACTACTCACCGAAAAAATACGGACTCACTCAATACATCGTCCGAAATTATATCAAACTGATTTCTAGCAACTCTCATAATTTAGATTAAATAAATATATTAATAAAATCATTATAAAACTCAATCAAAACTGCTTCGTTAATTCGACAAATTTTTTTATTAATCAGCTTCACAGAACCTTCAGCTTCTAGGCCAACGAGTGAGCAATGGGAGTGTTGACATATCGTATTGTTATTGGATAATCATTGTTGGAACTGTTCTTTGCCCCGTCTTGTGGTATGGAAGCCCAAAGGATATGAAGTGAGTGAGAAACATTATCAATAATCATCAGAGTTCGCAGATAGTACTGTTATCTAGTGGAGAATAAACTCAGTGAAAATCACTCCACCCCATAACCAAAATTGTAAATATTTTTTGACGAATGTACGTTATGTCGGAACTTAGAGAATTTGAACTTAGTCTTATCAAAAGTTCAAATAGCTTAGAAATATAATTATATATAACAGATGGCTTCAAAGCTGTCTGTAGTGACCTACCCTGTACTGATGACGAGGCAAGAACCTCGGAACTAGTCTGCAGGTGGCCCCCCTGTCCGAATCAAAACAAAATTCTGCCATTTGGTTACAGGGAGCGCTTGCAATGAGGTACATTGTACAAGTATCTGATGGATATAATTCAATACCCGTCGTGGTATTAGCCAGGGGAGTAGTTGTTTTCTGACAGGTATTTGCCACAATTAGCCTACGTAGTAGGTGTATATGGGAGTAAAAAGGGTAAAAACATCGGTCGGCGACGACTATCGTTATCAAACGATCTCCCAAAAGAACTCTGAGCTTTGTTTCAGATATCTGACTATTACCGGTATTTCATTGGACGAATATAGATGACGTCAAAGTCTCTCTATATATTGCACGTCTGGAATCAAAACCAAGTGTGCCCTCTCATTAAATAACTGAATAGTTTCGAAAGAAGTTTAATCGGGTGTACTTACACTGATTCAAACTGGGAACAACTCTTTCTCGTGCAGAAAACATTTTAATAGGCTCGTGGTGTGTTTTACATGCATCATATATACAGATAAGATCATTCGTTACAAATAAAACGTCATTTTTTATTACAGTGTAATTCCCTATACTACAGTTGAACGTGAACTCTGTTGAAATTTCATGTAATCTCCCTCCTTCAACTTTGTCCTTATTTATTTGCGAAATATTTGAGTCTGATACAAAGAATGTTAAGTCATGTATAAAATCTTATACAATCGTCCATAAGACACGTCAGTTTTGACAGTTTAATTTCGGATAAATAGGAACGCCACTGTTTGCAACTGAATAAACTTTTATTTATTTTCATGAATTCATCAAGTTATTTACTCTCGTTGATTAACAACGTTCAATATCCGATAAAATAAAAACCTCTTGTGGTATTGCCTTCGATTAGTACACTCCACCTTCGGTGTCGTGATTTTATCATGTTATTTGGTCTCGTCAATTACCAAAGCAACCAAGTTTTCGTGCAAAATGAAAGTTTATCCGATAAAATAAAAATCTCTTGTGGTATTACCTTAGATAATTCAACTCATGTGATGAATCGTCCATAAGAAACGTCAGTTTTGGCAGTTCGATATCGGATAAATAGGAACGTAAGCGTTTGCAAGTGGATAAACTTTTATTTACCTTTATTATTCATTTAATTCAATAAATTTTGTTTTATTTACTTTTGTGTAATAATTCATTATAAATACCATCACTCGAGGTTTGGTTTTCATCGGATAAACTCAAATTTTTTTAGAAAATAACGATAAATAAAATCACTCCCCCTTCGGTGTCATAATTTCTTCATTTTATTTCCTCTCATCAATCACTAAAGCAACCAAATTTTCGTTTAAAATTATAGTTTATCCAATAAAATTTGAAACCTTTGTGGTAAGCATTATCAAGAGTAATTGTTAGGTACTCAATACTCAGCTAAAAATAGGAAAATCAAAATCTAAGATTGCCACGAAAACCATCCACAATCAATGAATCTTTAATCGAATTTTTTCATAAGCGATTGTTTTAATCACTTCTGCGTTCAACTCTTCTTACCTTCCAACCCTTTTTCGTTAAGACAATAAATAGTCAAAGTATAGCATTTATGAGTTTGGAAAAAAAATCAATCTTTTCCAAATATATTGAATCAAGTAACCTATACAAGACGTCAATAATTGCACCCTGAACAGTTAGGCGATATTTTCAGATGTTTGTGTTCATTATCTGTGGGCATAGTAACCATAGTATTTCTCCTCACTTGCGGCTGTCTGATATTTAGCGATGGTGCCAGCAGCACCCTTGAAACAGAAGTCTTGGAGACAACATTTTCATGGCAAACGCTGCTGAAAACTTATGGAATCATAGCGTTCCAATTCGACATACATCCATCGATTTTAACGATTCAGATGGACATGTTTGATAAATCTCAAATTACTAGAGCTCTCGTAGGAGGATTTTCAGGTGAGTTTTTTAGAATAAAATTTACTTGCCGGGAAAATACAATAATATTTTAACATGATTCAATCAGTAATACTTTGTAGAAGTAGATTCTTATAGTATAGTATTTTGAAAAATTAATAAAAAAACCTATTACGTAAGCAATATTTCTTATATATTATTTTTAATTGATAAAAATTGTTAGAACATGTTTTCTAGTATTTATTTCTCTCATTTCATATCTGGAGAACTGTTGTATACTTTTGAAATTGCTGATACCCAATAAAACCTATTGTAAAAAAGTCCATAAAACAAAACGACAAACAACGTTCTGTGATCGTATTTTGGATACTTGTTGGACGTCCATTGAGAGTCCATTGGATCTGCAGTTGTTTAGATGAGGTCCAGAAATAGACATCCTGTGGATATCCAGAAGTGTGAGCTTTGTATCGTCCATTGGATGTTTATGTCAAGAAATGGTCTATATATGGACGTCCAAATATTCATACAAAGGACGTCATTTGAATGTTGACGTGCTGCCTGGGAAGTTTGAAATTTAACACACTTTGTGCATGAGAAAACTATGCCCCCAAATACTAGTCCATAAGAGATATGGAACAAGAAAAGTGATGATAAGCAGTAAGAATGATTTCCACAGATGAAATTTTCATCGAAACTCTTATAACATAAATATTTTTACTCTTAGTATCTGGTAATTTGGATGATAAGTTTTTGTTACCTAATAAGTTTTTGTTGCGAGTCAAGAATTTCAATGAACAGGAAGCCCTAGGGTGGGATTCTGTGTACCATAGAATTCTATAATCGACAGTTTTGTCTCTTTCTCTCCCATTAATTCAACCATAATGTCATCTCACTTTTTCTATCGACAATAGAATTTTATAGTTTACAGAATCCCACCCCAAGAAGATATCCCAGGATTGTATGTGCCTTCATATCAAATTTTATTTTCACTCTACAATATACATTTTAGCAATTAAATTGAAGTTTGCTGTATACTCGTTGAGAAAATTCCAAAAGTTCTGCAAACTTGAAGTAGTATTGAATATATTATTTCATATCACGAATCAAGTTTGCAACCAATTCAAGTGTACTGAATTTTTTTTTATCGACCTATAATGTTTCTCTTTTTCCCATATCTGTAAAGTTTATAAAAATCGCAATTATTCACTAACACCCACAAAAAACGAATTTTCAGTACATCAAATGTCAAATGCTGACAGTGCTCTGTTCGTGGTCATTTTTTTTATCCAGGTGGTCTAGAAATAATTGCAAAAAATTTGAAAGTTTTTTGCAAATTTTTAAAACTTCTATTCTGATGCACTCACAAATTTGCAACCTTGTACATAATACGGAACTTCATGAAATTTTGAAAAATCCAAATAATTTACAAATTAGATTTTTACCAAAGTTTGAAAACTTTTGGAATGAATTGTTAATCTATTTCTAGTGGCCTATATGGAGATATAATGATCAAATGATGAAATTAATGATTTTCCATCAGCCGTTATGATGTATTTTAACGCACTCAAAATCGTTGATTAATGACCCCTGTTATTGAATGATTTTCTTTTAATCAACGATTTGATTATATGCAACCCAACATACATCGCTCTAATACATTTTATATTGGTTAGTACTATCTGTCATTATTTATTTGTCAATTCTGAGATAAAATTTCAGAAAATCTTCAATACACCAGTTGTCACTTGAAATCATACGCAGTCACCTGGCGTATGGTAACGTTTGCCTGACAGACGAGAGAGTTGACACTGACACTTCAAATCCACATGAGAGCAATTTTTTTTTCAATTTGAAAAAATAAAATAAAACAACCACTAAGGAAAATAAAACTATCTTTGATTAGGGTTAATATAAATAGGAAATTAGTGATTGTTTTTTATCGTATCGTTAAATAAATAAACATTGAAAAAGTTTTGTAACAAACTCGTGAATTGAAATGGCCCTTATGAATACACTTGTTCATTAAATAACCATTAAATAGTTATTTATGATACAAGTGTTAAAAGTGGCATTTTATTTTGTGAGTGGGGAATATTGCGAAACGAGCGTTAGCGAGTGGAGCAACCCCACGAGCAAAATAAAATCACTTTTAACAAATGTATCATACAAAATTTTTTGTTCAACAGTTACTGCTAGTAAGAAAAAAACAAAAAAAAAATAAGATCCATAAGGATTCGAACACACGATCTTTGGATTACAAGGCTGACTGACAGATACTTCAAATATAATAAACCCCAACGCACTTTATTTATGAATGTCATTATTTGTCAGTGATGAAGGACATTCTACAGTTGGACTAAATACTACTTCGTTTGTAACTTCAAAAGGAATTAGTATTATCAATTGCGCAAACGACCAAATACATGTGTGAACTTTTATAAACGATTCCTCTTGAGTAGGTGTTCTGATTATAATACCTGATTGAAGTGTTTCTATTAGAGAGATCTATATTACTGAGTATCCATCATCTCATCTGTCATTTTACTTTTAACACTAGTGTTAAAAGTACTTTTAACACTAGTGTTAAAAGTGATTTTGTGAAAACGTCAGTTTTTAGTTCATGTGTCAATGAATTAAAAACGTCATTTTTAATGTCAGTTGTACAAAAAATAATATTTGTGTTCGAAATCAACATATTTTTTCTTTTGTCTTCAGCCACCTTGTTTATGTTCGGAGTCACTACAACAATAGCTTTCTGGAAATACGGATACGCCACTCAAGCTAGTATTCTAGAAACACTACCGACAACTATACCTTTGCATGCCGCAGCTACTCTGGTAGCTATACAACTTTGTCTGACATCAGCCGTGAGCAACAGTGCCCTTTACCAGCAGATGGAAGACTGCTTGAGCATATCAAGAGGTGATTATATTTGGAGTGATTTTTATAATGGGTGATTAGTTAGTAAACACAAATATCTAGGCCTATTGATTGATAAAAATTTAAATTTTGAATCCCATGTGAATAAAATAAAAAAATCAATTATTGCTTTGGTTGGAGCAATAAGAAGAATCGATTTTTTAGATTTTCAGATTCAAAATCTCATTTATAATGCCCATATTGTTTCGCATATTCGATATCTAATAACAATTTGGTCATCTTGCAGTAAAAATCAAAAAGACATAATATATCGTTTAATGAATAAAGCAATAAAAGTAATATTTAAAAAACCATGGGAAACACCATCCATAGAATTATACAAAGATACTAACCATTTTACATTAGAAAAACTAATAAAATTTGAAAAATCCAAATTTGTATACAAGCTAACAAATAATTTGCAAAAAAGTAACAGTCATTTGACAAAAAAATCGAAACTACATGACTATAATATCAGAAATGCTAATAACTTTCATTTAAATAATATTCATTCAAATAAAGGCAAAAATAATCCTATATCGAGTTCTATAATAATAATAATAATAATAATAATAATAATATTTATTTCACTTCGGTAATGATGATATACAATGGGTGAAAATGAGATAAATATACTTAACCCATAAAAGGTTGCCCTCGAGCTATAGCTATAGAAACTTACAATAAACTTACTGATGATATAAAAAATTATCAACTTTGAAATTCTAAAAACTTATATTTAAATATGTTCAATGTATTGTCTTCCTTATACCAGAACTTGTTCTGTTTGGAAGGTGTATTATCAATAAAATAAAAATAAAAAAAAAACATAAGGCAAAACTTTAAGGACCAGTCTAGGAATATTTTGTTCTTCAATGATTTTTGGAAACTCGTTTTGTTTCTAATACTACATTACATTTAATTATCAAAATCACATGTCAAGGATCGTAATTTACAAGAAATGTGGTAAATTATCACCTTCAGTGAATGCAAAAATCTAATTTCCTCCTCAGTGATTGTATGCAGAACAGAAGAATAATTTAATGTACTACATTCGCTTGAAAAAGATACTGTGTATCGAAACATGTCGCAAAGACAATAAATGTTGTGGAAATTTTAATCGTGTTTTACCTTAGTGTCATAACTATGGATTTCCATCAAGTAACGGCCACGTCAATAAAAAAAAAGTATGCAGAACGGTTTCAAAAATATAAGGGGTTTTTCTTATTGAATGAATAAATAAAGAAAAATGCGTTGGTGGTAGTATTCCCTCAGACGAGATTCTTTAGATTTTTAACATTACAGGTTTATTCGCCAAAAGTTTCTCATAGATTTTTGGATATTTGACATATGTTTCTTGCTTCTTGGAATTCCTTCGGTAAATGTTTCAAGAATATGTTCAAACACTGTTGTATCACACGTAAAAAATTCAGAACGCGAGAGTGGGAAGTCTCGTCCTTGAATTTTGTGTAGCCCATACGTAGACGACAGAGAGTTTTTTGATATTTTATACATTTTAGTATGCAAGTCTAGGGTGTTTCGAGTGGTTTTATTTGTGCTAGTTTCGAACTCGATCGTTACCATTCCTTCATTCACTATATTATTCGGATATTATTCTGCAATATAGGGGACCCACATCATAATAACTTTTTTTCAGTATTCTTGGATAATCCGGAGCAAATTTTTTTATCAGAACTGAGAGTGGGTTGGTTGAAATACTTATAGCTCTTGCTAAGTACGCTCAGGAAGTCTGACATGATAAGGAATTTTTCATCTCTATCTTCATGAAACTTTGTGCTTGTAATATATATGGTCTTTGTCCTGGGTAGCTTGAATTTGATTTTCCTACGAGGTGTTACTACATCTGATAAAACTCCGTGTTCTGTTTTTGAGATATCTGTTTCCATTGTCATGTAGTTTTCGTATTTGGTCAACTTATGGTGAAAGCGATAGTGGCGTATCTATTTTGTTGGAAGTGGATATGGGGGGTAGGTGGTGATACAGTTCGAGGGATGGTGATTTCTAGATGTTCCAAGAGTTTGTTGATTCTTTCGTAGGAAAGAGGATTTGTCCACTGAAATTCTTTATTTGAAAAACGTTATTATAGGTGGGATGTATGATGGTCTGATGGCAGCAATAGAAGAAGCGTATGAGAGACGGGCATCTTGTTCCTCACTTGATAAGCTCATTGTGAACTATTACAGATTACTTTATCTGTTATCGTGGTCTTTGCAAGTGGATATTGTGTTTGGAAGGCTGATGTTGAGATGGCGCTCGTAGTTTGGTGAACACTGATCTGCAGGCGCGGTTTAAGGCGCGGAGATATGCTTGAAATTTTTGTTGGAGATATTAGTTATTGTCTGAAGAGACCTACCTTATACTGATGAGGGCAAAACCCAGAAATCGATCTAAAGGTGGTCCAAATGTTTCAATTTCTCGTCAAAATGCAAATATGTGGCTGATACTTACTTGGTATTTTACCTCCAGCAGAGCTGAACAGTAATTTAAATAATGTATTTGTACTTAATTGAAGAATGATTCTGTATTAAGGAATTTGGAAGTGAGATATGGTTTGTTGACCGTTACTCTGGGAAACGATCGCGAGATGAAATTTTGCGGACTGCATTGAGAATGCAAAATACTCATTTCGCGTTCGATTGCACGGATAGTGATTGTATATCAATAGGTTTCTAAAAATAAAAATAATTAACAAATAGTTAACATTTATTCAATATTCATTAAACTTCATTTACAGATTTCAATCTCAAGAGATGTGTCCTTCGTACAATGCTTACTATTCTTGCAATAGTTTTAGCGGAATCCGTCCCTGAATTTGATCTAGTAATGTCCATCATTGGAGGAACTTTAACTGGACCGTTGGTTTTTCTGTTACCACCACTGATATTTGTAAAAATGCTATCGTTGAAAGCTAAACATGATGAAGAACTTGCATTAACCACTTTTTCGAATGTCATTCTCACCAAGGGTCATACCAAAGACATGTCAAGATACGAGGAACGAAAATTCGAAGAAGACGTCTGGTATTCCGGTACAGTGTCAAGACTGCCAAAAAGTAATTCGGAATCCTTCTTCGAAAAGCACATCGAGATCAAGTTATGCATATTCATCATATTTTCAAGTGTAATTTTAACGGTCTCCACCACTTATTTGAACATCTCAAGCGCAACTTCATTTTATACGAATGTTTCAAAACCTTGTATTTATAATGTATCTTTGGCATTATTATATCTCTGATGAATTTCCACCGGGTTTTTTTATTTCTGGGAGTCCAACTCAAAGTGCACACGTTCGTAAAAACGACTACCAAATCTATGTTTGACTAGCAATCGATTTCAAATTCAGTCAACGTATAGGAAAAAGATTGAATTTGACGAATATAAGATAGAATATAAGAAAAAAATTAAAAAAATTTTTGGCGGGAAAATGGCACCTGTAACCTCTAGATAACATTTTCATCCGACGACCGAATCGAGATAGAGCAATTCTGCGAACGCCAATCGATTCAGCATGCCAAAACTTATATGCTGTGATTTTCAAGTTGATCGGCACAAAATGAATTTTGAACGGAAAAAATATCAAAGTCATCAGATTCACTCGAAATTACCACCAATATACTAAAAATTTTATGCTGATTCCGAAAATGTATGATTTGAATATGTTCGGATACACGGTGTACCATAAAACAAAGACGAATGTGTCTCGTTATGGTCGCAAAATGGGAAAAATGTAAAAGGTGCCCTAGGATCCGGCATCCTAGTACACAAAACCACCTATAACACCTACAAGCAAACTGTTAGGCAAGCAAACAATAATATCCTCTTATAGGAAATTTTCTTAGCTTTTTTTCTATATACGTATGTATTTAACGAATGTGTCTCGTTATGGTCGCAAAATGGGAAAAATGTAAAAGGTGCCCTAGGATCCGGCATCCTAGTACACAAAACCACCTATAACACCTACAAGCGAACTGTTAGGCAAGCAAACAATAATATCCTCTTATAGGAAATGTTCTTAGTTTTTTTTCTATATACCAATGTATTTAACGAATGGGTCTCGTTATGGTCGCAAAATGCGAAAAATGTAAAAGGTGCGCTAGGATCCGGCATCCTAACACACCAAACCACCTATAACACCTACAAGCGAACTGTTAGGCCAGCATACAATAATATTCTCTTATAGAAAATTTCCTTAGCTTTCCTTTTATATAGCTATGTATTTAACGAATGGGTATCGTTATGGTCGCAAAATGCGAAAAATGTAAAAGGTGCGCTGGGATCCGGCATCCTAACACACCAAACCACCTATAACACCTACAAGCGAACTGTTAGGCCAGCAAACAATAATATCCTCTTATAGGAAATTTTCTTAGCTTTCTTTTTATATAGCTATGCATTTAACGAATGTGTCTCGTTATGGTCGCAAAATGCGAAAAATGTAAAAGGTGCGCTAGGATCCGACATCCTAGCACACCAAACCACCTATAACACCTACAAGCGAACTGTTAGGCCAGCAAACAATAATATTTTCTTATAGAAAATTTCCTTAGCTTTCCTTTTATATAGCTATGTTTTTAACGAATGTGTCTCGTTATGGTCGTAAAATGCGAAAAATGTAAAAGGTGCGCTAGGATCCGGCATCCGGATCCTGATAGAAACGCAAGTGAAAGGCACGTAATATGAATGGTCTTGCAGTTTTCAGGCACACGGGTAAAAAATGGTTATGCTTGTAAATTGCACGTGCTTCATAAACCCTGGATGGGCACCCATATGTCTGAATCGGCCTTGAACATGATACTTTGTCGTTTTGGCAGCAAATTCCCATAATCCGCACTGATGTGGAGATCTCACATAGCACTGGAAGTCCCGAAGAAGTATTAACCTATATTCCATTGAGTTTAATGAATATCACTGAATTCAGTGAAATTGTGACAATTGATTCATGCAACGACTCTTTAGTTTGAATCGAACAGTTAAGTAGAAACTTTGGATCAAAGATTTTTCCTTTCCAAAATATGGACGATTCATCCAGGTTAGGTTTATTCAAATTAACCATGAATTAGTGGATGGAAAATGTAGTTGAAAATTCCCAAAATCGGTTGAACGAACTCTATCGAGTTATGCAGTAATATGAAACGGGTAAAATCTTAACAAGTGAATACGAAATGAGAAAGTAACGTAGAAATAGAACTTTCCGTTCAAAACACAACAAATCTTTTCGTTTCTAACATACCGAAAATGAAAGATTTAAATAAAAAAAAATTCCTACTCTGACGCATCGGCCGATGGAGTGGAAGAGAGATAGATGCGTCACAAGCCGAACGCTTAGGCCGATCGTGCATCTCTATCGCTTGTTCCGCGTTCTCGCTTGCACGCTCGGCTCAGGCGGAACGTGACAATGAGTCATACTTTTTCGTGTGTGCAGCCGGCGTTAATCAATTTATAAGACGTTGTCACGTCAAAAAATCATTCCAATTTATTGAAAAATATTAGTTTTATAAGGGTGGTTTCATCTTAAATGGGTCACACTGTATAAGAAGTATATGTTAATATTATTCTTATCGTTTTCGTTAGACTTGGCGAGTTCATAAAAGCTCAACATATTTAAAATTAATGAGAAACGTTTATGATGAACATGAACATTTCTTGAAAATATACGTTTATTGATTCTATTTGAAACGTATTATATTGGTGTTTTTTAGTTCTATATCAAACGTTTATCGTCACGGTGAAAATATGTTGGTTGAATACTTTTATTAATTTCACTCGGAATACGTATATCTTAGGTATTTTTCAGTTAATTATTAAACGTTTATAGTGAAGATGAATACATGTTCAGTTCGCGGATAATTTTGCATATTTTAAACGTGCATAGTTGCATTTCAGGATACGAGACCATAATTATATAAAATATGGTAGGATACAATTTTATTGAACCTAATTTTCTGCCAATGACCCCTCCATCTCTTCCTATCATTACCACACCAGCCTTTGCTACCCAAAAAAATTGTTCTTCATCATCAGTGATGAGTTTGTACATGAAATCATAACAGGATATTGTTCAATTGTGTGGTTTATTTGATTAGGTAAATAAACTGTAAATTTGCAAGCCGCCAATAGCATTGTACCGACTATCAGGTTTTATAGCTATTATAGGCGTGAGGTAACGAATTTCCGTACTCTGGGAAAAAATGGGAAAGGAAAGTTAAATACCTATTCATTCATGGATAACGCACTTTATTGAGTTTTCTTATCAATACCTAACAAATATTCACCAATTCCTATAAAATAAACAACTTGCGCTATAGCAAACAGAGGTGCAATTACCATCACTCTGCATGCTCCACCTTTGAAGAATGCCAGCGGTCCTTCGTTTTTTAAAATTGTCCTGAAATAAATAGCATGTTATTCGTATCCCCTATACAGGATGTATCAATGATGCGTGGGTGGTCGATAGCTGCTTCCCTATTCAAGATAGGAAACAAAATTTCAAATAAAAGTTGAAGAGAGTAATAAAAGCCATGTTCAAAAAATAACTAATAATATATAGGCTGTCCGATAAATCTGTGATTTATCGAAGTTATGTTTTTTTATATGAAACATCCTATATATTTTCACACTAAAAATATAGGGTTGTATGGGATTATACCGGGTGGTTCTGAAGTAATGGTGACATTTCAAAATCAATAATTAGGAAGAAGAACAATTTTTCACCAAATATCTATGAAAATGGTGAATTTTCATTTCATATTCATAAATTTACCGAATGGCGCTTTTCCCATACAGGGGCAACCAAAACTCGGGATAACTTTTATCTCAGTTTTTTCAAATGGAACATCCTCCAAATGAGGCCATATCAGAATAGTCCACACTATGAACCTCCAGAAAATGTAAGGTTTGCCTACTTGATTTCCATCGAAAATGTATCTCATTTTTAAGGAAACTATGAAAAATTACATAAAAGCAATAAACACGGCAACAAAATATCTCAAAAAATGTATCCAAAATGAATTCATTATCATATCAATTCAGAACCACTAGGAAAGTATTGGAAATAAATCAGCTACTTGCACTCTATTATGCACAAGCTGACAGTAGATTGCGATATGGTATATGCCTATGGGGTTTATCTGTATCCTCGCACGATGTTTTCATTTCCCAAAAGCGAGTTTTGCGTTCTCTCGTTGGTATATCGAGCCGTACAAGTTGCAGGAATGTCTTCAAAAACTATAAAATTTTAACACTACCTTCATTATTTATTTTTGAACTCTCTGTATACTCATTCGAGAACAGAGGAACTTTATTCAGTACCAATAAAGTCAGACATCAATTTGATACCCGAACCAAAAATGACCTTCATGTACCTTTTAATAAATTTAGCGTATCATTCAACTCTCCTTCCTCTATGGCGCCCAGGGTATTTAATAAATTGCCAAAATATATAAAAGACAATAAATGTATTAAACTATTTAAGAAACAAATGCGAGAATTTCTACTAGAAAAATGTTTGTATAGTGTTGAAGAGTTTATGTCGTAGAACCGTAGCGTCTTGTTTGTAAGCTCTTATTCTGACATGTTGGCATGTTTGTTTTAGAATATTTTTAGGACAATTCTCATTGGGATAGATATTTTTGATTTCAAACCTGTGGTTTCAGATTTTTGATTATGTCTGAAATTTTAAATTTTTCGTGTTTTTATATTTACCTAGATTTAAGTTATTGACTATTCCTATACAATGTTGTGTTGTCTACTGGAAAATAAAGATCTTATCTTATCTTATCTTATCTAAAAAATCGTTAATTCATAGGAGATGTTCAAACAATCTTCTATTTTGACCTATGCACAAATTGAGTCTATCTACAATGGCTCTTCGAACTTCAGTTGCAGTTGCATAGCTTGTAATGCTCTCTACAAGTTTTATTTGAAACATTTTTTCCCATCTCAAGAAGAGAAGCAACTATCGTCCACCCACGCATAGTTGATACACCCTGTATTGAGCAAAAAGCAATTTTTCAGAACACAAGAAACAGAAATAAATAAAAATATTTTCTATCCAGTCGAAAAACGTTTTATAAAAACCCATCAAAGAACAGTAAATGGGAAGAAACATTATCGGCCACATAAATATGCAAAGTCAATCTCGAGCGACTCTCCAGAGGTGCGCCGTTCGCTGGCCTATGCATTTCAAGTGGTGTAGCGAACGGCGCACTTCTGTAGAGTTGCTCGAGAATTACTATGAATGGGGCTGTATGAGTTATTCGTGATCGTCAAGAACATCAAGGCATTTTGACTCTCAATAATAAAAAATAAAAGTTTTAATACTCATTAACTTCTGTTCATTTCAATCATTTCATGAGTTCAACGAACTCCCAATGGACACAAGGACGTTGAAATAACGTTGTCAAATGGCTGAAAACCGAACGTTTTTTTCAACGAAAAAATGTAGCGTGTAACAACGTTATTTTAAACCAATGGCTTACTAATTATAGCTTTATTGCCGTTTTCAATCAGGTTTTTTGAACTTCGAAGATAATCATAAAACAACACTGTTTTGACCAAATAAAAGGTTAAGGAACATATCATAAACATTGATAAATGAATCGCATAAAGCGAGTTTGATTAAAAATTCTTTTTAATTTACATTGATTGATTGTTAAACGTATATTTAACGACTTGTTGAGGAAGTAACGTTGAAAACACATCTTTAAAACGTATTCTTTCAACATTGAAGATTACACTAAATTATTGTCGTTAAAGTTTTCAACCAGAAACGTTTATTCAACCAATGCCACGTTTATAACACGTTTGAAAAATGTACGTGTGACCATTGGGCTGTAATTGAATCCGTATGGTTAACTCACAAAAAAGAGTGAGTTCGTGCTGAGTGTGGTTTGGAGCGAATTGTACTCCACAAGTTTAACAACGGTTCAAGTAAGCCGAGTTCAATTGCCAAGGAACTAGAAATTTCATTGGCTAATCCCTAGCAACTGAACTCGGTTCACTTGAACTGTTGGTGAACTTGTTTGGTACAACTCGCCCTTAGTAGGCCATTCATTTATGCTTAATAAGTACCCGGGTTCTAGGGTTGCACTACTCGATGACCTACATCATGTTTTTGAAGAAAGAACACATAGACCGGGAGACGATGATAGATTTAGGATACGATTTTACTGAGTATGCCTTTTGGATCTGTACGTTACATTCGGATATGTTCGGCAGAGTACGCCATAAATTTCCGTACTAGCATGGAGGGAACAGTCATCCTGATGTATTTAGGTGTTGTTTATTTCGGTGTTGGTCCGCTATTATTATATTTTTTCGTATACTCATGTTGTGTGTGTTATTTGATTATTTTTACCTGTTGACATGACATATCTTTATTGTAGCGACGAAGTGTGTGAAGGTGGAACGGAACATATCATTAGATCATTATATGGAATACACATGTGAAATTGAATAATGTGATGCTCAAAACAAGACAAAAGAACACTATATAGTTTAGTACAGTTTTAATTTACAAACTGTCAAAAAATATGCTTCCATCTTACTTCAATGTTTTCATCACCTATAATAACGAAATCCATCATTACGATACAATAAACTCCAACATTTTCCATATAAACAGGACTCGATACCATTCCTCAATGAGAAGCTTATTTTTTAAAGGTCTCAATGATTTCAATAATCTACCAAGGGACGTGAAAAACACTGTAACTCTCCAACTTTTTAAAAACAAACTGATAGCATACATAGAATCACGTCGTGATATTCTATAGATATATATCAACTCTTTTATTGTATTTGTTAAAAATTATTATTATTGTGTACTATCAAAAGTAATCATTTATTTATATATGTATATTGGTTTTTTCTAATTTTAATCTGTTACATGTTTTATAAAATAAAACTACGTAAGGCAATTTTCAATTGTGATTTTAATTTTTGTTTCTTTTATATTAGCCATTATATATGATATTAGAATATTTGTATATTAGGACATTCCTATTTAAATAAATAAATAAAATAAAATAAAAATAAATAAATAAAATAAATAAATAAATAACAGTATTGATTTCTGCAGCACACTTCTAACTCAATGAAACATTTTAATTCAAACTGAATTTTACAGGAGCTGCAGAACAATCAACAGTGTCAACAACTAGAATAGAGACTGAAGATTTCATATTCAAATGGTTGGGAAGGCGAATGAGGGAAAATGACGAAAACTCATTTTTTGTTGGAGATATATTCTATTTCGAATAATTTATTTTGCTCAGATGCTCATATTACATGATTTGATTTTTGTTGAAAGTGTTGTATTTTTATTCATTTTTGATATATTTTGAAAATAAATCATTAAAAAATATTGCTTGTTGGAAATCTCGACTTTTTGTCAGTTATCCCATAATTAGTTATCACAAATCATACATTGTATCCACGTTAAAGATGTAAAATCTCATTCATTTATTTTTTTCACGTATTTAAGATTCATGTTGTACGTCCAATGGACGTGAATTTAATACGTTTCCGTACATCCAATGTACGTCCTATATGTACGTCCATTGGACATCCTGAATGTACATCCATAGGATGTTAAATCCAGTGAGGTTCGGACATTTTCTTGACGTATCTTTGTACATACCTGGACGTACAATGTACGTCCATAATATTTTGTATGTCCAATGAACATGCAATGGACGTATGGGATGTTCATCGAAACCTACCCTATACTCATACTGATATGGGCAAAACCCAGACAGCGATCTACAGGTGGTCCAAATGAATCGATGAACATTTTCATGCAACTAACAAGTGGAGTGAAAGCCTTGTAGGAATTCTGAGATATCGGGAACGCTCATGAATTCTGAAGATCGACAATTAAACAATTCCAATAAAGAAAAATACATTTGCCTACTAAATGAGCCTATTCTCCCATACTTACGCAAATGCGTTGGCTATCCCAGAATACGTTTTTTCACCTACACCTTTTTGTTGAGTTTGTATACGAGTTTTCACAACATCCATGGGAGTGACACTTAATCCGGAAGCTGCACCGCTGACCAACCCAGATAAAAAACTACACCAGAATACCGCTTCCCCTGGAATTTTCAAATTTTTGTTCATACCATGGAGCGGAAACAGGGTTCACTTCCCAAAATGAATTGCGCGCGGTTATAATATCAACATTATAGGAAGTTGTAATGAAAAATAGATTATAAAATACAGTCTTCCGCTCTAACAAATACCTTCATACTTTAGCAAGTTTTCAAAAGAAAGCAATGCTACCCCCTACGATGATGGAATTGACTCTGTTAGATTATTGTCAAAGTTGTCTACCAAAAGTTCTTTGCAATATTCTCTTAAACACCCACGTACTTTCATGGTCTTTGCCAATCATCGGAGCAGGTCAGTTCACCAAATGTAACCGAATAAAATGTTGACCTTAGGCTAGTGATTCTTGACATGGTTTTATGGGTATTTTAACCTTCCACAGTATAAAATTATAGTCAATTCTAAGGAATCTATACATACAAGTGGAGAATGGCGTTTACTTTTTTTATGGCAGTGTATCATATTCTGTATTTTCTATCTGAGAAAATAAATTCAGAATAATTGAAAAATACTTCTTTTATATCTGCCTCTATGTTAGACTCATGTTCCGAATTCGGCCATTCGACCAAATAAATACGCAGTGATCAATGGCCGAAAATAGATTCTAAGTTTTTTCGCTCACAATTGACACACAAACCTAAACTAAGCAAGCTAACTTAGCTTGCGAGTCGAAAATACATGCATTCGAGCGAAAAATCATTCAAAGGCAAATGAAATATTTTAGCCCTTCTACACTTCTTTGGCAGGTTGTTCTACTTTCTTCGTAAATGTACAGGGTGAGTCAAAATAAGACCAACAAATTCCGACTGTAGATTCCTCACCTCATTTCAAGGAGAAAAGTTCCTATCAAGGTATGCTCTAAAATACATCCCTTCTGAGATACAGGGTTTAGATTTCATTTTTTCTTCTCAAAAAGTCCTGATGGAAAAAAATATCAAACTTGGTACACTAATCAATGTTTATCAACGTGATAATTTGAAGTTATAATTTCCGTAAATCAGTGGCGTAGTTTCGTTGGTATGTGGTATTATTTTCCTTCATATTTTCTTTGGACAAGTGCATGGACTCATCAACAATCAACCTAAAAGTCGTAACATTCCATGTACCTAGAAGTGGAGGTTTCTGAGATAATTGAGAAAAACTGATGATTTGTCCTGAGTCCCAACATAATTCCCTCTGTACAATAATCGCATAACACAATTTTTTTTTAACATATTGCAATATTTGTCAACTTCCTGAACATTTTTCAATGTTGGGGGAATCGGAAACATAGTACGGGTGAGTCAGAATAATATAATGAATGAAAAAATGGAGCTGTCGGTCTCATTCTGACTCATCCGTGCCACGTTTCTGATTCATCCATCATTAAAAAATGTTCAGGAGGTTGACAAATATTCTGATATGTTAGAAATTTGCGATTATAGCACATATGAATTTACGTTGCTGTAAAAAAAACGATTTCTTATGATACCATTCAATCAGTCGTAGAAAAACTATATTACCTATTTAATTTTTATGCTTGATTGGGTTGGCCTAAGTGATATACACTGCCCACCACTCGCGATGGAACAAGCCATTTTTACGGTAAAACATACTAGGGGGCAAAATAGGCTCAAAATTCTTTCAGATTCGTGATCAGGACCACCAACTTAATACAGATACACTTTTTTCCTGAAAAACTTTCATTGCTGAAAAATCCGAATTTCTCTCACTTCTCATGGAAACACCCCTGTATCTTCCGTAATAATTGAGGTGGATTGATGAAACTCTTAGGACAGATGGAAATGGTCAAAATGCACCTAAAACCTCAATTGAGTTGGCCCCTAAAGCCTAAATTTTTGTGCAAAATGAAAGTTTGTCCGTTATAATAAAAAATGCTTGTGGTATTACCCTGAAAAATATGGATTGTTGGTAAAATTGGTGTCCTGATTCCGAATCCGTTGTCCCCTAATATAATTTTTTGTAAAACTGGCTAGGTTCATCGCCCCTGGCGAGCAGTGTATGTCACTCAAATCAACTTCATGCAAGATTTAGACTCATCGATGGTATATCTAACGCTCCTGGAATTTACAGAGTTCTACTTCAATAATTACGGAAATTACGAGGGTGTTTCCATGAGAAGTGAGACAAATTCGGATTTTTCAGGACTGAAATTTTTTCAGGAAAAAAGTGTATCTGTAGTAAGTTGGTGGTCCTGATCACGAATCTGAAAGAATTTCGAGCCTATTTTGCCCCCTAGTATATTTTACCGTAAAAATGGGTTGTTCCATCGCGAGTGGTGGGCAGTGTATATCAATTAGGCCAATCCAATTGAGGTTGTAGGTGCATTTCGACCAGTTCCATATGTCCTGAGAGTTTCATCGTTCTACCCCTATTATTACGGAAGATACGGGGTGTTTCCATGAGAAGTGAGACACACTGTATATCCAACCGATATACTCAAATTCGAATAGCAGGCTCTATTTTTTTAAGCTATGCCGTATTACCTGATCCATCTTTTTTTCTTGGGCCCAAACCATTTAGAAAAGCGAATAAAGGGAAATACATCATTGAGAAAGTAATATCTCTGGTCGTAGTGGCAGCTAATCCTTTATACAATCCAAAAATTCCACGTTCTTTCAATAAATCCGTAACAATATTGATGGTCGATATCTTTTTAAATTCTTTGTTTCCTGGAAATGATAAAAAAAGGTAAGTTGACGATGTGATAATGGAAATCAATAATATAAATATCGAATTTCTGGAAAATCAATCAGATCATTTCTTAGTAATTTCTTAATAATAATAGATAAAAGTGTTTTTCTATTCATTTCATTGAAGTAATAATAAATTTAGTCAATAATTGAGCATATTAAATCATGAAACACCGTTTGATTCAATCATTAACACACTCACGAACTCATTGAATGAGTATATTTAGGGTCATAATCCAACGGATGATTGTATTATGACCCTGTTCTAAAATAAATATACTGACAAACAAGGTAAATGTATCCTCTGTACGGCGGTTTTGAAAATGAAAAACTGCGGAACATCTTCACTAAGGCGACGTTTGCAAGTTAATAAACACACTAGAATCTGCGAAAAAAAAAAAAAAAATTGGTAGATCCAGCCCAAATAATTTTGTGGCAAATACCTCTACAGGTTCGAATATGCGTACCACAATTTCAGTTTCGAGTTGGTTTGAGAACAATAATAAAATTTGAGCTATAACTATGTAGTACTTTGTGATAAAATTTTCAATATCCATAAAAATCTAGGATTCAAGCAATCTAGTAAAAATTGTGGCATATGCTATACATTTTCATACAGGGCATTTCAAAAATATAATTTACTTGACCATTTAAGAGTGGGACATTGTAACGTGAATTGCATTCATATATTTTTATTGTTAATGCGTTTTGGCAGTTAATTAGATTAATACAAAAACGGTTCTAGTTTTTCAAGGAAAATCAAGTAGGTAGCTTGATTTACAAGTACTTGACTTGATCTTGTCTTGATTTCAAGTCAGGTCAAGTCAAATAGTTAGAAAATCAAGTCAAGTAGTGAATCTCTAGACTCTAGCAAGAATTAGAATATACGATAAATGCAACCTGATTCTCATAAAGTTGGTTAAAATTAGTTTCGAAAGCTCTTAGAACACTTTAGTTGAGTAACTTTGAATTGAATACCTGACTGTGCTGCTACCCTACCAGCATCCTGCATCTGGATTTTCAGAAGCTCCATAGGAACAGTTACCACAAGAGCTAATAGACCTGCTAGGCCTCCAGCCACTATTTGCCTGTGTAGGGGCAGTTTCCTATAAAAACATTGGACATTCTGGAGAAAAATTTGGTTGTATTCCAGGAAAAGTTTCGTCGAAGTGTATGCTCCATTTTGATATAATATAATCATCATTGTATCTCAAATGAATCCGATAAAATTTTGCAAAATAGTTTCATTGTAACAGGAATTTTCTATCCAACTTATATAAAAACGTTACAATATGGGACAATTTCAAATAATTGGATATGTTTTATAATGTCCGATACAATGTAATTCTCGAAAAATATAATATTTTCACCATTATTAATTTATTGTAAGTTGTGATACAATGATATTGTGGGTGAAAATTCCCCATAACGTTGGAAAAATATCATTATAAGTTGGGTTGTTATATTTTTCTACTCAAGACGTTACAATGTTTTAGCATTAATTTCATAGTAAGGGCGTATACAGGTCGGAAGGGGTATATTTTGAACTATTACCAAGAAGCGGCATGCTGTAGAAACTTGTAAATAGTGCCTCAAGCATTTTTGTAGGTTTTGGGTGATTTTTTTCTGTGGTATTTTGGGAGTAGTAAATTTTTTTGTTTTGAGTGAAGTTTCTCAAAAAATGATTCAGCTTCTCAGGAGCTGATTTATCGGTAATAATTATTTAGGGGATGCTATAATTACCCCCGTTAACCAAGAGCTGATACGCAATAACTTCCCTACATTTTTTCAACATCTTAGACCGTAGTCTGAAACTGAAAGTAAAACCGAGTGGTATATGAAAAATTATAATCGTGGAACAAAACTTCTGAATTTAGCGTTACAGGGAAATGATTCAACTAACGGTACGTAATTTTACATTATTTTCTGCATTAATATCCTCATGATGAGATTATTATTCCGGCAGAAATCGCAAAAAGTGAGGAGAATAAATATCAGAACGGTTTGAAAGTTATTGCCAACATGTTTTATGAAAATAATAATTGTGATTTGAATTTGCAAATATTTCAGGACTTGTGAAACTACGAAGAAAAAATAAATTTCAATTTGTTTCAATCTTTCTCTATTTGATGTCAAACTTATTTATATCAGGTTCTAACTTAGTGCGCTTAAAAAATTAATCTTTTTATCCTGATATTTCAGAGCAGGTATGTCCCAACTCATAAAGGTATGGCTTGTTCTTCAGAATGAGAATCCATTTCAGTTGAAACATATTTTCTGATTCAGTTCAGGCAATTGATTTATTTGCAAACTAATAAGTCCAGTTTCGTTCAATTTTGTATCCACATCATGCTCGATGACTAAATCAGCCTAATTTTCTCAAACTTTTTCAAGAATAATTCGTGTACTAGGATTATTACGTGGACTACAGTGACTACAGAGTAGTCCACAGTAAGGTGGGCAGTTTTGTTAATATTTCAATGAAAGAAAAAGGAAAAAATGAAAGAAAAAATAGGTAATATTTTATGGGGAAAAGCTTATGTTTTTCAGATTTGATATATTTTCTACACGATAATTATTAATTTATCGAAAGCTGCAAATCAACTTTAGAGATGTTTCAATCAGGCATGTTCCATTTAGTTTGCCAATCTGATTTTATTAAATTTTTTCCATCAACCGGAATGTTCCTATCTCCATAACCGTTACGGTATTTGCCAATTCTGAAATCATATTTGATAACAGAATGGTAACATTCTCGCTCTTGATATTGAACAAATATTCAACAACACTTGCTGTCTTTTGCATGTAAATTGAAACGCCAAAATAATTTTTCGTTGGCTTTCCATTTGATTATATATAAAATTTGTGGTTGTGAAGAAAGCACAGTCTGTTACTCGGTTAGAATGAAAATTCGTTATGCTCGTGGTTCCTCGCGCTCACTTTCAGCTCGCGCTCGGAACTTCCCACTCGCACCGAATTTTTCATTCTAACTTTGTTACAGAATATACTATTCCTATTCACCTATGGAATAATTTTATACGTTTTCGAATTGTGACCCAGTGTTTCTTTTTTTATTGATATGTTAGCTATTGTTTTCATAAAAGTGACCTACCCATCTTCTTTGGCCAAGTAAAACCGAAAAAAATCATTGCCCGTTAACTTCAGCGCCTTTTCAGGGGTTATCAAAAGAATATTCACCCCTGATCCTCTGTACATACCAAAAAATCCTTCATTCCTGTATGTTTTTCTAATGGTGTCCAATCTGTAATGAAAAATTGTATATTTTTATTCAAAAACTCAACAACTTTAGCTTTTGTCCTCGAATCACAGAGTACTAAACCCGAAAATACATATATAAACCTTTGACGTGACTGTGATATCCCTTCATCTCAGAAGATTTATCTTCATAGCAATACTCATAATAGTTTCTAGATGATTGGAAAAAGTCAACTTTTGATCAACTATCACTCCCAAATCTTTGAAATGTTTGTAACACTTGAGAACCTTGAACCGATTTAATTTCTGTTTAAACTTTCATATTATCACAGTATAATTAATAGTGTATCACTCTATGTACGACCAAAAATATCATTTATAAATAAGCAAATATCCCAAATTCGAACCTTGAGGCACACCGAAAGTTGCTGTGGAAGAAAATGACTCTACAAATCATATTCTACAAATTATTTTCTATTTGACAAAAATAGCGTTATATGGTAATATCGTAAGAATCTTTCATCGACAATCCTCGATGATTTTCGTAAAGAGTGGGGCTAGAGCGGAGGAACAAATGTGCTGACATCAGTTTTCGGTCAAAATGCATATGCTGTGTAAAATTTAGTTTTTAAATTATTATTATTATTAAAAAAAAGTATTTCATTACGCCAAGTTTCATCAGGATTAAGGCAAAGGTTTTTGACTAACGAATGAAAAACTGCTTTTTTTCACGAAATTTGACACCCTGTATCTTGCAAACGAATGAAGTTGGGACACACAAGAAAATAATCTTATTTTCACCTAAAAAACCGATACTGAACGTTGGCGGTTTAACTCTGGGTCACCCTGTATAAAAAAACCATCAATTCAAAAACTAATAACAATAAATGATAATATCAACATGTTTTTCAATCGATAACGTACACAATAGTTTCCTAATTTACTTAAGTAATGTTTTTACATCTAATACTATTGGCGGTATTAACATAATCGTCATAAAATGCACAATGTTGCTATTTGTAAAAATTGGTCATATAAATTCTAAAATTGAATTGTATATAGCAGAGACTTTCCGCATGAGAACAGTATTCTCCAAAAATGTTAGGACTTCAATTAGTGATTTGATCATATCCGTAGCCCTCTAGATCGAAAAGCATATTAAAAAAAAGTTTGGTCACAAAAAACGACAAGTGACATATGGTTATATTCAGAATGTGAAATGGAGACAATAGAAGTGGAAATATACCTAGTGTCTCATTTGAGAATCATAAGTTTATATCACTTTCGGTGAAACTAGAAGTTGCATGAAACATATACAAACCCACTACCTACTATCTACCCACTATCTACAAAACCAAAAAAGTTACCCGGTATACATAATAAGTAGATCGTTTATTCAAATATTTATTCTATTATGTTCATTTTGTGTTGAGATGAAATTCAATAACCCATCAGAAATGTTTGAAATTAATACTCGTTTTATTTGCAAATAAACTTACGGATACAGAATCTTCAAATCAAAACAACTCATTTACTCACATGTTTTTATACATCTTCTCTCCACCAGGACCTATTTGCTGATTTTGTAGTCTGGTTTTGACTAGGTCCAACGGAAAAATACACGTTACACCAACAATTCCGGCAATTCCACCATTTATTATTTTAGGTAATAACCTGAGAACGGAATAAGGTTTAGAAAAATGTCTCCCTATTTCTGGGCAGAACCTTCAGCGAAAATGCTTGATTTGTATACACCAATTCGTTTTGAGATTACAATTTTTCAACTTCAACTGAAATGATCTTTGGGCATGAACTACTAATCAATTGAAAAGAGAGAGTTCAAACACTGTACGGTCCATTAATCGATACTTATTTGTATGCCGAAATGGCGAAATGCCCATTTAGAGTACCGAAAGAAAAGTTATCGCCGAGACTGCCTGCTGCCTGCTGCCTTCAAACCCATGGCATACACACTGTTTTTGGTGCAAACGTCACAATTATTGAACGAGACAATTGCAAATGAATATACAGTTCAATTCAATTAACTCATAGGAGAAGTACAGAAACAACTCGAAAGGACCAAGACGATCGAAAAAACGACCACAAAACCCCGTTCTTGTCTTTCCCTACAACAGTGGTATCTCCGAGAAGACCAGAAGAATCGTAAATAAATCAAGAGTTTCTTTCAATCCAACAGTACCTTACGAAGATTCCTCTCGAAGACGAAACCAGAAAACAACAGACTCCTGTAAAAACTGTATTCACGACGTCCCATATGAATGAGGAGATTCGTACATCGGAGAGACCAAGAGGCCATTAGCCGTAAGAATAACCGAACACAATAAGTGGACTCAGCGAGAGAAAACATCTAAATCGGAAATTACTGACCAAGCCTGGATAGACCACCATCGAATATTATGTGACGATGCTAGTGTTCTACATATAGAGAAACATTGGTGGATACAGTAGCATTGGCTAGAAGGGTCTAACAGTGACAGTGATTGAAAGAGACCGAGAGCAAATTGGGAGCTTCCCTGGTAAGAATCAAAAGAACTGCATGATTCAGAGTTGGATCTATACCAATACATGCCGCCTCTGTGTGGTGGACTAAGACTGATTATTTCAATCATGTTCGAAATCACCACCTATGAGTCGGTTGTAGAAAATATTTGTCTAAAAAAAATCAAGTGCATTTTCCATTAGATAGGGTTCAACACTTTCACTAAAAGTGTCTATCACGTTTTTAGCAGCATATCACTCATAAGCCCCAAAAAATTATATGTATATTTACTTACGAAAAATTGTACCGTTTTTCAGCCATAGCAATCTTCAACTTCTAAACCTGCAACAAAACCATTTATTCATATTGGATAGATATATGACGAAGGGGTGTTTACATTCTTATCCTATTTTAGAAGATTTTCTTCGGTATATTTTTATTCGTGTTTGAACTTGACTGATATCAGTATTCTCTGTTTGTCTCTCGAATTTTGACAAAATTGATATTTTCCGGGTTTCAAATCAAGATTTTATTTTAATAAGAGATTGATGTATATTCGCAATCATGGACATAGACTTTCAAAAAAAATATTGTTCAAAATATCGAGTAATGTTGGATGAGGATATACAATCGAAAATGATTTTACCAAATTTCATACGCAGGAACGAATCAAATAAAAACCCAAATACCTCTAAACAACGCAAACGGCGCCGTTTTCAAATGAAATGAATATCGATATTTTTGCTGTTCAGAATTTTCCTTCAGGTGCGGTTTTTTTCGAAAAATCCCTATGCAATGAATGTGCTTTCTAGAGTAGACATTTGGGATCACAACTGTTATACAGAGTATATATTCAAAGTTCAAGTTCTACATAAAGAAAACTAAAGGAAACATGATTCTAAAATCTGTAGAGACGGCTAAGAATCCAACAGAAATATTTCCGTTATTGTTACACTTCTGCTTTCTCTGGGAGTGGCGTCATTTTTGTAATTTCAATGGAACATTCTATATTTTATAAAAATTTGGATTCCTCCCATGATTTTTATTAATGCATGTACAGAGTGACCCATTTGAAAGCGGGCCACCTCTCTAAAACTGTTATTTATTATCCGATTCAGAAGTTTTTTTTCAATAGATAGAGCTTCAATAGTTCTAATTGAGTGCCATAAATTCGAAATAAAAATAAATATTTCAAGGCCACTTCGAATTTTTTTCAAGGTCAAAAATCCAAAAACCATACTAGCGATTTTTTTAAACAGAATTTGGCGACGCTACTGGATTCATGACATCTTCAAATGGTTCATGTGAAAATTACATAGGAATGCGTCCACCAATAAAAAAGTTATACGGCTATAAAATTTGAAAAATTTGTCAATAAATCAACCCACCACTTCAATATCAGAACTTTCATCAAAATTGCGTTTTATGCAAACCTGCAACATCCTTTTCGTAACAATCGATTGTAATCAACAAGAATTTAGGTATGAAATTGGTACCTACAACTTTTCTTAAAATATTCATTCATGTATATTAGAAATGAAAAAATAAAAAAATTATCATCGAGAAGATAATCTAAATCAATGAACCTATAATTTCCTTGTTTGGATTCTTGTTTGCTCGAGAAAAATATTAAAATACTACATATTTCAGTATTTAGCATATGATTGTCTCATCTGCATGATATTTTCACTAATTACATGAATTTCTGTATTAAATCAAACGTACCTATCACCTTGGCATATTCTAGTGAACTCCGGCAGGTACCTACAGCTACTACAAAATCAGATAGACTTGGAATTTGCTCTCCTATAACTTCTTCAGACCTTTTCGTTGGCAGTCTCAATTCTTGAAATGATCTGTATCATTCAGCTTTTGGTGACAAGAGGGGTTAGGCACCTGAAATGTCAGAATCTGATTGGGATGTTTTCACACATCTTAAAGCTGATCAACGCAAACCATTGACGTAAACCGTTCAATTCATTTGTTATACGACAGAATTAAAAAGGCCCAATAAGGATGATCCAACACAAAATTTCTATGATGAATATAAGACTACGCGTGTCCTTTTTGTGGATTTTCTGCGAAAAAAAAAAATAAAAACACGTTCTTGGCATTTTAGTGAGTATTAATTCATTGTGTATGTTCTGAATTGAGTGCAAAAGTCTGTAGGGGTGTTATAAACATGGATTTTCCAATTCAAAAATAAGTTATGATGATAGGTATCATACAAACAGTTTTCTCTTTTAGGTTTGAGGACATAAATCATGGAGACTTGTGCTGTTATGGGTTGTTATAACCGATCCAGACCAGCACGTGAAATTTCCAAATTTCCTTCTTTACGAACAAGACAGAGACAGGTAGAAACTGCTGAAGTACAGAGACATACTAGTCAGATCGTTCCGAACATCTGGACCATGTGCCCACCCAAAATACGTAGAACAAAAAAATGCTGGGAATTTGCAGTCAATATTGCAGGATGTTATGAAAGACAGAAAGTTTTGTATTCCTAGTAGATATTTATTGGCAAAGATCGCAAAACTAACAGCGAAGTTATTAGTAAAATTATACGATTTTTCATCTGAAACAAGAATATTTCAAAATTTTATCAAATAATAGGATCACTAAATTTAGTAAAGTTCAAAACCAATTAACTACTAACCACGGCAAAAAAAACAATTTTCTGTTGAAACTCAAACTCTTTGTTTGTCCCCCCTTCAGCTGATCATCGCCATGTTGTGACGTCAGCTGACAGTGCCCCATTGTGCACCATGCAAATAGGCGCTAATAGAGCGTGATGATTGGTCTTGTCAAACAGTAAACAAAAGTGTGATTGGTTCATGACTGATATTCAGAGGAAAGAAATAATCAAGAAAAAATATACCTACCATTAAATAAAAATGCGTTTTACGGGCACCCCCGAATTTAACAAATTTTTTTAATGTCATTCCTTTGTTTGACGTTTTGAATATGAATATGGAAGATATAACACGGAACTTTTTTATTATATCTCAAGGGCGGATTTGTAGACGTAATTAGGGTAACTAACCCCTTCACCAGACGGGCTAGATTCATAACAAAAAATGCTATAATAATTCAATAATTATATTTTTTTTCGATTTAATATATATTTAAAGAAAAGAAAAGTTGCCTAGATCCGCCTTACAATATCTAGTAGTTGTCTCCTCAAGAATCAATTATCTTCATTTATACTTGTTGTACATGGGCAGACGGAATCTAGGAAATAAAACTACAAAAAAAAAACCTCGGGAGAAAAAAAACAAAACCCGAAATGAAAACCATCCAGAAAAAAAAATAAGGACCCGTGAAAAAAAAACTTGGAAGAAGGATAAATTATTTAGTCTGATCTAACCAGAACGAACTAACCTCACGTAGACATTTGAGCGCGTGTAAAAAAAATTCCTGTTTTTCTAGGGGGTTTTATTCCGGGGGTTTCATGCCCGTTTTTTTCCGGGGGTACTTTTACCGTTCACCGCAGAAACATAGGCAAAAATATATTTCGAAAATGAGAAGAAATTTGAAACTCACATTTATTTAAGTATAGCTCCCCTTCTCCGGCTTATTTACCAACATATTTCGATGAGTTCTTCACTGTGCGATAGTCTGATCTCCGTAGTCGATATCATCGTTCTAATTGTGTCATTATCATTCTGAACTTGAGCAAAAAAAATACATGAAAAATATTAGATAATAACCTTAATTAATATGAGTTTAATAATCACGGTGGACAACTAATTATGAACTGCAATAATTATCGCTTATAAAGCAAGAATAAAAAAATATTTAGCGCCATTCAAGATGTAATTTTACGAAACTATACAAAAATTACAGTGGAATTAATACTATTGACTGAAAATCAATTATCGCAATTTGAGCGTGTTCTTCATGTGGATATTGCCACTTTCGAAAATGGCATGTCATCCATAGTATCAATCTGAGAAAACTGGCATATGTCTCAAGCAACCATAAAGAGGGCAGTCGAGTATATGCTAAAGGGACTCGTTGATTAACGAGTATATAACGAATATAACAGATTTCCGACAGGTGTATTTCGTATGTCGAACCACCAAAAGATAATATGAGATACTAACCTCTAAGCATTCTGTGGCATGAATCCAGTGAAACATTGAAGCAGGTGAACTCAGATGCTACTCTCAATACCAAAATTTTTGAAAAGGCTATACCTATATAACTTTCAGTCTAACTCCACCAAAATAAACTTTTTTGTAGTCGGAAGACTTACATGGACATGATTCGAAGAATTTAGTCCTTGTGGCTTTCTACGTCATAGGTACGTGGTTCAAGGCGACAGTTGGGCATATTTCATGAAAAGTCATATTTTAGTACCTGTCAACAGAGATGAAATATCAAACTTTTTTTCGTCACAGAAAAAAAGAATTAAAAAGTTTTGAATCCTAATTAGGACCAGTTAACGAATACTGTTTACTGGTATCATTTTTCTATTCTCTGAATCATTAGCAGAATAAAACAAACATTCGACAGGAACTACATTCATGTATTCAATATTAATTGGGACATATACATATCATATCTTTGGATATAATTGGCGAAATATTTGAATTATCTTGGAAAACAAATATTAACAGTAATGATAAAAACTTAAAAATCATGCTAGTGTACTGAAAAATCAAAGAAACAACAACTGGTCGTTGCTTTGACTTATAAAATCACAATTGTTTCGCTACAACATTCTATTCACGAGCATCAAACGGTTTTTGCTTCTTTGTTTTTATATGAATTTTCATCAAGTTTAAAAAATAGAGGTACAAGAAATAATGCAAAATTAATGTAGGTATCCACATTCCACTTACGATATGTACGAATCATATTGATTTCCATGCAAAGTATACAAACATTGCAAATTGACACTGTTGTTAAGTATAATAATTGTGTAGCAAAACTCTTGTTGATATAAATCTATCCAGCAAATAATATCAATGAACATCAACATATTTTAAAGGAATAACGCTCTAGATCTAGATTCTATAACTAATCTGTTCAAAATAAATATGTACATGTTCAGTTAGGCTCAAACTACCAGAAAAATTTAAAAAGTGGTTGATTTCTACAAGAGCAGTGAATTCTGCTAAATTTGCATAGAGAACAAGTAACAGCAACATCATTGTTAATTTAATGTAATATAATCCCGTATTTTGGTTGTTGATACTTATCTGTTGATTTTCACTGATATTTGTTGTAAATGTACCTGTTATATTCTGACTGATTAAGTATAAGTTGATAATTTCGTTACTTACAATAATATAATCGTTATTTATTGTACGAGAGTCTTATTAGCCCTATAAAACACACGACAGCGCAGCTCGAGTGGTGCTTTTCTTGAGTGTTCTATATGCTGATACAGACATGAGAAGCAATACACAATTTTATCCACAGCTGATACGTTATAAACACGATTACTTTTCCTGATTTGGGAGCTTCCTTGACGTTTATGATAGATGCCGAAAACGTTATTATGCAGGGTGGCCTACGAGGTTTTGGCCAGGGAATATCTCTTGTATAGAAAAGGAAAGATTTGGATGGAAAAACAGAAATCAATTAATTTTCGATAACATGTTGTTAGATCAATATGACTTATAAGACCCTAGTGTATTACTGACTTCATAAGATGTTTGTAAACAGGGGAATTATTACTTTATTAGATGCCAGCTGTGGATGAACTTATTATTATCATTATTGTCCGGTAATATATAACAAGTGGAAGTTTTCAACAAGATAAACATTAAGGTGCGTATTCACTACAGCATTCGTTACGCATGAGCACCGAATGAGCATCGAACGAGCGATTGCTCGGCCAGTGTGGACGCCGATTTAAGCACGAACAGAATGCGTGTTTACATTACACAGCATGACGTAGCCTGAGTTGGAACCGAGCAACACGTGTGCTCAGTTGGTGCTCATGCGGAACGAATGCTCTAGTGAATACGCACCTTTAATCGTTACGCGATCCTGTACACGGCTTATGGTGAAAATGTGTTCAGATGTGTTGAAAGAGCTGTAAATACCCTTCATTATTTTACGAACTTGTATCATAGATGGTATTGCATGGTTTTATTCAAAACTGGAGGCATAAAAAGTAGAGACCTTTCTTTTTCATACACACAGTGGGGCAAAAAGTCACTACAGTTCTGATATCCTTCTATACGAACCATGAATAAAAAAATATATCAAAAAATAAACGGCGTGTAAATGAAAAGATAACTATTCGATGCATCATAAAATATTTAGTAATTCATCTTTAAAACCCTTTATAAGGTATTGGGTCACTATATTGTCCCACCCATGCCTCAGCAAAATCTCTTAGGCTGACAACACACCGAAAAATAAAAAACGCTTGAAAGCAAAACGTTTTGCTGTACAGCAAAACAGTGCAAATAGAATCGGCGCTTCAGCGTGTTGTCTACAACGAGGTTTCCCAAACACTTTCATTCAAAACATTTTTGTAGCAAGACAAAACATTATGAACTACACCAATCACACAAAACAGATTCATTCAAAAACAGTTTGTTTCTAGCAGTTCTAAAGAGCCTGAAGGTGCTGCCCTGTTTTGCCGCACCAGTGTGTGTCACTTCATATAATTCGTGGAGGAAAAACAACATCTACCTTAATTAGTCAAAAACATTTTGCGTTAAAAGTAATTTTGGATACCAATGAGATTTTAACAGTGAAATCCCAGAGGGACACTAGGTCCACTAGGATTTTATTTTTATTGATTTCATGAATTTCCAATTGAAAATGTGTCGGTATATTGATTGATCCATAGCAAAATTGGGTCAAGTTGATTTGAACTGAACATTATTTGGGAATAATATATTCAATGAACACCTCTTTTAACATTCATCCAATGATTTATTGTCACAATTGGTATTATCACACAAAATGTTGAAAAGGGGAACATTCTCCATGATAATTGAAAAATGCGATTTATTTATAATATCTAACAGAAAACAACTACTTCCCCGGCTAAAGCCACGCTGAACATTGAACTACATCTGATAGATATTGCGAAAAGACTATAACTGAAAAGAAAAAATCTGAAAGTGAAAATTCGAATTATCATACAGATAGTTATTTTTTAAATTTTCTCTAGTTTTCATTGAAAATTCTTTGAATAAATTAGATATGGAGAATGTTATTAAAAAATATCACTCAGAAATCGTTCATTTCATTGAAGCAAGGTATTCTTTTCTTGCACTGAGTAAACGAAATTCATATGGGGTGAGTTATTGCCATTAAATATGAGAAATATAGGGTATACATACTTTGCTTTAATATTGTCTCTACAAATAACCTCATAACACTGGCAGGAAAGTTCCTAATAAGCCTTTTTACAAATTAAATAGATATATGAATATAAAACAGCAACAAATACCTTGCTTGACTTTTATTCAATAAATATGTTGTATAGAGCATTTCTGGACTTTAAATTTATACATATTGATAAAGACGACTTATTCTTCAATATAACTTTTACGAGTCTCCTATGATTTTCAATAATGGACATTTTGGGGAATCAAGAAATGAATCATTACAAAACTATTATAACTATTAACTTTTCTTATCTATCTGAGATATTTTCGAATATGCAGCGTTGCTTCAAAATAGCAGCAACTGTTGTTTTCGAATTGCACATTCGATTTTAAATAGTTTCCATTCACACCCGTACATATTTCGAAACGTTTTGGGCATATTGGTTAATTTATGTAATTTTTGAACATAGGTATATCTTTCGAGAAAATTCATTATTTTCCTTAGGCGGCACCAATTAAAGGCCTGTATTTTTTATAGTTACCATGGCAACTAATAAAATTTCCAGAAATATTTTTTAGAAAATTCGTGATCTCGAGAAAATTTTTGGTAATAATTGAAACTCTACTGGTATTACAAGTGAAAATTGTTTATTTTGGATTGGATTTTATATCTATGATTATTTGTTTTTGAATACTAACACAATGCGAAAAAGTAGTATAAACAAACCATAAAAGAAGTTTTACTAAACTCATATAGCTTTAAAGTTACTCGCTTGCTTTGCTTCTCTAAACTTGTTTAATATGCAATTTCATTATTATGGAACCAAGATAAAAAGTGGGTGATTGTGTTTTGTGAATGCTGTATCACCGTTTTACGAAAATTTTTTAATTGACTTAGCCGTTACTTGATGGCAATCCATAGTATATAACACTAAGCAGTTACAAAAAATCTTTCTAAGATTCACGGAAGCAAGCTGAAAGAGGGGATGTTTGTTGGTTGACAGATCTGTAAGTTATAAAAGATCCACAATTTGAAAGCCTTTCATCTGTTATTAAAATAGCTTAAAAGTCATATAAAATGGTTCTTGAAAAATATTTGGTGAATAAAAAAAGTGGAAAAGTGGAAAGTATAAAAATAATGTGGCTGATTTATTTAAAAAAATTCAACAGATCGGAGTGAACATGTCATTGACGATTCATTTCCTACACTCGTACTTGAGTTTTTTTCTGAAAACTTTGAAAGTATGAGTGACGAAAAGGATAAACGTTTTCACCAAGATTCAAAAGGAAAACATGTAAGGGGATTAATCTGGGTCTATTATAAGATAAATCAATCTAAAAAAAATCTTAAAAAGGCAAAAATCATCCATTTTTTATTTTCTTTATTATTCATAATTCTGAAAGCAGACGTGACAGAATTTTTTTATTATATTTTCTGGATAATGCTTACCTGAATAAACAATAATTAAAAACTTTCAGCTGGGGTATAAAACCATGTAAAGTAATTGGTAATAAGTAAATGAAATACCACAATCAAGAACAATGTATAAAAAATAATTTCAGCGAATCAAAAATTACTTCGAATTCTATCACAAAAATACTCTATATAACAGAATAGTTCTAGAACGAACTCTGACTCGGAACGAAATAAATATCACTAAAAATTAAAATTGCTCATAACCTAAAAAATTGCTTCAATACGATCATAGGACTTTGTTGTTTAAATTCTTTTATAACCCAATAGAGATTCGGCAACTCCTAGGTAGTAGACAGTTTGGGCAATTCCGAAGAGCGGGGCTATCACAATCATACGGCAAGCTCCCCCTTTGAAGAAAGCTGTCGGTCCTTCGTACTTCAGAATGTTCCTGAAAATAAAAAAGTGATGAAAAATCAGCCTGTTCAATTGAATAATTCTCATGAATGATACACATATGGATGGCAAGTGGGATTCCTTCGATTTCTTAGAATCGGCAATTCAAGTTTCATTTTGAGCGATAATAAAATCAAACGAAATCGGTTTTGGAACAAGCTTTCATTTATAAACTGTTAAACTCAAAAGTGAAAAATAAGAGGTATTTAGTGTTTGAAAAACAATAACTTCTAAAAATTTGAATATTTTCTTCAAAGCTTGAGGCTTGATTTCAAGTGAGTGAATGAATTAAAATCACCTTCCTATTGAATCTCACCTCCACTGTATGTGATGGATCGTCTCCAATGGTTAATTAAAATATATTGGCATGTGTATGTTTGATAACCTTACACCTTTTTGGCACTTACCCTTCACTGGACACATACAGGCCAAGAAACGAAAATTATTCGACTGCCCGATTTTTCTCACAATTTTTACGAATTTTTCCAATTGATTTTTTTTTTCAATTTCCACGCTTTCTCTATCCAGGTTTCAGGAAGGCAGGAGGGTAACACTTTTTTATACTAGATTTTTTTTACGTACCCATGGTTTTCAGAATTTTCAAGAATATTTTATTTTCGCGAGTCTTAGGACCTTTTCCGAATTCCCAACCGACATTTATTTTTCTTGATTTTCCACGTCCGAAACAGGTGGACATTTTTCCGAAATTCTACGTGTTTGGCTGTCAGAGGAAGAAGGAGATTTTTCAGATTTTGATTTTGCGAGTTTCAACAATTCTTTCGAGAAGGATGGGCGTAGAAGGATAGATTTTTTAAAAAATAAACTACTTATACGATGGTCCATCCTTTTTCACTATTTTTACGGATAAAAGTTGTGTAATTGATGCATAAATGAAGGTTTTTATGTGAGGGAAAACAACAACTATTTGTGTTCTCTACGAATCGAATTATGTGATACGTTGTCTCTGGATTGATTTATTTTATAAGAGAAAACAACTCGCTTACAAGTATTGATTGAAAGTTCTAATTGGGCAGGGAATTCGTTTCTTGACGTTGTTTTCTGATGTTTTACCTTCTCCAATCTGAAAATGAAAATAACGTAAATCCAAGGAAATCTATACAAGTGTAGAAGGACAAATGACTTAATTTGCCCCGATGAGTTAATGCGTTTACAAGGCTGTTTTTTTGAATAAAATCATTAAATTTTGTCAGTAACATATCGTATCATGAATTTACTTATCTGAAAAAAATTTGTTCAAACTAACAGAAAAATGCATATCTTTCTTAAATTACGTTGGCGTTTTGAAGCATGAATCTACCTCCATTATGAGTACTTACTTGTTGATAACGGATTCAGATTTAGGCTCTTGTTAACGAAGAAACTTATAGAAGAAAATTTATTCATTTGCACTTTTACTCTCGTATGGACTTCCTTAAACTTATATTTTATCATTTTCAGACTGTGGTCTTTTTATATCTGTCGATGAAGGCGTCATTTTATAACGTCATCACTTTTATTCTCCAAAACAACTTTTGTATAATTTAACCAGCCATAGTGTGTAGAGCAGTGGTAGTTAAAAAACAGACACTGTTTATGATTTTGCTGTAGTTACTTACACGAATGCATTTGCTATACCAGAATATGATCTTTCACCTTCGCCTTTTGTCAATGCCTGTAATCTAGTCTTGACTACATCAAAAGGATTCACAGCCAATGCTGCAAATGATCCAGCTGCGCATCCTGACAGGAATGAACACCAAAATACTGCCTCGCCTATAAAATATGTAAACATAACTAACAATACTAAAAATTAGTTTTTATACAGTGAGGACCAAAACTCCGTCGCCCCTTCCCCCGTAACTTCTTTATTTTACAAATTACAAAAAAAAAATAATAAATAAGTTTTGTAGGGTTTCATTCGATCTCTTTGATAGTTTGAGTTTTATTTATACAGTGTCTCAAAAAGCGCAGAGACTTAGAAGTTCATTTTTTACGTTCATCTTAATTAATTGGTGCCTTATTATTTGAACTCACCTGAACCGTCACTTTTTCTTGGACCTAAATCATTGAGGGTTGCGAACAAAGGAAAATATATCACAGAAAATGAAACGTCTCTCAACATGGTAGCACCCGTTCCTTTGTACAGTCCAAGGATTCCTTGTTGCCTAAGTAAACCTATTGCTAATGTAGTTGCTGATGTTTTTTGAACAGTCTTTCCCACTGAAATGAGAAAAAAGATTTCTTATAAAATTCTCAGTAGATTTTGATACCTGACAATTTGTTGTAATCAGTAAATTGTCTATTTATGACAATAGGAATGTTTTCTTCAATAATAATTGTGTTTTCCATAAAGATTGTGAAAATTAATAAACACAAGGCTTTTTGTTTTTGCTAGGCCATGGAATAGGGCTTTTCGAGACTAAGACTGATCAATCTTGGTTCTGGTCTCGAAAAATTAATGTAGTCTTGGGCTTGGTATTGGTCTTGATGTTTCAAGACCAAGACGAGACTGGCTCAGTCTTGGACTTGGTCTTGATAGTCTTGGTCTTGATAATAATCTTGGTCTTGGATCAAAATGCGTCTAGAAATTTGAATTATTCAATTCAATTGTCACAAAAACAGTTGAAGATAGGTATAGAATATTCATATTCATACCAAATAACTTGTATTATTATTTTTTCTATCTTCAATAGTAGGAGGTATGGACCACCGCGACCTTACAACATACACTCATTTGTTGTAAACTGTAAACTGAATTTGAAAAACGATTTTCGGTGAGTGAACAAAAATTAAAAAATAAAATGCCATAACATATTCCATCAGATTTTTCTTAATATTGAGTAGATTTAAGTTCATTATTTCTCTTCTTGTTGGTCTCTTTCGAGACCAAGACCAAGATCTTGAGAGAAAGTCTTAGTCTTGGTCTCGAAAGTCAAGTCTTGTTCTCGAAAGTTATTTCATTTACCAAATTCCGAGGTAACTGTGAATAACGATCGGTTATTATTAATAATTACCACATTAATTAAATTTTCCGTAACACATGCAAGGTATTGTGCGTCCACCACTCAAGTTTTATACATTTTGATAAATTGTACTGTCATCGCTACTGATTGAGTTTATCACTTTTTATTATACTCTACCTAAGAGAGCTTGGGCTGCAACTCGTCCAGCGTCCTGCATCTGTATTTTCAATAGTTCCATTGGGGTGGTAACAACAATTTGACAAAATCCTGCCAAACCTCCAGCCATCATTTGGCGATACATTGGAAGCGTTCTGAAAAAATAAGCAATCTACCAATTCGCACATTATCACTTCTGAACATTTTTTAAAAGAATAACACTATTGAAACAACGATCTAGGTGAGTATGAAAAACAAACAAAAGAGTTCTGATTGATGTGACTGTTTTTGTCATCATTAGGTGTCTACAACAGATTTTCATCAAGTAACGGCCAAGTGAATCAATCTTTTCAAAGCCGGCCACACACATAAAGGTTGACCCGCCAGTTTGAACCGCAACGGGTCTGACGGTTTTATACGCCGCGGTTAAAACCGCTGTCAACCACTAACGCACAACAAAACACCGCGGATCAATCTTAAATCGTCACATACAAAATTGCATGTTAGAGGGGGAAACCTGCAGATAACTTCGCGTATCAAACTGAAAGGTTGGAATTACGCTTTGGCGAACGTTTTGTAGTGCACCGACGGTTTTCACTTGTCTTGTGGTACAAACTGACAGATAAATCCGTACCAGTTAAATCTGGCATGTGCCTACCCATAACGGATAAATACGAAGGTTCGATCCGTGCCGTACCAAACCGACAGAATAATCTCTGACCTCGGTCATGTTAGCTCCCGGCCGGCCAGCTCCAAGCGATTAATTCCTCCACGGTCTCATGAAATAAATTATTAGTAAACCAGTTTTTTTTTATTTTCTAGTGAAAGTTGATTGTGTTCGATCGGTAACTAACAAATGAAAATTATCCAAGCAGGAGGAGTGTCAAACCTGCAAGCCGAAAAAGAGGCCGGACTCGACCGGCAATGGTTCAGGGATGCAAAACAGATACCAATTAATGCGAAAATAATTTTTTGCGTAACTCCAGTCAACGAAGAAGTGCCAGCTGCAAGAATGGGAATCCTAGAGATATTTTAATAAGATTTTTGATTATTTGCAAGCCGAAAAAGAGGCCTCGACCGGCAATCGTTAAAGGATGTAAAGCAGATAACAATAAATGAAAAAATTACTTTTCTATCGACTCTAGTCAATGGAAAAGTGCCAGCTCCAGGCATGGAAAGTGTCAAACCTGTCGATATATTAATAAGATTTTCGATTATTTGCAAGCTGAAGAAGAGAGCCTGCAAGTAATCGAAAATCTTTTTGATTTTTCGACAGGTTTGAGACTTTCCATGCTTGGAGCTGGTACTTTTTCGTTGACTAGAGTCGATCAAAAAGTTATTTTTTTATTTATTTTTATCTGATTGCCGGTCGAGGCCTGCCACTTCTCCCATATCTGGAGCTGACGTTTTCTCGTCGATTGAAGTCGTTCAAAATATCAAATTCGCATTGATAATTATCCTTTTATCACAAAATTATTGCCGGTCGAGGCCGGCCACTTCCTTGGCTTGCAAATAATCGAAAAAATAGTGAAGATATTACGATGTTTGACACTTCCCATGCTTGAAGCTGGCACTTTTTCGTTGATAGAAAGTTGTTCAAAAAAAATCAATTTTGCAATAATAATTATATTATTATATCCCAGAGCCATTGCCGTTCGATGCCGGCCACTTTCTTCAAATTGGAAAATAATCAAATGTTATGGTGAAAATATTGCGAGAATTGACATGAACTACTACTTCATATGCTTGGAGCCGGCTGGTACTTTTTCTTTCATTGAAGTCGCTCAAAAGGCGATATTCGCATTAATAATTTCCTTAATTACATCCCAAAACAATTGCTGGTCAAGGCCGGACGCTCCTTCAGCTTCAGTTTGATAGAATGTTGTGGTAAAAATATAGCGAGATATGTCATGAACTGGCTTCATTTGCATGGAGCTAGCACCTTTTTTAATAAGATTTTTGATTATTTGCAAGCTGAAAAAGAGGCCTCGACCGGCAATCGTTAAAGGATGTAAAGCAGATAACAATAAATGAAAAAATTACTTTTCTATCGACTCTAGTCAATGGAAAAGTGCCAGCTCCAGGCATGGAAAGTGTCAAACCTGTCGATATATTAATAAGATTTTCGATTATTTGCAAGCTGAAGAAGAGAGCCTGCAAGTAATCGAAAATCTTTTTGATTTTTCGACAGGTTTGAGACTTTCCATGCTTGGAGCTGGTACTTTTTCGTTGACTAGAGTCGATCAAAAAGTTATTTTTTTATTTATTTTTATCTGATTTACATCCCTTAACCATTGCCGGTCGAGGCCTGCCACTTCTCCCATATCTGGAGCTGACGTTTTCTCGTCGATTGAAGTCGTTCAAAATATCAAATTTGCATTGATAATTATCCTTTTATCACAAAATTATTGCCGGTCGAGGCCGGCCACTTCCTTGGCTTGCAAATAATCGAAAAAATAGTGAAGATATTACGATGTTTGACACCTCCCATGCTTGGAGCTGGCACTTTTTCGTTGATAGAAAGTTGTTCAAAAAATCAATTTTGCAATAATAATTATATTTTTAGTAGTAGAATTGACATGAACTACTACTTCATATGCTTGGAGCCGGCTGGTACTTTTTCTTTCATTGAAGTCGCTCAAAAGGCGATATTCGCATTAATAATTTCCTTAATTACATCCCAAAACAATTGCTGGTCAAGGCCGGACACTCCTTCAGCTTCAGTTTGATAGAATGTTGTGGTAAAAATATAGCGAGATATGCCATGAACTGGCTTCATTTGCATGGAGCTAGCACCTTTTCTTTAATTGAAGTCGTTCAAGAAGTAATTTCTGCAATAAAAGTCATCTTATTTTATCCCAGAGTCATTGGCGTTCGAGGCCGGTCACTTCTTCATGTTGAAAATAAAAGAGTGTTATGGTTAAAATATGCGGCCGGGAGGCATATAAGCAAAACGTACCACGTTTCAGTCAATGGAAGATATTCTAGCTCTCTGATTGGTTGTGACCAAACACAGGTGCACTTTGCCATCCAGACTAAAACGTGGTGCACTTTGTCGCCCGGAAATTGATTCGAAAAAATTCCTTGTAGTGAACATACAAGCTAGGATAGCTTGCACGGGTTAGGTTTGTGTGTAAATCGCAAGCGAAAAACTAATTCACGCATTTTCGATTCGCAAGCTAGGTTAGCTTGCTCAGGTTAGATTTGTGTGTCAATTGCGAGTAAAAAACTAATTCACGCTAGTGCAAAATGCACCACATTTCAGTCTGGATGGGCAAAATGCACCTGTGTTTGGTCACAACCAATCAGAGAGCCAGAATATCTGCCGCTGACTGAAACGTGGTACGTTCTGCTTATATGCAGCCGGGAGCTAACATGACAGAGGTTAATCTCTGTGTGTGTGTCCACGTTTGTTTGTTGATAGTTTTTGAAAACAAACGGAACTAACTCACCAACCTTTCTTTCGTTTGCAAATTATATCTGAAGAAGTCATTGGCAGCGAGTTTGATTGCCTTCTCGGGAGTGATGAGAAGTATATTTACAGCCGATCCTCGATACATGCCCAAGAAACCTTCTGCCGTATAGGTCTTGCGGAATGCATCCACCCTAAAACAGAAAATGAATACATGTAAGATATTTTTTGTTTTTAAAATTTGTTGAAGCAGTTGATAATATTAACCTGATCGTGAGTCTTTATTGGTTCGGGCTTTGAATAAACCATCTTCAGTCGAAGAAACTAATCTACAATATTTGAATTCGGGAATTTGTTAGACACTCAGAGTAATAAAAGACCATAGAGATGCCTTCTCCATCCTTGTCTTGAAGTCAACATAACTTTGTTTGTTTACAAGCGAGGGCCTTAAACTAAGTCCGTATCAATTCGGGTAGTATCGTGTATGCCCGCTCATTTAATTTGGATCAAGTTGTCATTCTTCGTTTGTATTAGAGTCCTTTTTACTCTAAATGTAAACAAACTGTAGAAATTGTATAGAAAAGGATAGTTCATGTTCACTTCAAAACAGGTATTTGTGTAGGTATAGGCAGGGCATCTCTATGTCTTTTATTACTCTGAGGTTAGACATTATGTATGAAGTCACAATGAAATTTTGAAATTACTCCTTTTCATGCCATATACGCAATTTTGTTAAGAATGCAATACACGAGTAAAAAATTTAAATATTGAAGGTTCTTTTCTTCGTCTGAATATGGGCTTTTCAAAGCACAAAACATGTTTCGCCTTTTTGGGAACTTAACTCTGAATAAAATTCCAAAATTTCTCCGTTTTCCGAATTCACGATTGAAGGTTCTGCATTGTAAGTTACTTACATGCTTTTGTACATTTTTTCGCCATTAGGTCCGATTTGTTGGTTCTGCAATCTAGTTTTGACGAGGTCCAAAGGGAAGACACAGGTGACTCCGATGATTCCAGCAATTCCTCCATTGACAATTTTTGGTACGAGGCTGTATAAAGATGAAGTAGAAGCATTTTAAAAGATACTAGCTTTATATAATAATGGTTGATTAGAGACGTGAAAAGTAATACGAGAGCTGGTGACGAGTAATACGTCTAGGCAAGAAAACACAAATTTTTTCGGCAAAAATAAATGAATTTTTCAACACAGTCTCCTTCAACGATTCTCCCACATCCTCAGTGATCTCGAGCATATTAACTCATCAATCGGCAATTATCATACCGTGGATTTTATAAACTATTTGTGTGGTTCTTTTGAACGGCTTTCTTTTTACTGTTGTACACAAACTAAATCAAACAGCTGGCGGAAAATTTGACAGAAGACATTGGAACAATAATATTTGCCTAGACCGATTCTTTTCCAGCCGGCCCTGGTATTGGATAAAAGAAGTTTTATATTCCAAAAATTAAACTGTTTTAGTTTTATAAAAAAATGAAAATGGCGCTCTTTGCGAGTTATCTATACAGATCGCTCTAGTCTGAACTGAATTCTAAAAACGACACACAAAACTGAAGGGGTTTCATCAAGTAGGTTTTCAGTAGTAATACCACGAGAGCATCGAAAATAATCGATTATACTTCTTAGTCACGAGACGTAATCTGCAAAACACCACGAGAGCGTTAGCTCGAGTGGTGTTTTCAGGAATACGTCGAGTCAGGGGTCTTCCATTAATCACGTGATGAACAGTATTTTTTTCCAAACACACTGATACCTATAAAGTTGTTAATTCATGTGAATTTACAACAAAATTATATTATATTATTATATAATTATTGTGCGAGTTTCCATGACAACTTTTCTGAAAACACGTACAATACAATATGAAGGTTAATATGTAGATTAATGTGGCAAGTGTCTATTCCACTGGCTAAACGACTATTACCCTGGCTAAAACCGCGACGGGTATTGAATTATATCAACCAGACAAACGGTGTACTTCTTGCTCTGCTCACAAGGGGAAGCAGTTTGGTCAGCGGGGAACAACGGGCCTCGAAGCTGTCCGTGGTGACATACCCTGCACTGATGTGAGGCAAAATCTCGATACCAGTTTGCAAAATATCGACGTAGTATAGAGTTTTTATTTACTCCCTAATGTGATATTCAACTGCATTGCTATAGTCCAGTATGAAATTATACAAATTATACCTACCAGATATTTACAATTTTACCTACTATTTCAACTTCATATACAGATCTCAATATGTACAGTACGAAATAAAATCCCTAAAAATCCATGTTTTTTTGGCATTCATTTCATTTATTTCATGTTCGGTGATACCAGTTTCTTGAGCATGCATTTTTGCGATACCATAAAATACTCTGCTCACCTGTTCGCCTTCGTAATACGTTATTTTCATTCACATATTTCAGTGCCAACCGATATTTCAAGCCCAGTGTGTAAAAAAAATCACCGGGCACTTCGCCAGAGAATGCACAATAAATGCAAAATTCATATTCATAGTGAAATAGAAATTGCTGAATGTTGATCAGAATAAGTATCAGATTTTGAAGAATGGCACAGGGCGATGAGATCTAAGATCATAACAAAAATAAACGTTCTTTATTAACTTGAAGGTGGTCGTAGAAAAACTACGGTTGCAGCACGTACATCACGCGTTTACAAAATATACTACCTATCGCAGCGCAGTTAAAAATTCTTTCTCCACATCCGTTACGGAATTTGCCAATTCTGTAATCATATTTGATAACAGAATGGTAACATTCTAGCTCTTGAAATTGAATAGTATATTCTGTAACGAGGAACCACGAACATAATAAATTTTCATTCTAACCGAGTAACAGACTGTGCTTTCTCCACAACCACAAATCATATACATATATACATATAATCAAATGGAAAGCCAGCGAAAAATAATTTTGACATTTCATTTCACATCTCACAGAGCTAACATTTTACTGAATGACATGCCACAACTAATCTCATTTATTCTTCGTAACCCAGGGAGGGTCAGGGGAGGATAAAGAGAAAGGCGCAGAAGTAGCAGCCCTTCCGCTCCTTGTCAGGGGAGCTAGGAGAGCGCCCTGCCAGGTCGAGCCCAGAAACCCCCAACAGGGGGGCGCTGATGCCCGGCTCCGCTGATTTTAATGGAAAGCCGGACATTTCATGACATTATTGGTTCCCTACGGAACCGGTTCTTCCTTCGCTCCTGGAAAATATCTAGCGCCTGATATATGGGCCCGCCCTTTTTTGCGGGGCTCATTATCGTACACCCTGAGTTTGGTAATATCCTTGGTGAGAGGACTATTGTAGATGAAGTACTTATAGAACTTGTTCTTTATGTATGTCGGAACTGAGTCGACCCCAGCAAGCTCCCTTAAAGATTGCAACCGAAGGTATCTCCTACTATTAATGATAATACGGAGTACCTTATTTTGCATCCCGCCGGATTCACCACTATCCAAGTGGACTTGGATCCTGTATGGGGCAGCAACGCTCGAGAAGGAATGGGCGAAAATGGCGGTATCATCTGCATATACCGCCGTGCCCATATCCAATCTCTCGCACTGAGGAAAGTCATACGTATTTAGAGAGTGCAAGTGTGGCGATAAACTTGAGCCCTGCGGGACACCTGCCTCGATCAGAAACTCAGCGGAGCGAGTGTAGTTTACTCGCACCACAAAAGTTCTCCCAACAAGGTAGGAATTAACCAGTCTTACCATGTATGAGGGCATGCTTGCCAACAGCATTTTAGAGATCAGACCTTCAACCCATACCGAGTCAAAGGCTTTTTTCATGTCCAGCAGGACCATGACTGTGTCCACGTTGAGCTGCCTCTTTCACCTCGTTGTACAATTCACGCTCTTATAACAACCTTTAACTTTAACGCGGGTCCGTACCACTGGCCTACACTGGTACTTACAAAATGTGTGCATGACATATGACTAAACAAACTTTGTTCGATCAAAAACCGAGATTGTGTAGAATGTTCACATAAATATTATTCGAAACACCTTCGTTGCAAGAAGATTTCGTCAGGAGTTAAAGTTAAAACTAAGAAAGAAAACAGTCAATCTGACATTCGCGGATGCCAAGCCGTGCCAAGTCCAACGAAGCAAAGCCTTCTTGAGAAATTTGTTTGGTACATTTGCTGTTTTGTCATTGGTCTAATCGTCTCAGTTACCGTGGATACTGATAATTTTGAATCTGTGATTGGCCGAGTGCCGTTGAAAATGAGTTAAGATCCACGGTGTCTTGGAATCGTCTTCATTCTTCAACTAATAATCAATATGTAATCAATGTAGAATACAATAGTCGTAGAGAAAAACGATTCTACAACACTTGTTGTCTTATGACTTTTGCGTGTATTTCATTCTATAACTTGGTTGAGAATAATATTCTCACATTGTTGTAGAAATAATAACGTTAGCCTTAACTGTCATCATAGTGACATAATGTGAATTGAAATGTCAAAATAATTTTTCGCTTTCCATTTGATTGTATGTGAAATTTGTGGTTGTGGAGAAAGCCCAGTCTGTTACTCGGGTAGAATGAAAAATCGCGATGCTCGTGGTGGAACTTCCTACTCGCATCGAATTTTTCATTCTAACCTCGTTACAGAATATACTGCTATCACAGAATAAAACTTGGTCTTTTAAGCTTTATTATATGCAATTTTTTCCTAGAGATAATTTTTTCAGTATTTTCAGCAAAAAAGAAGTTGTTGTGGCTGTAAAAGAACCGACTGTGGTGAGATAATCGAATAATCGTTATTTTAAGAATAAAACTTTTGAGATTCGACAAACATGATATCCTGAAATATTGAGATTATATTTACTGTCGGCTGATGGCTATAAATAACTCATTTGATACAATGAAAAACAGATATGTGTTACTCAATCTAAACAAGACTTTTCATTTATTGCTGTCAATGAAGAAATTAAATCAGTAACTCGCAAATACGTTTGCTTGACTTGATTCCAATTGGATTGGATTGTCATTTTTCATTGCAACAATTTTGTCTACATTCAACGTTGACATTGTCTTTTTATTTAATTTTCTTTTTAGAATTGTATGGATGGCTTTATGCAATAATGTGATTAGGCCACAGTTCAGAACAAAATGATTTACACTCATAGTATATTATTGCATTATTCTCTTCATTATTATTTTCCGATTATTTTTGTATAATATTTCCCTAGAAATTATTTGATTTTATTATTGTTTGTGGAAACCATATAATATGACTTCAATAAAATGTTTATTACTGCGGTAGGAATATGAATTCATAGAAAACTGAAATTTTAGGTGTAGTTTACCGATGTATCGTTCATTAGTTATATTACTAGGAAAATCTTTCTCCATTATATAATATATAGGGTCGTTCAAAGATATTACCGATAGATACAAAAATGGTGACAAATGAAGTTTTTTATATGGAACATCCCGTATATTATCGAATATACTGAGAAACAATAAAAGTTCTTTTCAAATGATGTGCCAAGTTCCTGTACCTAAATATTGAGGTTTCCGAAATAAAAGCACGTTTCTATAAAAATACAATTATTTTGCTATATTTTTTGTAATACTAAAGAAAAATTTCGACAAGACACATATCACATAACTCATTTCAGGCTAACTAATTACCATATTCCCAATTTTTTTGCCCTTTTCCTTCATAGAAAAATCAGTGGCTCGGGTGAACTCAGCAGAGACATGTTTGAAATAAAAATGTTTTAAATAATCGAATATCTAAAATTGTAGGGCTAATTTCAGGCTAATTTATTGCTGTATTCTAATTTTTTTTCGAACATAGAAAAATCTGTGGGTTTGCTAGCTTCGGGCGAGCTCAGCAGTGACAGTTTCGTAAATAACCCCGTATATTTTAATTTGATGTGGAAATACAGAATTGAATTCAGACTAATCAAATACTCTACTTTATGTGATTTTCCTAGAAAAGACTTACACGTGTGAATATACAGTGTGACCCATTTAAGATGGAAGCACCCTTATAAAACTCACATTTTCCAACCGATTATAATTATTTATTTTTGTTAGGTAGACATTCAGAAAGTCCACTAGAATACCAAATTTCATGGATAAATCTCCATTTCCAGGGCCCACTAATCTTATTTCCCTTATTCCCTTATATCTTATTTATTGATTGAAGCATTCCAACGTAATTCACATATGAACTATTTGAAAATGTCGCGAATCCAGTGGTTTAGTCAGATTTTTTCTAAAAAATCGCTGGTAATTTTTTTTAAATTTTTGACCGTGAATAATAAGATTAGTTGGCCCTGGAAATGGACTTTTTGAATGTCTACTTAACGAAAAAAAAAAAAAAATCTTTCCAATCGGTTGAAAAATGTAAGTTTTATAAGGGTGCAAAGTCATAAAAAGTGATTGAACTACTGTTCAATCAATGAAATATGCCATAGCTAGAACATATTGTTTTATTGTACGAACTACACAGAAATCGATTAAATCTTCACGAACTTTATTTTAAATATCACATGTTTTACTAACATAGTAGCTTTTTCAAGTGAATATTATTTTACATTTCGAAATTGGTTTTTAAATACTTACGAAAACTGGGCTTGCTTCTCGGCCATAGATGATTTCTTCTCGTTATAGAAATCTGCAAAATAAAGGTTTTTCTGAGTTTGTGCACATGAAAAACCGTTTTGGGATTATACCTTCATCCTAACTTGTTAATGAGTTAATGCAAGATATCTATCATCAATATTGATACCCACGTTGCAATTATTTAATTATAATGAAGTATTCGAGAAGCCAGTAATTGGCATAGTGCCGATTTCATAACGTTCAACATTAACCGCGGTCATATTTTGAATGGGTGGTGATCCTGTTTGAAGGTTGACAAAAATAAAATTACGACAAAAACATCAACAATAGTTATATTTCTCTGTCGACTAGAGAAACAATCTAACGAATACATTTATATTATACCGGGTGACCACGAGGTGAGGTACGCTCCCCAATTTCTGTATAGTTTTGAAGATACATATTTCAAATTTGGTGTGTTTTCGTTATCCGAAGGAGCACGCAATTTGTGATAACACTGTTTTTCAAAATTGAAAATCGGTTGAAAAATGGCGGAGACATACTTGATTGTTCAATCGAACAAAGTTGGCCATGAAACTTAAACTTAAATCATCACAATTGACAAACGACATCAGAAGTTACCAGAGGAAGCTTTGAAGTTGGATACAGTTGAAAACTGAGGTTCTCATGTAATTGCAGCTCTCATATATTCCTACAATTATCAAAAATTACCTAAAAACGGAATGGTATCCATAAAGAAATGCTCACAACTGCCATTTCTCAAATGACAACAAGTACTTTTCAATTTGTCATGATAAAAAATCATGAATTATCAGTCGTGTGAAAAGTTTTGGAGAATTCCTAAAGGAAACGAAGATACAATCAGGTTTCATGGTGAGTGTTCCTAAAATTGAAAGTTCTTCAACGTAGGCGGCTCAGAATATAATTACGAAAACAATACACGAAAGCTCATATTATTTCAACGAAGTCAAAGTCAATGCTGCTTTTTTGTTTTGCTTTTTTATGCTTTTCAATGCCGCCTTCGTTGGAGAATATCTAATTTTGAGAACACTTATGATAAAACATCGGGTGTTTGCGATTTCTTTCGGAATTCTTCAAAATTTTTCACACGAGTAATCTGATAATTAATCATTTTTCATCATGACGAAGTGAAAAGAACAGGTTGCCATTTGAGAAATAACAGTTGTGAGCATTTCTTTATGGGTACTATTCCGTTTTTAGTAAATTTTGGGTAATTGTTGGATTATGTGGAAGCTGAGTTACACACGAGAAACTCAGTTTTCAACTGTATCGCACTTCGAAGCGTCCTCTGATAACTTCTGATGTCGTTTGTCAGATGATTTAAGTTTGAATTTCATGGCCAACTTTGTTTGACTGAACAATCAACTGTATCTCCGCCATTGTTCAACCAATTTTCAATTTTGAAGATCAGTGTTATCACAAATTTTGTGCTCTTTCGGATAGTGAAAAAATATGTACCAGGTGTCATTTGAAAAACAAAGTTTGGGGTCACTTTGGGTTGATCCGGAAGTGGTGAATTTTCAGTAAAGGTGTCAAAATATGCGTATTCAAGTACTATAGCGACATACCAAATTTGAAATCTGTATGTTTGAAACTATAGAAAAATTGGGGCGTACCTCACCTCGTGGTCACCCGGTATATCAATTATAAACTATATTTTGTTTTGATCGTTTCTTTTTCATAACATATGACGATAACATAACATCTTACATATAACGAATTAAATTATATTTACCTTCTTTATAAAATTAAACCCAACAAGAAATATAATTTTGTTTTTAATATTCATTTCATTTATTATTCACTAGATTAAAATTGAAAGTACAATTTTGGCAATTTTTTATAGATATAGCCAAAGTCGGAATCCAAATTGCTGGCAATACATATCTCTAATATATAAAAAAAGTTCTAGTCCTAGGTTATGAAACCGCATCAATCTCCACAAGGTTTTTCCGTGATACCTAATCCCCCATAGATTTTCTGATCTTCACGAATTCACTGTGACTCTCAAGTCATTCGAATCAAGACGTTTGTTTGAGTGTTTGAATGACTTTTTTATTCGAGCGTTTCAGAATTTGATTTGAATTTGATCAGAGATCAACTGGTGCCCTGCTTGCGTATGTCTCACCTATTCTGGCTTTTGCATTAGATCCAAGGCGTTTTATCGCGTTTGGCACCAGGGACTCCTTGCCAAACTTCTATCTTATGGATTGCCTTTCCAACTGTGTTTTTTACTTTTTTGCTATCAAGCTTTCTCTCAAAACGATCTCTCCACGTGGTTGCCGATGGAGTGTCATCTGACACTTTACCAATGAATGCTGGTGTTTCGCAGTGATCTATTCTAGCACAAACACTATATCTTCTCCACATCAATTATTTGTTGGAGTTACCGCATCTCCGGTGCACAGCTTTCATACCGCTTTCTCTTAAGGAACTCCAATATCGGCAAATGAAAGCAGAAAAAAAAACGCGTAAAATTCGTGAACGAAATGAATAGGCACGGACAAAAACGGCAAACATTCTAGAACGGGGATCCAAAAACTTGGTAGAATTCGATAAGAATTAAATCCAAAGAACGGCAAAGTTTTGTTCCCTGAGGCATACAGCCTGCAGTAATTCAAGAAGAACACTATCTCTTCTTCTCATATTAACCTGTTCATAATTCAAGCGATAGCAGCTTTTCGAGCATTTTCCCTTAACCAACAGAGTCTTGACATTTTCGAATGTATCAACTAACAGTTCTCTCAGCTTCATTAACTAAATTAAGTTATTAGTGAGAAGACTCATCGGGCTTCTCATTCAACAAATAAATGAATGTTCATTCTGATACCACACTCACAGATGAAAAGATTAGATGACAGTAAAGAACCACAAATCAACCTTCATTACCAATGATTGATCAATAGGAATTTATTAACCTTGTTTGTTATCTCAAATAGCGAACGGAATATAACTTAACTGCAATCAATAATTCTAGATTGAAATAGATTATGGATCGATTATAACACTCATTCAAGCATGTGATGGGACTGTGATTCATTGAATTTTATCGTATATCTCCGTTTTTAGGGATGAGCATGGTTGGACAAGCTAATCCGGAGTATGTTCCTCATCTAACTAGAGTCGTGTTTTTTGGTGGGGGGAGGGGGAGGGGCAAAGTGGTTGTAACCCTATATGGGTACCTCATTCGGCTCCTTCTACACATCCATAATATCTACGGAGGCCTGCTGACCCATTGTTTCTAACTGTAGGTACCACTTTCTCGGGCCATCAGAAAAATTCTGCAGTCGCCTACCTGGCCCTCTGAAACCAGACAGTAGTGGGTGCTGTTAAGTTTTTCCTGGAGCAGCAAATTTCTTGAAGCTTTCATTAACGAGTTGCTCAGAGCATTCTACTGCCTTAGCAGGACGCTCTGATTTTTCTGCCTCAGCACTGCTGAGAAAGAAAGCATGAATGAAGTTTCGAACTGTACTTGGTCTGGATAAGGAAAGGGAAGATGCTATAATATCTTTATAATCTCATCTTATGTCGAATTTTTAACTAAATAATAACCCAGCGCTATTTTTTGATTTGAAAATAGCGTTTGACGTGATAAACATTGACTTAATGCTTGATAACTTTTATAAATGTGGCATGCATAGTTTGGATTTCACGTGGATCAAATCCTACCTTACCAATAGAAAACAAAAAACCAACTTGAAAACTAATGACATTTCGGTTCATTCAAGTTTCATTTCAACAACCGGTGGCGTCCCACAGGGAAGCATACTAGGATCCCTCTTATTTATAATTTTTTTCTGATAGCCTCATGTAGGAATTTTCCGATGATTATATGGCAGCGTTCGCTGGCGATGCTGTTGTTACGACTTCTAATGGCAGTCTGGATATACTATCTAAAATGTCATCTAGTGCGGTTAACCAAATGATAAATTTCTGTAAATGTAAAGGGCTTGTATTGAATGAAGGTTTCATATACCTTTGATTTAATGATTAAAAAGGTAGGTTTGACCTTTGACATTGACAAATAAATTTCAGAAAATCAATGTGGCAGATCAAATTAGCCAGCACATGCTCCTAGCATCTGGTGACTGTATGGCATACTTTTTGAAGTTGGTTTGTGTATTTTTCGTTGATGTTTTCTCATGCTGTACATTCCTACATTTACATATTTCTGAACCGAAATAATATTCTTCAGCCTCACAGATCAATAAAAAGGTCAGTAAAAGTCTGTTTGTTAAACTCAACGACAGAACTATAGAACAAACAAAGGTCACTAAATATCTTGGTGTTTTTATAGATGAGCATCTGACCTAGTCGTATCAGCTTGATGCAGTATTAAAGAAAATGTCAGTCTATACTTACGTACTTTCGCGCCTAGCCTAGCCGCCATTTTGAAGGGTAAACATTTTTTATTACTGTCAAAATGTAGCTTATAACATAGTATTTCATCAAAAAAAACTTCAAAAAAAAATTCCACTCCATTCAAAAGTTAACAGGTGGAGGATTACTTCATGGACACACTGTATATTTATTACGTTCGGTGGGATAATGTGATCCGGCTGCGGAGATAATGGCAAAAATCTCCGTATATCTAATGAGTGGACGATATACGATTCGGAAGGTGAAAGTTTTTGTCCCATATCTTATATAGCAGCCGTTTGATATAATTCTATCAAATTTGGTATCACTGGAGTCATAACAACGATCTCTATACAAATATGAAAAAATTGTCCTTTCAGAATATATTACCAAAGTAATTTTTACTCGGATGCAGGTAAACCTATAGGTATATATTTCACGTAGGGTTGAAAGAGTGACCAATCGGAAAAGAAAACGACCTATCCGAGGATGTTACCAGAAGATCTTCATATCCAGAAAAAACGAAGTCATTCCATAGTCCATGGGCAATAGATAATCAGAACAATAATTATTTAATTTTTGAATTACTTACCCTTTTCTATAACCACTAGTTCTATAGAAAAGATCGGAGAAGATACATACTAGTCGAATTGAACAATTCAGAGATTATTATTCTCTTTTGAATCTTATGTAGGTCCGTGGGTAGGTAAGTATAGTCTATGTATCAATGACGGTTCATGATAATCCACTGTCCACCTGTTATACCTCCGATTTTAAATAATTTGATGTTTGACATGCAAAATTACCAAAATAACCTAGCAAAGTGTAGTGAAGGTCGAAAATTATTATTGTGTATTATGTTGTATTTTTTACCATCAAAATTGTTATTCCCAACTTTTATCAGACTCTATACAACAAAACACAAATTAACAAAATTAAAATTTCCGCTAGGATAATAGACAATAAAATAATCGTATATTGATCAGTTTCACATGACAGAAAAAATATTTACTCTTGACTTTACATACCTCAATATTTATTGGCAATGAAATGGATCACTTGGCAACTTGATTATATCTGTTAGGTACTTTAATTGTTATTGATATTTTGTATTAAATTAAGAGCAACACATTCACATGCACTACCCCACTATTAGGAATATCATCTGTAACTCAATAAAAAGGAAAAAAATGAAGTTCCAGCTGTCAGGAACCGCTGTCACCGACGCTGAAGATTTCTAATATGAAATTAGGAATTCTGAAGAGAGATTCAGCTATCGAAAGAGAGATGGCAGCACCAGTACTAAAAAAATTATGATAAAACTGCTGAAAGTCCTTGAGTTGAATTAGGTTTTGGAAAGAATTTCTAAAACGGTTCCATGTTATTTAATAAAAAAACTGAATGGAGGGAAAATTCGGAGAAATATAATATGATATCGTGTCGGTATACCCACCTTTTCAAAGGAGGCGTCAAAATACTGGCGGCATTTTAAGATAATTATTTTCATGTACTAGCGGGCGTTAAGTGGCACTTTACCGCCCGCGGGTGCTTTATGGCCCGCGGGCCGTGAAGTAGACAATATACTCAAATTGCCCTTATTTACACATTAATTCATGTTTGTTATAAAGAATAAATATACCTCGTGACAGTGTCAAGAGTCAAGGACTGTCAAGTGTCAAAAGAAAATAATGGTACCAACTTGAAAAGTGAACTGATATGAATTATGAAAATAATGCGGGAGTTCCAATGTAAATTATTTTTAAATTTCAAATTGAAGTTTAATTGAAGTTAGTGATACTTTGGTGAAGGGGAAGGAAATCTGTACAAGTTGTTAGAAAGTTTTTTGGAAATCTCCAGTTCTTCAAACAAATCCAATCTGAGGTAATTTTTATTGTCAATTTTGTGTAGAATTTTGGAATTTCTATCGGGGCTGAAGTCAGATTTACCTGGTCTTTTCAGATGTTCATTTATTCTAGTAATAAGGGGTCTGCAAGTTTACCTATGAGTAAAGATATATTTATTCAAGCAATTGCCGTCTTATTGTAAATTTCGGTATAACTCTTAAAATGTGTTCGTAATTCAGATCAAAATTATTGAAATATGTAATATAATATAGTATCCGCTTCGGATCAAATATTTTCATGCGCCAGCATAATTTATCGTTGAAAAATTGGTAGGTAAGTATATTCGTTTTTCACACTGAAAACTATAATATCCCATATTTCAGTTTTCATGTCAAAATAAAAAAGGTCAGTTCAAAACACCAATGTGAAAAATATAGTTATTCGTGATACAATTGAGCTGGTAAAGTAGGACTGTTTTGTACGGGTGTGAAGTTAGTTGAATGAGGCGCAGCAGAGTCCTACAAAATACGTAGAGTACAAAAAGCTTTTTACGAATGTCTTATGCAAGGTATTTTCTAGGACAATTATTATATTAAAAAAATGTCGTAATTGTATCAATAATTTGACTGTTTTATCTTATGAAGTTTTGAAATTTTGTTGTATATTTTTTTTGTGATTTTTTTATTTTGAATAAAGTAAAATACACAAATAAAAAAATGAAACGAAAGTAATACAAAATATAAAACAACAACAAAAATTAATTGGCGCTCCGGGGCGACTTGATTGATTGCAATAGCACGTTTGCTTTTGCAGCTGCATAATATTATCAATGGATGACCTCCGATTAAAATTTGACGACAAATACTGTCTTTTTCAAGAATGAGTAACTGTATGAACAGTGAAAGATTACTTGTATGTCATTCAAAAAAATTCAAAATTTAAACAAAAATCGCCATATGTAAATGAAATAACAAATATTGAGACATGTCTCACTAGTCTAAAATCGTTGCATATGATCCAAAGAGGGTACTGATTCCTGCTTCGGTATAATTATTTCATATCAACTAAAATATCCATGACTTTCGGATCCTGCGTAAATATCGTAGAAGCGTTATGTGAAGTGGGACAAAACATATTTTGGGTACTCAGATACTCACATGTTATATTTGCATGAGGAAGTAGAAGTTTTCAGGAACGATATACACTTTTTCTTTTCCATGTAATATGATTTTTAGCAAAGTTATGACAAATCTCGGCCCTGCCGGAAATGGCAGTGGCGGGTTTTGTGAGAAATTACTAAGTATATTTTCTGTGGAGAATTGAATTATCTTTCGCCTCGTTAAAATTGTTTCTTGATACATCTTATACTTTCCGAAACAACGAAAAAAAAAATTATAATTTTTTTATATTTTTTTTTTGGGTTACATCCCTGAGTTTTTCTTCACTTGTGGCTTACATTTGTCTGTGGTTACTGTACTGTTGTCAATCGAAACTATTTATAATTTAAAAAATATGTTTGATAATAAAATAAATAATTTCCACTCCCTGTAATAGCTCTCGCTCGAAAACACAATTCTTTCCTCATAATAATTGGTACTTATATCTCTTTCAAAATATCCTAAATTATTATCACGCAGGTGGTGTGTACCAGTATTTCAAATTGTATATGAAATAATAATGAAAGACACTTCGGCCTTTTTTTATCGATACCTGCTGCGATTAATAACTTTTCATTTATTCATACTCAATTTTCAAGATAATTGTTCAATATACACAGAAAGGCATTTTTCAGTGGAACTGGAACTCGACAGCCTATCATTAGTCTCGTCAAAGAACTGTAACGTTTTCAATAATGCAGGTTCTCATAACCTTGTTTCTTCAAAATCGGGATAAAAAACACCGGTATCAAGTGGACGTTTCAGAAACAAGGCCAATATTAAAGCTACGACGGAATATATCTACCTACTCAAATATGATAATAACCACCTTACGAATCTAGGTTGTCACTATATTAGTTATATCAATAAATCAATTGTATATTTCAATCTAAATATCCTTCGTTGCAGTCTTCGGGATTTCAGTGAAATCTGTCGATGTTAACTATCATTTTGTGACTCCATTAACTGGTAGGGTCACCCATACCAAGCGATTTGGGAATGCCTTTCCTCATAGTTCCTATAAGAACGCACAGCAATTTTAACAAACAATGGGAGGCCCTTTATTAAAAAAAAATATATATATTTTTTTGTCGTTGTTTCGGAAAGTATAAGATTTTTCAAGAAACAATTTCAACTAGGCGAAAGATAATTCAATTTTCCACAAGAAATATACCTAGTAATTTCTCACAAAATGCACTCGTTTTGCCGGAGGCAGGAGTAAACGAAGGTTTTTTTTTTGCATGTATAAGTGGGACCTGTCACACTACTCTAAAATTGTTGCATATAGTCCAAAAAGGGTATGGGTTGCTGCTTCAGTATAATAATTCCATATTTACTGAATTATTCATGATTTTCGGATCATCCGCAAACATCTCCGTGAAGTGCGACAAAACACGTTTTAGGTACTCAAATACTAACATATTATATTTGCATGAGAAGGTAGGAGCCTTCAGAAACGATATGAACTTTTTCTTCCTTCTCCGATTATTTTTATCAGAGTTATGACCAATCAAATATTCAGCTTCCCCAGAACTTTCAGCGGCGATAAGCGTGAACCTGAAATTTGATGTGTTCAATCTCGTTTTCTAAGAAAACGAGCGCATTTCATAAAAAATTAATAGGAATCATTTTTGTGGAGAATTGAATTGTCTTTCACATTGTTGAGTTGTTTTTTCGATAAATCATATACTTTCCAAGATTACAGCAAAAACTTATTTATTTTTAAACGAAAAAAAAAAAATGTGTTCCACCACTGGAATTTCGGTAAACAATTTTTTTTCGTGTTTATCATGGTTCCAATAACTAGCATACCAAGTTTGGAAGTGCTTCAATCGATCCTCGTCTCAAAACCCAATCGTACTGGATTAAAGTTGGGTGCGGAGATGTATGTGATTTTTTTGACAGAAATGCCGGAATTCGACGAAATAAATTTTCTGAAAGAAAAATATTTGCTTTAAAATAGAATGATGAGTATCGTCGGCTTAGTGCAAGAAGTCACTATCTGACTAAGTAACAAAATGATGATTTTTAATTAATAATATTTGAAATTATCAACTATTCAAGTTATATTTATCGTTCAAATCATGAATCGTGTTCAATAACACCAATATGACAACATAATGTAGTTAATGACTTCTTATTACATCGAGGGTATCGCAAGAAGCAGTTGGTGACATTGAAAGCATTTTGTAAATTTTTGGTAGTCAATGACTTCTTGCACTGAACAAAAATTAGCTGCGAGCATGAGAAATTTTTATTCTTACCAAGTAAGACTATATATTTCCTCCACGATAAAAATGAAAAGCAACCAACATTTCATGAGAAATAACGAACTTGGATTACCAATAATCATAATAATATAAAAAATACACCCAACACAGTTTTCATCAACAATAAAAATTATTCTCTCTTGCTTTCAACTAGCCACATTTCGTTGATTTTTGACTCAACCGTCGTTTTTCCTGAAATTAAACTCACCAAAAGTATATCTTATCGAAAATTCAATTCATGACGAAAACTAACTTTGCCAAACAACGTGGTTTAAAACTAAAAAACATTAATTTTTGATACGCCCTAGGTTAGGGGAGTTTTAGTATAATCATCACCAAAGTTCTCTAAACACATCCCAAACCCAAATCTATCCGGAATCAAAGACCTGGCTGTTTTGGAGTTCGTTCGGTTGACAATTGTACAGGACTTTGCGGAACATTGCCGAAATAATTTCCACATGAAAGTAATCTTACAATTTTCCATGTCATGAATTTTCAATCGTTCCGGTTTCACTTTATCATATCAAATGTGTGCACCTAGTTAGATTTAAGATAATATTTATCACATAACCTTCAACAAGCTAATGAGTGTTCTGATAAAAAATTTCCATAAATTGTTGTTATTCTCAAATTGGATCGAACTATACATTTGGCATTCCCCATTCAAATCGCCTTAAACAAAAATATAACATAACATAATTTCAATTGGATAATCTTCAATAAAGACAATTTAATCCAGTGTAAAACACCGACATCCGCTACTCGAAGAATTGTGGTTATAATAATAATAGAGCTTCAATAAAAGTACACCAGCGTAGTTGTTGCAGTTAATATTAAAGTGTTGTTGGTGATATTTTAGTGAGTGATGCTCAGCTTAATAATTAAAGTTAGGAAAACCATACGACAAACTTTGAAGAAGATTGGCGCTCATTCTGTAGATACATTTTCTTACTATATATTCGATATAGCATTCAAAAGTTTTTAGGATTGGAGCCTGAGGATAATTCTGGTAGGTACTGTTAACCTTGCTCGGACAAGCTCTGCTTTTGAAGGGTTTTCTTCGAAAACCTGGGAGATTCGTAATAGTAAATTTTACCAAAAAAATTCGTTTGGAAAAACTGTCAATATTCAAGGAACATTCTCCATTAAAATTGAAAAATGTGATTTATTTGCAATATATAACAGAAAACAACTACTTCCTCGGCTAAAGCCAAGCTGGACAAAATTTTTGAACGGCATGTGGGGTCAAGTGACGCATCGTTGAAAAGAGAATTCAATTCTCTTTATAACCCTCTAAATATTTTTGACTTTTGTTTATAATTTTTCCCCAATTTCGATTTTTATGCCTTTCGAATTTTTTAAGTTAATGTGCCCCCAGCGCCATCTGTTAGGAAGGCGTAGAAGGGCTAACAACAAAATATTTTTCAAAACAGTTGAAATTGCACTAAGAAATGAAAATTGCCACTTTGAACTGACAATTGTCACTTTGAACTGACAATTGCCACTTTGAACTGACAATTGTCACTTTGAAAAGACAATTGTCACTTTGAACTGACAATTGCCACTTTGAACTGACAATTGTCACTTTGAACTGACAATTGCCACTTTGAACTGACAATTGTCACTTTGAAAAGACAATTGTCACTTTGAACTGACAATTGCCACTTTGAACTGACAATTGCCACTTTGAACTGACAATTGCCACTTTGAACTGAAAATTGCCACTTTGAACTGGCAATTGTCACTTTGAACTGGCCATTATCACTTTGAACTAGCAATTGTCACTGGCAGTCAATGTCTTTTTGAGTAAAAATTTTAAGTTCAAAGTGACAATTGCCAGTTCAACATGACTATTGCCAGTTCAAAGTGACAATTGTCCGTTCAAAGTGGCAATTGACAGTTCAAAGTGACAATTGTCATTTCAAAGTGACAACTGCTAGTTCAAAGTGACAATTGTCACTTTGAAATGGCAATTGTCATCAGTTGAAAGTGGCAATTGTCACTTCAAAGAGGCAATTCCAAATATTTAAATTTTTTTTATGTTGTTGGCCCTTTTACGCCTTCGTAATCTGTTGAGTAATTGCAATGTTTCTTCTCTCAAAAAGTAGTATTTTTGGTTTCATTGTTCCACATCAAACCGTTCAAATTTATCGAGGTATGAGTAGTATTCAGATGCATTTATATTTGATAATTCAAATTTGAATTGCAAAAAAATATTAACGAAATTCAAAAAAAATTAGATGGTTGTAAGAGAATGGAATTTCCTTTTCAATGATTTGCCACTTGACCCCCCCAAGCCATTTAAAAATTTTGAGTTGTGCCCCCCGCCCCCCTGTCGGGCAATCACTTTTTTTTTATTTCGAAAAGTAGTATTGGTCAAACCTTCGCATCGTTTTTTTTTTTCATGTTTCTACGTCGAACCGTTCAAAAGTTAATAGGGCGGGGGCTATTAAAAGCCGCACTGTATATACGGACCCCTTGTCACTTGTCTTTAGTCAACAATTTGAAATAAATTTGTTAAAAGTATAATTTTTTTTTCAAAAAACCAATTAAATGTAATGCTTTCAGACCCAATGATCTTTTTTGAGATAAATATTAGATTTTTGATACAAAGTTTCAAATCTGGCACTCAATAAAATGATTGTAATTGACAAATGACAAGCGGTTCCAGAGTTACCGAGGAAAAAGTACGGTTGCTCCACCATCAAAGTTTCAGGAAATAGTCACCTTGGTATATACGGACCGCCAAATTACTAACCAGGATAACCAAGGATATATACGGACCATTCTATCCTTTTCTTAAATATTTCTTCAAATCGTTTGCATCTATCACCAAGTTGTTGAAACAGTTTTTTCAGAAATTATGAATAAATTGAATATATTGAGGTAAGCATGTGCAAGTTTGGTTGTATAACTTTCATGATCACGTGGGGTATATAAGAATAAATGAATGAATAAATGAATGAACGACAATATGTACATTTGAAAGCAGATAGAACCTGAAATATTATCAAGAATTTGGATCTTGCACTCTGCATTGACCGCGAATATGAAAAAAAGTAATGTGTGATAACAATTTTGTGTACTATCGTAAAAAGTAAAAACCTTTATAGACACAGTCGTCAGTGGAATTGTCATTCACAATAAATGAAAAAATACGTTTTCACAGGCTGCACCATGGCTGAAAATATTCCTGCTGGGCTACCCACTAGTAATGATGAGAATATCATGGGAGTTTCAGAAATGGGAAAGTTGATGCAACGTTTCGGATGGATGGACTACATTATGTTCATTTTCATGTTGGGCATATGCGTTTTCGTTGGACTATATTTCGGAATTTGCAAGAAATCAAAAACCTCACAGGATTATTTAGTAGCTAGTCGATCCATGGGTGTGATACCAATCGCGATGTCATTACTAGCAAGGTGAGTTTTTCGATGGGGAGAATATCAATGAATGTCATATATTATGACAGTTGTTCACCTTAGGTAAAGGAACTCTAAAAACTCTACCGAAATCAAAACAATAAGTCAATTCTATGGTGGAAGGGTGCTTTTCTGAGGAGTATCACCTTGCTTCTACACCCTCAGACTCTTCCGAAAGACTGATTGGACGCTAGTCGCCCCTGTCAAACCCGAAGAAGATTAGCACTCTCGGATGAATAATTATACTTCAATTATTGAAAAACTATTTTTGATTGATTAATTTCTAAAAAAAATACCTAAAATCAAGTGAAAATAAACTTGCAACACTCAAGTATATACTTGAGCAAATAGCAAGTCTGAATGTCGGATTCACAGATCTCTGTCCAGTTAGGTGCTCAATTGTAAAATAACAAAACTGCCTGTGCTACTCTTATCTGTTAGCCACTTTATGTACTAATGACTGCCTAGTTGCCATGTTGCCACATGCTCGAGCTTGGACAAATCGCGTCGGTTGCGCCATCTTTTGACGACATAAAATAGATCGAATTTATAAATATATGGGAATTAACGTTTTTATATATTTGTAATGCTTGGAATGTAAATATATTGTGTTTTATCGAAAATAAATATATCGGAAAGCAAAATGAAAATACTTGCTACAACTAATAAATATATTGACACAAAATTATTTATATAATATTTATATAAACTCACCTAGTTACGGAAAAATTCATTTATTTCTTCCATTTGCATGACACTGTAGAAAAATAACTGCAGTGTAAGCTGTGAACTGAGCTTTCTTTTTTATATATATCTCCACAGCAAGATATTCACAACAAAAAATATTTTTTTCAAAAATGCATTCTATTCACTCACAGAATTTGAGTAATTTATAAAAAATTCAACACAGTATCTACATTTTCTCTTTAACTACATTATGATTCTCATCAAGAGGCAAGGAACTTTCAATCGTCATATTATTATGGTTTTGTTTTCACATAGATACGACTGTAAAAGTTTCAGTTCTCCATATTAACTCAAAAGTGGATTCCGGATATTCAAAGCTAGTTGTGTCATGATTTTATTTGAAAATGTTCCTTCTCTGTTATGACATTTTATGATGACCTTCATTTTATGATGTACTTCTATAAACGCTGTTCTGGTGTAGCTGAACGAAGTCACCTCAGACCTTGAACAACAAATCATAGCGCTCAGAAGAGAAGGTTATTACAGCATGCAATTTATCAATATAGACATTGAAATTCCCTGTCTGGGATCATATTTTTAATAAGACAGTAGTAAGTGTTTATCGATTCATTTGTATTGATTACAAAATACAGACTATGCCCAAAAATATGTATTAGTATACAAAAGAATGAAGATATGAAAAAAAAGTCAGCCCTAATCCCAAATATCAATGAAGGTTCTTTCTTAAATTTCTAGGTACTTTGAAATTAATGTATACATTTACTCAAAATACTATTATACTCAAAATATTGGAAAAAAATGTGAATCCTTTCACGTCATTTGTTCAGAGTAGTTATGTCAAAATCTCTGAGATTTTTCAATCAACATCTGAAGAAAACTACAGTTATTTTTGGAGTAACATTCTTTTGAAGTACTTACAGTATAAAGTTAGATTAAAAATTAAAAACTTTGATCGACAGAACCATTTTTAACATATAACTGACTGACTGACAACTGACAATTTCTTTGATATTGAAATTTTTTTGGGTCTTTTCATAATTGGATGAAAACTCAAATAGGTTGCTACAGGATGGTTTATTAGGTGGTAAGTGGAGGCAGCAGAGATATTTTTTGACATTATAGGTTACTCTTAGAGTAAAGACAAACGCCGCCTTTGAATCTGAACCGAGAATGGAGTTTGTAACCAGGACAAAGCATTGTGGACATTGTTGGTGAGGAAGTTCACGTTCACTCCAGATGAACTAACTAATGGTTTAGATTGTGAATAATATTCATTAAATGTTCCTAGACGTTTTCCATTCTAACCATTAATAAATCCATCCGGAGATTAACCTGATACTTATAAAACTGGCCCTTACTAGTGAGCAGGTTCTAAATCAAAATCACAAACCGGAAAGTGATATATTTTCTCCTGTTCACAGCCTGATCTTTTCCAACCAAACAGATCAGAATTCATCGTTGTCTTGGATTACATTTATAAAATAATCCTTTCTTATTTTTTCAGTTGGGTTAGCGGCATCTCTCTACTTGGAATCCCAACTGAGGTCTACGTATATGGAATTCAATACGCCTATATTCTTGGAGGATTCTTTCTTGCCACACTCTTGATGCGATCAGTTTATTTGCCAGTTTTCCAGGGACTTACACTGACGTCAACTTATGAGGTTTGGAATATTTTTCTACGATTTCAATCGTTGGAGCTGTGTCTTGATGGCCATTACAATATGTTAGGTTTCTAAATGTATGCTTTGTTGAAAAATAGTTCAGTATTTGTCGATCACAATTACCTATGTTTAAGAAATTGCATGAATATACTGTGATACGATAAACGATCGATGTCAATCAAAAAATGACTTATCCTCAAATTCCTAAAATTCTAAAAGATCCTTTCATCAAAGAGGAAGACTTTCACTGAATGGTTGTGAGAACAATTCTTTGACGAATGTTGAACTATTCAACTTGGACTTACGGAAACTGCGGTGTCTAAAGTAATAAAAGACTTCAGATGATTCATGTATTCAATTTGGATGACTTTATGCGGGAATAGAAAATCATCTAAGTACTGAAAATCTTGAGGGTGTGCGAAGAGTACACCCATCTTGTTGGTATGAAATTCGGTATCGGCAACATAGCATATAACAGACTTTTTCAGTGCAAGTACTGCTCGTAGAAGATAACATCCTGATCCATCTGGATTCTGGAGAAATGTGCAGTTTTTCAGGAATTAAACAGTGACAATCTCAAAAGATAACATCTTCAACTACCGAAATCTCTTAATCCGGCAAGTACTAGCTCAAACTCCGACAGAGATGGTTAGTAGATTTGTAGGGGTAGAACAAGCTAGCTGCTGCAAATGTGTTTTCCTCCTAGCCCTATAGAATGTACACACTTTCCTCCCTCAAGCCAGGGAGGAAACTCATAATTTTCCTCCCTAGAGAGGAAAGTAATTTTCCTCCCTAGAGAGGATAGTACTTTTCCTCCTCCTCATTTCAAGTAAGTTGTAAACGATGAAACTTCAAAAAGTCCACCAGGACACCAAATTTCATGAATAAATCTCCATTTCCAGGGCCAACTTATTTTTAAAGGCACACTGAGAAAAATCTGAAGAACATATTGGTATATTCAAGAAATTATGATAAAAATTACAATATTTTTTGGTAACCCTAATAACTTGGATAGTAAGTGGTAAAATACCAATAAATTGTTGAAAAAATTTATGGTTAACGTTAGTATAAATTATTGCTGTCACATATAGTACCAGAAATTATTGTAAATATCACTATACATTTTTTTCCGTGTAAAAAATCTAAAAAATTACTAGCGATTTTTTTATGAAAAATCTGACTACACCACAGGATTTGCGACATTTTCAAATGGTTCATATGTAAATTACGTTGAAATGCGCCAATCAATAAAAAAGTTATAAGGGAATGAAATTTGAAAAATATGCCGTTTAATCAACCCACCAACGAGATGACTGACAAACTTACCAAAAACGAGTCGCCCTTGACATGTGGGTCGAAACGGAACTGAGCGAACTGTTGGGATACTGCTGGTTGCGAGCTGTGGCCGGCCTCAGCAAGTCAAGGGTAGCTTGGTTTAACGCAGAGATCGTCAATTATTACGCATCCTTATCCTATTACGCTACCAGGCATAGAATAAAGCAGCTACATAGTTTGGAAGACGAAAATTTGGGGAAGTAATTTTGGTAGTTACTACTACTACAACCAGCGCACCCTACAAAAGGGTCGTAGTTTCGGAATGATTGTTTTATTAACACTCTAGGACAGGATCACTTTTCGCTAAGATTCAAATAAAATATTCAAAAGCAAGGGGTATCTAGATTTTGATTATAAAAAATTCAAATCGGTATTGCCAGAATGAAATACTCCGCAAATCAGAAACAACGTTTGAATTTCTTATGATTCAAATATTGATTATACTTTGATTCATTGTTTCATAATTTTTTTTTCAGTATCATGAAAGGAGGTTTGATAAAAAAGTGAGACTATTTGGTTCCCTATGTTCACTATCAAAATGATGTCTTGGTTAGCTTAGGTTAGGTTAGGTTAGGTTATTATACTTTGATTCATTGTTTCATAATTTTTTTTTTCAGTATCATGAAAGGAGGTTTGATAAAAAAGTGAGACTATTTGGTTCCATACTGTTCACTATCAAAATGCTGTCTTGGTTACCGCTAGTTATTTATGTTCCAGCATTAGCATTTAATCAAGGTACATATTCTTGTGCGAAACATTATTTGAATAACTCTCTATAGCTTATGACGTGAGCGATAATTTTTTTATATATTATTTTCGATATAATGTTCGGAAGTTTCCAGTAACTTCCTTCAGCAAATATTTTTATTGTATATATCCTATCCAAAACAGCTATTTATTCGCACAGGTATTAATTTTTTGTGTTAGTGTTTTAATAGTTATTTATATACCAAGTGCGTTATATAAATCCTAACGCCCGATGGGTGTTAGGATCTAGTAACGCATACAAGATTTTATTTTTCACGAAAAAATTATCTTAAACGACGTTGTTTACTTCAAAATTTTTTTATTTTTCACGAAAAAATTATCTTAAACGACGTTGTTCAATTCATAAATTTCTTCTCATAGTATTTAACGAAACCGAATGCACATTGAGCTCTTAAAAAAAACGTTCGACACTTTATTCAAATAGCCACATAACATTACTTATGAGAAAATCAATCAATAGCAATCCGAAATGTATAAGCTATCTAAATGTCCAAGAATTCAAATTACTAACAAGAAAAAAGTAAAATAACGTTCTTAAAAAAAAAGTTGCAATTGCCAGTAGCTGAACCCGGGACCTTCGGATTACAAGCCCAAAACTTACTAACTAACTAACTAAAACGATTTTTATTTTAAACCATCACATTTTAACATATCATGGCAAATGACAAGTAATAATCATTTCTTCTGAACTTCATAACCCAGGGGGTCAGGGGAAAGACGGAAGAATGGGCGCAATAGTAGCGTCTCTTTTGCTCCCGATCAAAAGAACAGAAGAGCGCCTTACCTAAGCGAACATAGACACCCCCGCGAGAGAGCGCTGTAGTCCACCCGCGCTGATGGTAACGCTGGCCGGACTTTTCATCATACCACGGTAGTAGTTCGGCATGATACACGCCTCCTGCAAAGCTTATGCGTGTTGTTCAATGGTATTCAATGCAAATATTGCTTTATGCAGTTTGTGAGGTTTGTGAATCCCGGAAAAGGCTGTAGCAAAAAATCGGGTCGAGGTACTCTACGTTTCAGTGATACTATCGATTTGGTTCCCTATGGAACCAAATCCGCCGTGTTTGCGGGGCTCATTATCATACACTCTGAGCGTAGTGATGTCTCTGGTGAGAGGGCTCTTGTCGAGCATGTACTTATAAAACTTGTATGACAAGTTATTTATAACTGTCGGGATCGAGTCGACGCCTGCAAGCTCCCTAAGAGCTTCCAATCGAAGGTATCGTCTGCTACCGGTGATGACACGGTGTACTTTGTTCTGCATCCTATCCAATCTCGCCAAAGTAGTCGGCTTTAGGCTACAGAACACCGGACAAGCGTACGTCATAGTTGCACAAACCCAAAACGCTAGCCATTGCACCATCGTAGATTCTCAGATGGACATGACTGTATTGTCTATACTTTCCATCATGCAATTATAGGTCAATTTTAGACAAAAGCAGTTGAGATGCGTTTTTAATTTATTAAAAAGGTTCATTTAGTGGGTAGGAGAAAACATTTCTGTTATTCCTGTTCCCGGCCCTCGATCAACGCTCTACCCAGTATGACCGACCCAATGTCAGTGCAGCCGAGATCATAGGCCATAGAGCGGTTCCGTCATCCAGTCCCAGCACCAATCTGCGCAAGCGTCATTGGAATAGCCACTCACCGTCTGAACAAGTTCAGTTCATTGAAAAGAACAGGTTCACTGAACAGTTGACTGATACCTGTTCCGAAAAACCAGTTCGATTCTTTTGGGCCCATTTCTACTTACGTCTGGTCACCCCAGCTCTCTGAAAGCTGTTTTCCGTGGTAACCCTGGCAGTATATATAGGGAAACCCTGGTTTTGCTACAAATGCAGTTGATATTTCTGGCATATATTCATGTTTTTTATCATTACAGTTACTGGAGTCAACGTCCACCTCATCACACCGATTGTTTGTATTTTCTGCATATTCTATACTTCAATGGTATGTTAATTTTGCATGAAATTATGCATGTGCTAGATGCATGCATATTTTGTTTTTGCAAGTTTTGGTAACGGTAGTACAATTTGGTAGCAGAAATTCTGACCCTGAACTTGTAGACCGTCAGCTAGTGACAGATTTAGGTGCCCCATTTTCGCATACAAGCCTCGAATAGGGTTGAAAAGTATATCGATTTGGAGTAAAATGAAGATATTTTTACGAGTGGCTCCTGGGGATAACATACCGAGAATTCGATTTTTCAGAACAGTGCTTATTTGTTTCCCTCGTGTTTCTAAAGTTTCTTCTACCATATGTTTACATTTTTCGAATAATTGCTCACCTCTGAATTTCAGGACTTATTGAGAGTAAAGTGTACATATACAGATCGAGATACATGATGATAATTTAAATATTTATATTGCACCTGAGAGTACTGATGTTTGTGTTGTGCTTGTCTTCAATTCCACAGTGACAGAAAAAATATAAAATTGAAAAAAAAAAATCAAATTGTTAACTCATTTCAGCCTATTGAATTAATTCGTAACTTTGATACACACGAGGAAGTTGGTATTGGTAAGTATGGATGGTGATTGATGCGCTGCGACCTGATTAGATCTATTGTGCCCCATCTTTTTCTGCTATCACAAAGTGTTCTTGTTTACAGCAGCCCTTCAAGCCTTAATTCCTTCAGGAATTTTAGGATTTTGAGGGGGTCTACTCGTGGTATTTCTCCCACAGTCAGCTGGTGTGATCCCAGTATATTCAATCTTTTACGATGTACAGCGTAACACTCCATCAATATATGGTGGGGTGTTTCTGGATATTCCCCACAGAATCTGCAGGTGCTGTCCTCCTCTAAGCCTAGCTTCCTTAGGTGTTCTTTGAGTCAGCAATGCCCCGTTAGAAATCCCGTGATTGTCTTTAGACTAGTTTTGCTGAGGTCCTCTGGGTGACGTGCAACGTCACCATGTTGTTCCTGCCTAGATCATTAAGTTTGCCTAGGCATTCCCAAATCATCTTCGAGTTGATATTAGAAGAGCTCAACGCTTTGATGGCTGCGTGACCATTGGATAGGATCACGATTTCCTTGCTCCGGTATTTTCTGTTGAGGTTGAACTGAATGCACCTTTCTATGACGTGAATTTCCGCTTGAAAAATGCTGGGGAACTGCCCCATGGGTTCCGAGTATTGGGTGCGAGGCCCAAAGACTCCTTCTCCAGTTCCCTCGGAAGTTTTGGACCCGTCCGTGTACCATGTTATGGTATTCTTTCCCAGTGCTCGAATGAATTCTATGTTTCATTCTCGCTTGGTGTTCAGTTCCGTTCGAAAAACATTTCTCGAACTAAATTTCCTGGTAATTTCGTCAGTTGGGAGATCGACAAGGTGTGCACAGTCGGTGGAGGTTGAGCTGCTTACACCGTGTGCTGTCCCTTTTAGTCCGACTCACCATGATATGGAGATAAGTGAGGTCCAGAATGACCTCTATTGCTGCTGTTGGAGTCGACCTCATTGCTCTTGTTATACAAAGACATGCTAGTATTTGCACTTTCTCCAAGATCTTCTTTGATGTGGCGAGCTCGGTTCTGCCGTGCCACACTACTCCCCCGTAGGTGATCATAGGTCTCACTCTCATGCTGTACATCTATCGCAGTACCGATGGGTTACAGTCCCATGTTTTTCCTGCAATGTTCCTGCACACTATCAGTGATGATTTTGCCTTATTAGCGATCTTTTCTACGTGTCTGTTCCAGAGTAGTTTTGAGTCTAGGGTAAGACTCAAGAGGAAGTTTCGTTATGAGGTTGTAGAAACTTGCACGACTAAAGGAGAGGAACACCGTCAGGAACTTGCATGACTAAAGCAGAGGAACACCGTAGTATGCCTTCATTTTTGAGATAACATGATTCGGAAGAGCTGAAAATAGAAAATCCGGGTAGATTCCTCTCTCCCAGTTGGTTCGCATGCGAAAGCTCTTGTTTGTTCATTGTCCTCAGAAAACTTCTAGGGTGGACTGAAAGGAGTAGTGTGGACTGACGTCATCCAGCTGGTTGTCATGTTCGCAGCTCTCATACTAGTTATCATCAAAGGAACGATCGATGTTGGTGGCATAGGTAATGTCATCCAACGGAACTGGGACAGCGGAAGGATTGAAGGCCCAAAGTGAGTTTCTATCTACGCCATATCGATTCATAGTGACAGCATCTCCAACGGACACTGTACGGAATATTGCATTCATCTCTATTTCAATTGTAGGCATTTATTCAATAAATCCCGTGTACTTTCAAATGTGGATCATCTCATCTCCCGAGGAAAACCCGGTAAGCTCGGGTTTTCCTCCAACTGAAATTGCGAGTGTGCTGTCACTACGAGTCGAGCTGAAATCTAATAATTCTTTTTCTTGTATAATAAATAAATACCTTTTTAATGAAGAACGTGCTAAAATAGGTTTTTTATTCTTGCGTGTATCCTGGTTTTATAATTTTTATAATTTTTATCATTTTTATCATATTTTTTATAGTTCTTTGATTGACGACTTGTTCATTTTGTGGAAATTCATGTTCACTAAGGATACAACAAAACAATTAATTTGATAATGCAGGTATTGGGAATTGGGTTATAGGTTCAGGAGATGGCTATTGTTTAAATCTAGTTGTTCGTTGAGGATAATAGAATGGGGGTTTTTCTTTAACTTGTTTATTTCCATAGATTCCAACAAATTCACCATCTTCCCTTTTTTTAAAATTATCTTTAATATCTATTTTCATTAATGTATGATCATCTTCAATATTCGAATTATGGCACACATTATATATTTCATATTTTGATTTTATTTTTGAATTGTTCTTTGAATTACAAGCTGTATGTAGGAATTATTTCGCAGTTTTATACTGCATTTTTGAGCAGTTCTGTTGAAATAAAAGCTGTCAAGTTTTGATTTAGATCCGTTATCAAGACATACTATATGGGCATTGGTTATTGGTGGAACAGCGTACACGGTGCAGACTACAGGAGTTAATCAAAACATGATTCAAAGATACTTGTCGCTTCCTTCGATGAAAGCAGGTAAGAGGTAAGTCTTAATTTTTTTATGAAGTCTTTTTTTTTGAGTTCGTTAGTTTATTCAGAAAACAAGTAAATTTTCAATCCTTTATAAATTCCGTTTTGGGCTCTAATCGGTTAATAACAGTTGAAATCAAGTGAAGCGTCCTATATCAATAGATACTTCCACCATATATTCTCTATACCCTCTTTAATGGATTTTGAACGTTGTGTAAAGCTTCATGCGCTTGTCCTCGAGCTTTTTTTTGGCAAATTTGAGAATAGAATATAGGATAATAAACGGTAGACATATGATAACGTGTATTGCTGAAGAAAGTTATTCTTTATGTCAATTTGAAACATTCAAAATATATCCCTTTGAACATCGTCCTTTACGCTTTATTTTCTCAACAATCTCAAAATGAATAAATAATAAACTGCGGGTTTATCTGAATACTAAACCACGATTAATATAATTGAATTAGATCGCAAGCAAAATTTTCCATATGGAACGGTAGATAATCGTAGATCCCTAAAAAAGTGGAAATTTTGAGACAAGAACCGAGATATCGATGATGCTAAAATGAAAATTTCGAGTAGAGTTTAGATTTCAAATAAAATGCGAGCATGGTTTCGGCTTCGTCGTTCAATTGAGTACCGATTCTTGATTGATCAATTTCATTTCCAGATTCATCAATTTTTTTTTTCATACTCTAGGGCTCTATGGGCATTTTTCTTCGGAATTATTATACTTATGTCCTGTTGTGCCTACTGCGGAATGCTGATTTATGCAACATTTCATAAATGTGATCCACTCACAACAACGGTAAGTAAACAAGCGTATATTGATTACAATAATAATAAGTGGAAATAATTAAACAGAGAACTACTATCAAAAAGTGGAACTCGACATCTGCAGTTATAATGGGATAATATTGGTAGGGTACATTTTTATGAAATTTTTTATAAAATATACAAACGTAATATTGAAAATTTCGCGATTGTTCCAACATTACCTGGATAACTCAAAAATACGTGAAATATTCCCGAAGCACTATTAATTGGCCTTGAATCAATATCGCCGTAGCTCACTTATATTAGGGCAATATTTTGAACATATCGCTAAAATATTCCAAGGTAGTATTGACGAGAAAAAAAAAACAAAACAGTTCACAATATTACTTGGTCATATCAAAAACAATATTGTTGAAATATCCTCCAAACACCATTATTAATATTAACATGATCTTTGAGTATATTTGTAGAATATTCAAAGTAATATGTTGTCTTGAGAACAAGGACTGGTGGAATAATATTAATGATGCATGGTTTGAAAGGAATCAAAAAATTTGTTATTGTTATTTTTGCAATAAAATATATAAGCTGAGCTGTACCACTAAGATACCCTATTAATTTTGGAATATTTCGCAAACATTTCATTTGCTAGTTGTATGACTGCTATCTACCTGAGAATAGTTTCAGTGTTTTCCTTATAGGGGCATATATTTTATTTCTTCGCATTAACGAACTGCTTTGTATAAACTGACATTTTCAGCTAGCGCGAGAAAAGGACCAACTACTTCCTCTTCTGGTGATGGAGATTCTGGGGGATATACCTGGACTATCAGGAATATTCGTAGCTGGAATATTCAGCGCAGCTCTGAGGTAATGGTGCAGGATACAGGGAAAGTGTTCTTATTATTGAAAAGTAGCCAATCCAGAAAAATTGCAAGTTTTTCCCTGAGGTCTATTTCAAAACAGTTATTGGTATTCTGGTGGGTTTTTGGGTTTTACCGTGGTTTTCTCCAAACGTTTCGCCTACAACTGCGGCAGTCTTCCTAAGTGGCATGGTCAAAATGCTCTTCTTAAGGTATCAACTGAAACTGAAACTCTCGTTCCTGTAACGCCAATTATGATTCTGTGTTGGCGCGTACTTTCTACGAGGGTGGGTTCGCACGTAGTTGTTTTGGTGCCTTTCAGTGTTGTGTGCCATACATTTGTGAGTATGGTCTTTTTTCTTCCATAGTGTTTGCATATTTCTATTACTGCTAAATAAATCCTAGTTGGATACTGATTCGACGTTACTAGTAAATCGGTGTTTTCGTATATAATCTTGTGTTCTCCGACGAAAAATTCATGCTCGGCGAGTGCAGACTTTTCGGTTTATTTCATTCGACAACCTCGCTTGTGCTCGAATAGGTGGGTACCTCTGTCTTATATACATCTTACCACAATTACAAGGAATCCTGTGAAGTCCTGCTGATCTAAGTTTATCAGATGTCTGTTGGTGATCTCAAGTGTACCGATCTTTCCATTGTTTGTAGGCGGTGTTTATTTTCCCCTTCTTGAGAGTTTTTCCATTTCGTTTGGTGACACCTTCTATATATGACAGACAGACAGTGCCTTGCATCCCTAGGCTTTTCAGTGGTCTTTCATTCCTTTCCATTTGGATGCGTAGCACATATTATGTATTATCCATGCATTATGTAGATATCGATCTGTGTGTGTTTTCTTCATGTACATCTTATGGCCCAGTTGATTACCTTTTTTTTTGGTTCGTAATACACCCCGCAAAAGGATTTGACGGTTTCCTTCTAATTTCACTGTGAACTGAACTTTTGGGTGGAAACTTTTCCGATGGTTTAAAAAGTTACACAAGTACTAAAAAAAATTCAATATAAGGAAAAGAGAACATACCTTCCAAAGATCTGGCACACATTACCAAAATGCGCCAAAACAAAGCTATGCAACCCAAATCGAGTGGAAATTACACGCAAACGCACCTTCGCAGAAAGCGCATCAAAAGAGCATCATAAATGGCGTGCCAAAGACGAGAGCTTCAGTTTCAGTTGAAACGCCAAGAATAGTACTTCCAACACAACACTGAAGATAACTGCCGCAGTTACGGTCAAAACGTTTGTATACTGAACACCATGGCCAAGCCCAGAAATCAACCAAAACATTGACGCTAGCCGTGAGAGCCAACATTTTTAAAGTTATTGGTGTTTATAATAATCAGAATTAGAGTAAAGAGGAAAAGGGACGAACAGAAAATATAAAAGAAGCGAAAGGGTTATTGAAGAGAGAAAGAGGATAAGAAAATTTCCAGGATTCTTCAATTTTTCTCTCAGTTATAATTCGAGTGAATTATATTGTGCGAAGTAACTCTCAAAGGTCAAACCGTCTACTAGTTCACGTGGACTTGACGAGAACTATGGACTTTGTGAGCTTTGTATCGCACAGATTCAACCAACATCGCTTTATCATTCACTGAAAAATGAGACACCTGCATTGTTCACAATAAGCTTGTCAAGAGAGAAACAAGATGTCCTGCCCTACGACAGACGACGGACGCTTATTGCCATAATCCTATACAATAGGAATAATTGGATCGGAAACAACTACTTTCCTGGCTAATACCACGACGAACGTTGAATTACATCTAATGAATTTCCGTGCAGAGTACAAGGATGTCTCCGCATTTGCTAGTTGCATGGAAATGTTCATTGAAACATTTGAACCACCTATAGATTGATTTTTGGGTTCTTCCCCTGATCAGTGTAGGTTAGGTCTCTGCAGACAATAACTAATGTCTGCAACAAATGGTTCAACAAACTCTCCATGTCAAGGCAGAAGCTGAGACACTACCCGCAGCATAGCTTCACTAAACCACGGGCGCCATCTGAACTCCAGCCCCTAAACCAAAGCAATACCCAAAAATTGTGTGATTAATTTAACCACCAATACAAAGGAAGAAATCTGCATTGTTCACAATAAGCTTGTCAAGAGAGAAACAAGATGTCGTACCCTACTAGAACGACGCTTATTGCCATAATCCTATACAATAGGAACAATTGGATCGAAAATCCATCAGAAAACAACTACTTTCTTGGCTAATACCACGACGAATGATGAATTACATCTAATTAATTTCCGTGCAGAGTTCCCACAAGGATTTCTCCGCAATTGCTAGTTTTAGGAAATGTTCATTGAAACACAATTTTTGGGTATTGCTTTGGTTGAGTGGCTGGAGTTCAGATGGCGCCCGTGGTTTGGTGAACGCTAGGCTGCGAGTGGTGTCTCAGCTTCTGCCCCGACATGGAGAGTTTGTTAAAACATTTGTTGCAGACATTTGTTATTGTCTGCACAGACCTATCCTACACTGATGAGGGCAAGAACCCAGAAATCGATCTACAGGTGGTCCAAATGTTTCAATGAACATTTCCATGCAATGCGGAGACATCAAAGATTGCCAAAGGTAATTATCGTCACATTTATGTTTAGTTCAGGCAGTAATTGCAATTTGAGTGTTGTAATGGAAATAATAATAATAATAATAATAATAATGTGTCTTTATTTTCTCTATATAAATATTAAATTTACAATGGGTCACTTGGGGAGGCGATGTTCAACATAGCTGCTCTTCCACATAATTTGGTGCTATTAAAATTGTTCATATCCCAAGTTAGTTAGTTAGTTATCCAGGTCTATATCTTTACTTGAACTTACCAAAGACTAATTTTAGCTTGATATTAATTACTATGAAAAATGCCAATTAATCAATTTATTTTTTATAGTACTTTTGTGTACTTTTATCCAGTAACTATATTTCAGTTTGGATTTACAGTTCCCTCTCCACTGGACTGAATGCGATGGCAGCTATTGTACTAGAAGATTTCTACAAACCCTTCTTCAACAAGCATATAACTGAGAAGCACTCATTTTATTTGATGAAATCCACAGTTATTATAACTGGTGCCATATGTATTGGACTGGTCTTCGTTGTGGAGAAGATGGGTGCGGTTCTGCAGGTACTACTGTTTTTTCAGTCCGGAATTATCAGTATAGATATATCGTCAGGTGAAAATTATAGTGTTCTATATCAAAGTTTGAGATTGTGCCTTAAGTATGTACAAATCTGTAACAAGGTTAACTATTCTGAATATTGAAGACATTGAGACATTCGTAAAACTGTAGCTCAATTAACAAATTAGTTGTAATGAATTTAATAAATGCTTGCATTTGGATATAGAACACGAAAAGTGTCATTTCGATTATTTTGTGGATATAGACTCAATCAAAACATTTATTCACTTTATAACTTCCAATCGGGTAGAAATAATCATAACCTAATTTCACACAATCTAAAGAAAAAAAAAATAATCGATTGAGTAAAGACGACAGACATACATCTCCATAATTTTGCGTTTTTTAGGCACTGTTGATTGCCATGGCAAGGCCAGATCCTGTGCTTATAACAAATGAGAAAATTGATTTAGGATTTTGCGTAACACAGCTGTCAGACCACAGGACAATTTTTATCAAATTAGGATTAACATGCATTATAGTTCCAAAATTTTGACTATTGTTTTGGCTAAGTACGTTCCAGCACTTCCGCAAATATATTGGTCCCAAATGGCATTATAAACTGTGTTATTAAGAATGCAATGTCCTGTCAAATTGTTATAACCTAATTTCTATCTGTGATAATAGTGACAATAGGTAGATATAGCACAATTAGGCAATTTGCAGGATATAGAACAAAAATGTACATCACATTTTGAACTATAGAATGCGTGGGATGAATGAGATATGGAACAAATGATTGGATATAGAGTACTATAATAGTACAATTTCACTGAAATACAATGGATATAGCATAATTGTTTACTCATATAATGGATTTGAAACGAAATGAAACCGTACTTTTGATGGATATAGAATAATTGAATTTTTTCATATTTTTGGTGTATATAACTCATTATTGATGAAAAATGGATATAGAAGACTATGATTCTCAGCTGACGATATGATGATGAAATAATTCAATTTTGTCAATCTTAGCAACAGATTTATTGGGTAATAGAAAAACAAAATTTATTGGCCGATGTCATTTTACACAAAAAAAATTAACAACTATTTCATTGTATTGAATGAACACCTCAATGTACCGGGTGTCCACGGAACGTGGCTCACCCCCATAACTTTTATGTTTTTGAAGATATTCAAATAAAATTTGGAAAATTTGTATGAGACGTTGAAAAGGGGAACATTCTCCATGAAAATTGAAAAATAAAAAATGTTATTTATTTGTAGTATCTAACAGAAAACAACTACTTTCCCGGCACAAGCCACGCTGGACATTGAACTACATCTGATAGATATTGTGAAAAGACTCTAACTGAAAGAAAAGAAAAAATCTGAAAGTGAAAATTCGCATTTTCATACAGACAGTTGATTTTTTAATTTTCTCCAGTTTCCATTGAAAAAATCATTGAATAAATTAGATATCACAGAAATCGTTCATTTCATTGAAGAAAGTCGCTTCTCTCGCATTTAATCCCCAATACATTTTGGTCGACGAAAATCTATTTCGCTTTGCCAAGCCCTTCAGGGGGATTGATAGGATTGGAAAAAATAGGCTCTTCGGAAACAATTATACACATCAGGGATGGATATGAGAAAAATATTTCTTCTGCGGTAACACTTTGAAAGTTATTATTTGACATAGACCTGTCATGGGCATTGCACTTCGAGTTTTCTTCGAAAATATGAATAGGATATTCATAAAATCTGTTGTGGAATCATCTGCGGCTGAAAGACAAACTTTAGCCGCTATTTTTTATCGTTCAAGAAAACCTCTTGGGAGGTATTCATGTTGAAAAGGGCAATTGAATTACTGCATCCATATATACCAAGGGTTGTGAGTTGACATTATTCACAACTCTGACTGAGAAAAGAAGTTATCTATTTTGACCAACTTGTAGTTTACAAATGCCTGAACCATGATTCATGGTAACTACAAGCGGTTTCTAGTAGAATGATCATTAGATATGTCATCATGTTTTTTGTTTTCAGCTAACAATAAATATTGGCTCCATCGCAAATGGTCCATCGCTTGGCCTTTCCACCATGGGCATTCTTCTTCCTTGGGTTAATGCTCAGGTAAATTTATCATACGGTAGAACTTTAAGACTCTCATAACAATAACTATAGAACCCCTATTCTGAAAGACAATCTGTTACTATAATTGGACTACAGTTTTATAATTTTAATCTTCTACCATTCTGAAAAACAATACAGGGTGTAATCTAACCACTTGCACTCTCGTGAATGACGGGTGTATGATGCCATTTTATGACGACTGGCAGGGGTGAAAAATTCGAAAATAAATTTGGATTGTTTAAATTGTGTTGGAAAATTCGTTAAAAAATTTGGGAACCGCTGTCCGTCGAACGTCAGCTGACCGAAGAAGAGTCGCAATAATACTGGAACTGCCGGATGGATAAGAAACTGTGGAATTTCGAACAGCTGTTTCCAAGATTTTCCGAATTTTCCAACAAAATTTAAACTTTCCACAATTTTTTTTCGAATTTTTCACACCTGCCATTCGTTATAAAATGGTATTATATACCCGTCCCTCACGGGAGTGCAAGAGGTTAGATTACACCCTGTATATCATAATAGTTCCGTTATAGTACAAAATTTTACCTACTTCACTTCTGAATGATTTCTTGCCAAACTGATATCATATTTTTTCGGAGCAAATTCATGTTGGTATGTTTGTGCAAATTTTCTTCTCACAATATTGTTCAATTAGGTTGAGGTCTCAAAAAAAAAACTTCTGGAGTTCTGTACCGTAATTACAGACGCCTTTGGAGCTTGCATAATATTGAATATCACATGCCCTCAATTATAAAAAAATGTAAAAACTGTCATTATTGCTCTCGGAAACAAACTGTATAATAATTATTCTATGCCCCAGGTTTACTACCACATTTGTATAGGTATTATTTGAAACCAGTGTGAAGCTGGCAGCTAAAGCTAGCAGCCAAATTTTCCAAACATTCCCGATTGATCAGTGGCGGGTGTCCCTCCTTTTTTTCGGGTACTGAAATTGTATTGAATTCAAGATTTCATGAAATTAACTGCTCGATACTACATGGTGTCAGTTATTATTTTAATATTGAACATTATGTGAAAGTAATAGATAATCATAAAATTGAACTGTTGGGTGTAAAACCTGGAAAATTAATTTGTATTTATGCCCCGATGGCAGTATGGAAAGAACATGTTGGAAAAAAAATGAAGTTTAGAATAACGCTGTGTGGATTTTTAAATTCATCCGAGGCTTCCACACTGAAAAAAAATTATTCTATATTATTTTTTTTTTCATCTTTTTCTCCAGACACTATTGTGTCAGGTGCAATCCTTTGCACCTCCAGAACAACCCTATACCAAAATAGTTCCATTCTGAACTGTTCTGTAGCTTCCTGAGTAATTTGCTCAAAAATAAAAAGAATAAACAAAATCATCTGTCAAAACCGATTACAGAGTGAAAATTTGAAAAGTTTGAAAATATAATAAAATTATTTTCTGTCCCTGCCAAAGGGTGGAACTGAAAAATAAAAAAAAAATTGAAAATTCAATAACATTATTTTCTCACAAACAAAATATCCTGTCAACTATTATTTTAAAGGAATTTAATTTAATTTTTATTTTTGTTCATAAATAAGCTGTCGCTTTATGAACTGATGATGTGAATCACTTGTTACTTTTAGTATGATTGATTAATCTGATTGATTGATTGATTGATTGATTGATTGATGAAGGATGCGGAGGGATCTTGAAAAGCACTTTGGTATATTTTTGTAGCAGTTGAAATCGAAAGTATCCAAGTGATTTCCAAACGCAAAAACTAATTCTACTAGATGAGAAAATTTTCTTGCTAGTTACTTCTGATATTCACTGAAAATTTTTATTGAATAATGTTACTCAATAATATTGTCTTTTGTGGATGATATATTTTTTTTATATTTTAATTTAAACAAGAGCAAACAGTAGGTACTTATGTGTTTCAGGGCGCTCTAATCGGGAGTGCGACGTCACTGATATTCATGTGCTGGGTTTGTTTGAGAGCACAATCGCTGGTTGCATCTGGGGATGTGACTTTTCCTGAAAAGCCGGTATCTACAGAAGAATGCCACTACCATTTTACCACAAAAGCATTGACTTCCAACAATCTGACCCATACCGAGTGAGTAATGAAGTGAGATAAACTGAATAAGTAGAATAAGAAAAAGTAACAGGGAAATTATATTATGCTTATGTGGAAGATTCATGAGTAATGGACATGTCACTGAATACATGAGTAGAAGGCGGCTATTATTATTATTATTTGTCGTTGCTCTCCGGAAACCTTACTGATTTTTGGTGGCGTATTCACTTTTCAGCTGTAGGAAAACCCTGACAACCAGCTGTGGAAAATATTTATTGACGTTCAATATATGAAGTATTATGGTGAACATACTTATAGGATGAAACAGAAGTTTCGTCTATTATTTTTTGTGAGGACAGAGGGTGAGACCGAAAACTTATATTCAAATTAAATCCTAGGCGAATATTAATTATGAAGTATTTTTTCTATGAAAACGAGACAAAGTAAATGGGTTTAGTTTTCCAGATATTCCAGGTATTGCAATGGTGAACTTGTCTGACATTATCATGCTATTGCCTACACCGATTAAGATGCAGATGAAACGGTTAAGCAGATTCCTCTGTTAATTTCGATAATATAAATATACGTTAATTATTATTACCATTTTCAAATATCACTTTATTAGTTTTATTCACAGTTTCGAATATTACTTCATTTTCACAGTTATATTAAGTGTGTCTCGCTGTACCCGACTTGCGATACACAGTGAGACAATTTAATTTTTTTTTTTATGGTTTGTAATACAAAATTTTCGTGTTTATTTAATTAAGTTACTACACGATTGCTAATAGATAATCCATCACTTCATAACATCGCATCCTCATTTGCAGTTATTATTTACCACTAGCTGCAACATCCGGCGTTGCCCGGTAAAAATATATAATAATGATAAAGATAGCGGTTCCAGCAGACGCTGTTCTGCTCGCCGACTACCATTGTCGATTTTATGGCGAAGGCGCTGGTAGCTGTTTTCAACTAATGAATAAAAAATAATATATATTTCATCTTTAAAAAAACACCCTTTAGGTTAAAACAGGAGCTTTCTCGTTCGAGGGGGGATAAAGGGCTATCACACTATAGTCCCTTTATCGTGCCGGGACTCCTTTTTAAGTTTTAGCGGCACGCACATTTTATCAACTTAGTTTTATTATACTATATGATTACCTGCTCATATTGCTTGAAGCAAAAAACGTCTGACTGTTGCCTACCTTTCCCCACACATTTTTTATGTTTTTTTTTTAACTTGTAATTTCCCAAGTGTTCGAATTATTCAGCGAAGAACGTAATTTTCTTAAAAAATTCATGTATGCGATAAATTTCCGGCAATTATTTCCAGCACGCGGGGTTTCGGTAAGAAAATTTCACACCAAAATATATTGAATTATATAGACCTGATTTCATATGACTTGGAAATTATTCTAAGACAAAAGAAGTTATAACATCAGTGGGCCATGGAACAAAAAAAAACCTCTAGTTTCATTGACATCTCAAACAGTTAGTCTCAATATTTCTAGTTTCTATTGTTGTAAAGATGTTTTCAAGGTGTCAGAAGAACAATATTGCGAAGAATACTTTATAATTAAATAAGATATAATGGAAAACAACAAAAATATACCCACATTATGCATAAATATTGTGAATGAAGTTTGTATATTGTTACAGTGAGCAGTTCATGATATATAGATTGTCCTACATGTGGTACTGCTTGCTGGGGGTATTCATAGCGATGTTTGTTGGATTACTCGTCAGTTTTCTTACCAAACCATTAGACCCAAGAGATGTGGATCCAAATCTTCTGGCACCGTTTGTCAGGAAATGGATTGAACCCCGAAAATTCCCGAATCAACCAGATGATGGCATTATCTACGCTTATGGAACCACGATGGATGAAAATGTAATTTGACTCCTTCATTTTTAATTACTTCTGGCGAAATATAATAAACTAATATAACGAACTTATATAATGAAAAAAGTTAAGAAATGAATGAAATCAACGAACTGGAAACGGAATAGTTACAGATTTTGTGTTAGATCGTTATTACCGATTAGAGCTGAAACTGTATATTGGTCAACTCATCTTTGGTCTGGAATTTGTTAAAAATGTGTTATTTTCTTCAACCAGATGTACCGGAAATGTCCTGGCACAGTTGTTCAAGCTAAGGATGACAAGGGCCGTACCCAAGCTTTCAAAACAAAATTCCAAGCACAGTCAAGAAATTTACTGAATAACCCTTTCAAGAGCTGTTAACGATGACAGTATTATCAGAACATTTCAACTTACGATGGTTCCTTTGTTGGCTTAGAATTGGTGCAATTTCAATAAACTAGCTTTTCGAAATTTGCATCTAGGAAAAAAAGTGTGATGTTGTGGAATTTTAGGACATGGGGAGTGAATGTTGCTATTTGCTATTTTTTTTTGAATAGTTGGTGGTTGTTCAGGGGGGACGTGTTCTCGAATAGTACTCTGTTTACACTCTCGGAAATTCAGATTATGGGACTATATTCCAATAGTTGAGATGATCTACAGTAAAACAAAGATGCCCACCATCAGTATATCGAAAACTGTATTATATGGTAGTAAAAAACTAAACAAAATTGAAGAGATCAAAAGCGTAATGAAATGGAAGTATCATTGAATTTACAAATAAAAGCACTATAAAAAAACCGTTTTTATTAAAACAGGATCGTGTTTAATTTATTATAATGTATGGTTGATTGATAATCAATAGTCGGATAAAAAACTGATATCATCACTGAAAATTTCATAAAAAGTTGCTGTGAAGAATTGTTTTTCATTTTGTTCCAGTAATGACGATACAAAATAAAAAAAAAAAAAAATTAAAATTCATATTTTCCGAAATTAGTGTTTTACACATTACAAATTTTATACTGCCATATGAATGATTGTTCTGCCACACAACTTCTCATATAACTAAAACTTTATGTAACACCATTTTCGATATCTACTGTATTTTCAAAAATAACCTATCAGTTCTAAAAAAGTTCAATCATTTGTATTGCGAATTGATTCATTATTTCTTTGATTTTACAGAATTCGGCTTCGAATTTGGATGCTAGCAGTATCCCTCTGAAGACCAATAATGGAACACAACCAAAACTTGTTGACCAGTGATTGAAACAAATGACTGATTCAGACGGTTCGATGATATGTTATTGATTTTGTTTTGTTTTAATTAAATATTTGAAATGAAATCCTGTTTGGTTCTTTGATGATGTTTTCAACTTGAAGGTGCCATTGAAAAAAAATCAACTTTAAAACGCTCTTTTTTTCGTTACTGACCAAAAGCTATAGTTATTCAACTTTAGTATTCCTAGATTGAATTTAAATCCCAATATATAATAATAATAACGTTTATTATTCATAATTCATTGCTACAATAAGTAAAGAAATGTATACCCATTTCTTAATAACTATTGTTATCAGAGATACAGTGTTTTTATGCCTCGGGTGCCAGTTATTTGAAGTGCTCCACTTCAAATTCAATTTGGAGAAAGTCCCAGGCAGCTTCAGATAGATATACGATATTCCAGTGGTCAAATATGGTGACGCAAGAACAAAGAGAGATACTGTAGGCTTTAATTATTAAAACCCTTGAAATTTATGGATACCTGCTAACTTTAGAATTCTGTTAGCAAGATTATGTCATGAAAATGAAAGAAGAGATACGGCGAAAAGTTGTGATATTATTGTTGTTGTTTTCACATTGACAATCAACTGAAATGTATCTTACTCAATGATAAATTGGTAGGTACTGATATCTGAAATCACTTAATAAAAAAACTCCCAGTCGGGGAAACAACTTCTGCACGGTAAGCGGGTTCCTGGTACTTTCAGATTCTACAGAAGGTAAGGGGGCTTCCGGAGATGCTATACGTATGTTCTAATAAGGATGTTTCGTACCCAGTATATCTTTAGTGTCGTCAGACTTGAACCGATGTGCTCTCATTCAATTAAATATAATTTCAATCAGCTTACAGTAACGCCCTGTGAATCGTATTTCACCCCCACAAACGACTTCATTCACGGCACGCAGAAAATTAGGCACTTAGGCTGGTTTCAGACTAGGCGAAACGTGGAGCGCGGAGCGCGGAAATGTCAAATTTTAATTTTAGGCCAATCGGAACGTTATAATTTAATCTCAAGCCCGGCTGGATCGGCCTAAATTTAAAATTTGACCTTTTCGCGCTCCGCTTTCCGCCTAGTCTGAAACCAGCCTTAGACTAGTTTCGGATAAGCTGCAAAATACAGACGGGAGTTCGTGAAAATCTAGTCCCTGACAAATTTTCAGCCAGCAGCAACTTTATTAACACCTTACGAACACTATGCAATTAAACTTCAAGAGAAATCTGGTGTCGCCAATGGGATTACTACACAGATAAAACGTTCGTCTTGTAGCAAAGAAATACGTTATCTTAACCAAAAATTATCTTCTGCGAAAGACATAATCTCCAACAAAAGAAATAATATCTTAGGTAAATATTTTAATTATATTATCTTGCGATAAAGAATTATTTATTTCATCTAAGATATTACTAGTTCTTCTAGTTGAAGATATTACCGACTCTATTTATGACAACATTCATTTGGACATATACAAGATCATGGCGAGCTTGATTTGATTTCGTTTGACCTTATTTTAAGAGAACTCTTTTATCTTTGTACCAATGCACCGGAAAACTGGTTTTTTATTGTTCCTTTCGAACCTAAATGTCGAAGGAAATAGATGAAAATCATAAAGAGGGCTGATCCATCCACCCAGTGCCAAAAGTTGTTTTTATAGTTCAGTCGACATGTTGAAAGAAGTGGTGTTAGGTGAAAAAAGGTCGGAAGTTATTGAAACTTTAGGATGTTGTTCAGGGATGGTTAATTAACATTTTCTCAAGTTTTGGATCTCGCGGCCGCATAATAGATATTTCCATAAAGACGAGCCAAATAAATCTACAACAAAATGAGCAAAAATGTGTTGAAGAAGTCAATATATCACCAGAATCAAATGTTACAAGTGGCCAAGGTATTATAAATCAGTAATGGACAAATGAAAAATAATATATTTCTGTTATTATATACGTGGTCAGTTACCCTCGCGCGCCTATGGAATAACAATGACGGACTCATTGGCACAAATGAAAGAGTAACAGGACAGTAATAATACAGATGCCCAATTTAGGCTCAATTTTCTCAATTTACTTTGCCATTGTTGCTAAATTTAGATAATTCACGGTAGGTAGACGTGTGCTCAATTCAGTACATATTATTAGACCATGAAGAAGGTTTACATTCGAAGAAGTTTTCGAAGATTTTTTGAGAAGTTTTCTGTCGATCGGTTCTCCAGATATATCTTCGATATTACCTACAACAATCTGTGAATATAAGGTGAGCACCATTAATGAAAACTTTCTTCAATTAAATACCTACATCAAGTTATTGAAATCATTTATTCAACCAAGGGTACATATGGTCCATATGGAGACAGAAATATCCGTGGAATATTCTTTGCAACATTTTATATCTTAAACAGCTAGTATATATAATAATAATAATAATAATAATAATATTTATTCGCAGAATGAACAGAAGATAATAAAATAATATATAAACAACATTTCGAATTATATAAATCAAGCTGCGAAACAGGAATGGCAGGCAGTGAAACTGATACAAGTGCCAAGTGACTAGCATAAAAAAAAAATATTAATAAATCTATGTCAGCATGTGAATAAACAACATGATGATAGCGCAATTACTCGTTTTAAAAATTCAATCATTGGCTTGAAGCAGCAATTTTTTTTAAATATTTCTGAATTAATTGGTTGACAGTGTTTTGAGATCTGTTGGAACCTGGTTGTAGAGCTGGTATACTGTGTAAGTGAAGGACCTTTCGAAGATTGAGGTGCCATGAAATGGTGGGGATATAGTTCCTCTAAATCTAGTGTTCACATTATGGACATCACTACGGAAAGTAATTTTATCATAAAGATATGGAGGTGTCTTATATAAAAGTATTTTATGATATAAGCTTACTGTATGCAGTTCTCTTCTTGCAGACATACTGAGCCATTTTGTTTCTTTCAACTTATATGAAATATTCTGATATTTTCTTATTCCATAAATGTATCTAAGACAAGATTTCTGAACTCGTTGAATGCGATTAATCTCTGTATTAGTTAGGCAAGGACCATATATAGCATCACAATAATTAAAGTGAGAAAGTACTAGAGAATCAGTGAGAAGAATTTTGGTGGATTTTTCTAAGACTTGTCGATATGGAAATAACATTTTCAGGTTAGCATATGATCGCTTCACGCATTTACTTATGTGAGATTTAAATCGCAGATCTGTATCCAACTCTAAGCTCAAATTTCTGGCAACTTTGATACAAAATATATCATTACCACCAATTTTAATTTCAATTTCCTGTTCAATTTAAGTTTTATTTTTACCAAAAATTAAAATCTGAGTTTTAGAGGGATTTATAGAAAGTTGGTGTTTTTGTGAACATGAAACAAGCTTAGATAATTCCGAATTAATAACCTGATTTGTTAAATTTATTTCAGTATAGGAAATAGAGAACTTAACCTGAGTATCGTCAGCGTACATATACGATTTACATCCATCAAGGCAACCGGTAATATTACATGTATACAAAGAAAACAGTATAGGTCCTAATATAGAGCCTTGTGGCACTCCACAGCGTATGTTCTTCATATCTGACTTGCCTATGCTAGTTTCAACGAATTGTGTACGATCGATTAGGTAGCTCTTAAGTAAATTGATCGCGCTATATGAGAATCCGATATATTGGAGAATTGCAAATAATAAACAGTGATTTATAGTATCGAATGCTTTTGAGTAATCTAATAAAATAAATGCTACAGCGTATCCTTTATCTATGTTCCTGAAAATATCATCTGTTACATCTAACAATGCAGTAGTACAGCTATATCCGTTTCTGAAACCTGATTGGTTCACGGGTAGTATTTTATAATTTTCAATGTGTGAATTAATTTGAAATTTCATGATTTTTTCTATATCACTCTGTCCTACATTCATGCAAGTTTCCTCCATATCCAACTTTGACAACAGATGACTATTTCTTCATAGATATAGATATCTGATGTCATTGATATTAGGTTCACAATTGAGAAAATATTGAAATCTTAATGATGGAAGTATAATAGTGGTGAATTAATCTCTGTATTAAGCAAGAAATAACAAGCAAATATAATCAAATCGTCGAAAACACGAGCACGAGGGACAGAACATATAAATAACAACTCATAGCATTTTGTTTATTTTTTATATTCTGGTTCTCACGCAAAGGTAATTCCTGTAATGTTCAGAGAACACCTCCCATGTATTGAGTTCCAAAGCATTGCGATTCGTTGGAGGAACGAGCCTTGGAAAAAAGATTTTCGGTATATATTTTGAAATTTTTCAATCCGATAATATCAAGTATCTGGGGATAATGATGGACAGCCACCTCAGATAGGATTTCCATGTGAATAACGTACTGAAAAAACTTCGGAGAGTTCTGTATAAATACAAACAAGTCTCGTTTTTATCAGACCTCAAACAAAAAAAAAAATATTTTTCACAGTCTTGTCGAATCCCACCTCAACTATGGCATTATTATGGATGGGACGGTGTATATAAGACATGTCTGAAATCACTAGAAGTTATTTAAAGCAGATTCCTAAAAATAATGTTAACTAAAAAAAACGATATACCACCGAAGCATTGTACAAAAGTGCGAGTGTTTTCGATTTGAGATAATTTTACTTAATTAATTTAATTTATTCTTCATCGCTATTACTCGTGAATTCAATGAAATGATCTTTCTTATAAGTAAGCTATGAGAAATACGCTACTTTTCATAGCAGTTGTAGAAAACAATTTTTGCCGGCATCTCAACAATAAATAAACAGTGATTGTCAAGGAAACGATTTCATAGTCAATAAGATGACTTCAATAAAAAATTGTTATGCATTTATAAAAATACCGTAGTTTATGATAAGGTTGATTGCGATTTCAGAAAAAATAGTATGTGTCCCTCGTATTAAAAGCGCATTCCCAGACTTCAATGCTTGTTGGCCGAGGCGTCCGGGAATGGAATTCTTTTACTACTAGATGAATAATATACTATTTTCAATAATTCTGCATTTTGGTGGGATATTATTACTGAAAAGACATGTGAATTTTCATGCACGTACATTAATTAATATTGTATTTTTGGTAACTTCTGAGCAGGAACAGCGTCCTATATTTTTTACGTATTTGACAAGAAATGTCCTCAATTTTGTCGATGGTATAGGCATGTAATATGGTTAGATTGACTTCTCATTGCGTGATACTACGACAACGACGGAGATTGAGTTAAATAGTTCGATCCATTAATAAAAACCAGAATGAGGAAATAAATGAAAATCGAAATTTTGTTACTGATATTCTATCACTACCTTATGATTATTTCGTGAATATCTAATGGAAGACTTCTTTTAAGTATTTGTTTCTTGATTACAGTGACCTATTTTTCGCTGGTAGATTCACTACCTCGCTATTAGTATAATAAACTGGTATTCAAATTAAATTATAATAGACAGAGTCTTTCAGGGCTTTTAATCTTTAATTCGAAGTGTATTGGATCAAAATGGTACGAGTATATTTTTTCCTTCTCTTGAATTCTCTTTGAATAAATAATGTGCCATCAGAGTTATACGCAATAAATAATGAATTTGAAAGGTTACTTTTTATGTGAATATGGTGAATTTCTGGTGATCGCAAAGACATATTTATGGGAAGTAGACGTAGACGATGACAAAACAAAACGAAATAAAGTAATACTTTTTTGCAAAAAAAAATTGGGAGATATTGAATTTTAAAGTTTTCAAAACTTTTTTTGGTAATCCCAAACAAAGGCAACTGAAAGCGATTCCACAAAATTTTTCGAATATTTCTGACTGCTTCAAAAACGAAAATTCTTGCCATTTATTGATACATTATGTTCTATATAACGACCCAATTTCGAACACCTTGTAAACATCTTGCATAGTTCCGTTAGAAAGTCAGGAACGAACGAAAAGTTGTCAGAAGATATTTTTTATTTTTTATTTGTTATGATCAAATATACCACGATATGCCTAAACCTGTTTCAAGGTAAAGTCGAAGGTAACTAAAATACCATATTGTAATAAAAATAGTCTTGGTTTCAATAATTAATTTGAGAGCCAAAATATGACTGAAAATATTTATCTGAACAAGTATTCTCTCTAACGCTGTCTAATTTATTTCACCCTGTGAGTTATAATATTACAAGAATCACTTCAATGCACCTTAGTTCTATATAGACCGTCAGATAACGACAGATTTTGCTGCCTCATTTTCTCTCGTGAGCTCATAAAACGAAAATTTTGCGATCGAGCGTGTGCTAGGCAAACCAAAAAAAGAAATTTTCCGGCCGGAAAACTCACCCCACCGGCTGACCGGCTTATGGGGAAATTTGTTTTCGTGTTATTAATAATATCAAATTTTATTCCCCTTATTCAACCCTTTAAGTACCTACGTGAAAACCCAATGGCTTTAGATTGTTCCTACCTGTTAATGAGATAAAATGCCATAAAAAAGGGACTGAAAAAGACTATTGTTTTCTGCACAAGGAAAATGAATTTTTCTGCGATCACATGGAAATATGCCCATTTTATGCACTTTATCGATCAAGGAAGTAGGCCGATTGTAAACACTTTTTCTCACTTTACCTGAGGAAAACAAAGGTCAGGTTTTTGGAGCCAAGGTCTTCAATGTTCTTGAAGAAGAACCCATGCAATGGCTTATCCTTGTGCAGGTGCAGGAGGACCTCAGTCTCCGCAGCTCTGATGTGAGCTTTTTGCTGAACGGGTTCCAACTCGGTGACAGACTTTGGGTTCGCCCGTTCAGTGTCGAATACGAGACCAAGTTCATCAGCTGCCCGGATTGCTGCCTTGAAAAGAAATCCTCCAATCCCTGCTTTTTCATGGTCGCGGACCATGCAGAGAAGGGGATCTAAACTCCTGATGACTTCACAGGCTCCATCCAGCACCATTCTGTTATGTAGACACTCCAAACTCAAAAGACCCGGCCTCCCTGTTGTCTGGGGAAGTATAACCGTGGAACGGACGATTTAGGATGCAAGCTCAAATGAAGATGCATCATTTTTCGAGTTTTAACGTCGAGTTGTCGCAGGTCTTCCTGAGTCCATTTTATTACTCCAAAGGAGTAGAGTAGAATCGGAACGGCAAGAATATTGGTCGCAGCAACTTTGTTTTCCCCCGACAGTTCTGATGACCAGATCTGTCGGAGTTTGTGGTGATACTTGCACGGAGAGAGTTTTCAACTGTGTTTACATCTTGGGAGCGGCGTTGCTCCACTCCCAAGTAGGTATACGCCCAAGTAGGTATACGTCTCTCCGGCATCAAGACGATGTAGGATGCTTAGGTCTACGAGCTGGACATCATCTCCATATTACTATTATTATTATTATATTACTACTTATAATGCAAACTTCAAACGTTTTATTCTATAGCTTATGTTACGTATTGAATTTCATTGATATTTTTAGATAATGATGAACGAGAAAGTTCACGATGCAGTACACTTGGGGGTATTGGACGTTGGAACATCGATGCAACGTTTCGGATGGGTGGATTACATAATGTTCGTGATCATGCTGGCAATAAGTTTAGGAGTAGGCTTATACTTTGGGTTATACAAGAAAACGAAAAATGCCCAAGAGTACTTAGTTGGTAGCCGCACTATGGGTGTCTTGCCCATTTCAATGTCGCTAGTTGCAAGGCAAGTACAATACCCTATTAAAGAATCGCCCATTTGAATTAATTATATTTCAAAGTGTATATTCCTACATCAAAGTACAATAGAAAAAAAAAACGTTTTTTTTTACCTTACTAGATTAGCCATAGTTATAATAGTTATTTATGATACAAGTTCGTAAAGTAGGTTTTTTATACGACAGTTATTATATCGCCAAATTGTAGCAATTACAACAATTTTGTGTTATGAGTTGTCGTCGAATTATCAAATGAACACTTTTAAATAAAATTTAAAGCAAATCACTGTATTTTTCAAGAATGCATTATTGTATTAACAGTGTGTGAAATATTACTTCACGCAGAGTGATACTTTTACGCACTGTTGTAGAAAAACAATTTTACGAGTACCTATCCCAATTTTTTGATTTCATCGTTCGTTTCGCTCTAAATACAGTTCATAGTGATCAGTCGAACTTGGGATATGGAATTCTCATAAAAAATGTAGTTCCAATGATATTTGCAGCTGATTCCTTTTTTTTTCAGTTTCATAAGCGGCATTTCACTCCTAGGAATACCAACTGAAATATACGTGTATGGCATACAATACGCATATATTATTATAGGATTTTTAATTAGCACAATTCTAATGGGAACAATATATTTGCCAGTATTTCAAGGGCTGCAACTGACTTCAACTTATGAGGTAAGAATTTGCTTTGGAAAGAAAAAAAGTTATGTTATAATTCACGTAATATTGTCCTAAAAATATGTCAAAGGTATGTGCACAACTCAACACAAAAATATACTCAACAGCAGGAACTTAGCGAAACATTTTCCAGTCATCGAACATACTGGGAATCTTTTATATTTATTTTGGACACTAGAACATTCTAAATTATAATAATGTAATAATAATTTGTACAAAAAATTGTGTATCAAATCCTGTAGAAAAAAAATCATTCAAATAAGATCTTTTTACAAGGTGCATTTCCCTAGCTTTATTGAGGATGGGTTATATCTAATTGAGGTTCTTCTTTCCTATTGAATTTCTACGTGTAGGTATGTTAAAAAATGTGTGTCAGATAGGTGGTTATTTTCGCTATAGTTTTAATGCCAATAATAATAATAATGACAACAAACCTAATAAAAATTGAACGTGAACCTGTTTTTTTTTTAAGTAGTTCAGAAGTTGGTAGACTAAGTTACTAACATGATTATATAATTTTATGAACGCAATAATTCGTAAGGTTAAATTTATTCAAAATCACGAATAAACGCGTGGATTTTCAAATATTGATTCGATATCTTCGTGGGAGATATATTTTGAAAAGCACGTGCCACATAGACATATTTGAATTTTCAATTTTACTACAGAAAATTTACTAAGTTTTCCAAATCATTTTAGTGACTTGTTTTTTTTAACAAATTCTTTAGAAGTATTCTCAAATTCCAAATATATGGATTATTAAGTCTCAATTGGTTTCTTTTTCAGTATCACGAGAGAAGATTTGACAAAAAAGTACGATTGTTTGGATCCCTGTTGTTCACAATTGGAATGATTGCTTGGTTACCTTTGGTTATCTATGTTCCAGCTTTGGCTTTCAATCAAGGTAAGAGAAAATTTATCTTTTTCAGGAAAGTTTTGAGAATGCTGTTCAAAATATGTTTTCTCCAAAATTAATGAGACTAGAGAGTTCAGATTCATCTTCCGACACTAGTGTTAAAAGTGATTTTGTGAAAAGGTCAGTTTTTAGTTCATATGTCAATGAATTAAAAACGTCATTTTTATTGACAGTTGTACAAAAAATGTATAAACTGTCCTCCATTACGTCAGATGCTGGAAATGGCTATTAGTTGATTCAGATACATATTTAATAAATATTGTTTACTCTAGCCATCAACTCAAAGTTTATATTTCCACGACATTTTCTTCAATCCACACCAAAATATTTTTCAATGATATGGAGTTTTTCTGTTTTCAGTGACTGGAATAAATATTCATCTCACGACACCATTACTATGTGCTATTTGTATAATATATACGTCCATGGTGAGTATAAATCCTCTTTTGTTTGATATTTGTGTGATACTCTTCAAATACCGCCATATTAAAAATTGAAGAAAAATTGTAAAAATCTTCAATAAATCAATATCTTTAATAGTACCTATTATGAATATATGGTTGGGGTACGAACGGAAATATCAAAATCATCTCAACATTTATTATAAATTGTTGGAATCAAAACACTTCTGGTAACGTTGATAACTTCATAAATTCACACATAAAAAAGAAATTCAATTTGGTTTCTGAGTTTTGTCGTGTTCTTCTTTGTTTATTCATCCGAACGTTGTACCTGTAGCCGCGAGAGTCATCTTCATTGGCGTGGTCGAAGTAATATTCGTATCAACTGAAGTTTTGGTTTCTGGTACGCCATTTAAGATGCTGTTTTGGCGCACACTTTCTGCAAGGATGGATAAAACACAGAAGTTAACCAGAACATCAATGTTGATGGTGGTTTCTAGATTTTATACAAAAAATGAGGATGATTTGGCCTTCAACGCTTTTTCCTCTTTGGGCCCGATATATGAAGGGACTTCGGAACAGTACGTTATTTGGGCATACGTTAGAAAAGGGTATACATTTAATTTTAAAATCTTAAGTTTTTTTTCATCAGGTGGATTGGATACATTCCATTAATAGATGGAAGAACTAATTTGAAAGATGTTCGGGATGAAAATTCTATTATGCGTGAGATTATATCCATTGACTGCGGTACAATTGAAAAAGTAAACTGTTTGAGAATGTACTTGATAATAGTAACAGATAATATGTACATTCCAACAAACAAACACCCAATCTCGCATCCTTTCGTCCACAGCATATTATATAATAACGGACTGGTGGGCGTATATTGATCCGGAAGGTAAACAATTACCTGTGACATCGAAAGACACTTCAACCAGGCCCGGTCTGGCCAGGGTGGCTGGTCGGCGATCGCCGAGGGCCTCCGGCTCAAGGGGGCCACAAGTTTGCGACATAATCTTGCAAAAATATTTTTTTTAAAACGATCGCCGCACCGTTCGGCTCGGCTCAGCGAGTGGTAGTGACGCGACAGCGGCGCGGCGCGTCTGCGCCCTGTCAGGACCCAAGCAGACAGCTCAGCCACAGCTTAGATATCTAATCTATCTAAGTATCTATTAAACGTAGGCTAACTATTTTGTCGTGAAAGGACATAGCGTCCTCGTTATATTTCCGGCGGGGGGGGGGCTCAAATCACCGTCTAGCCGAGGGCCACCAATGGAGCCAGACCGGGCCTGAATCTTCAACGCTAAATATTCAATTGAATGGTGCATTTTCTGTCAACTATTGTATAAAAAATAACTAATACTTCAAGTTCGTAAAGTAGGACTTTCTTGTACTTATAGGTGTGAATTTTACTATTTTTATTGAATGAGGCAACTGGTGGATTCACTGCTGGATCGAAAATTACTGCTGAAAATTAACTGCCTAGTTCACACCGGTAGTCTCACTGCAGGCACGAAACTTCGAGAAAAACTTATTCCACATTGCACAGACGAAATTTGTGTAATTCAGAACTCGTAGGTGGTACTGCACACTTAAAATCTTTTCTTCTTGATGGCGTCTTTGTGTGTCACAAACACGGTCCAATTCAGCAACACGTTCTGTCCACTCTGCTGATGCTGATGATGATGACGAAGAATCGGCAGACATCAGTGACGAAGACATCGACTCGTAATCGGACGTCGGATCGTTACACTCGAATTATACTCCACCAATCATGATGATAGACCGTTAAAAAAACTCGTTACAAAAATGTCCCATACTAAACTTCTTCTACGACAGCCATTGTATTGGCATTTGTAGCAACTGTAACATGACTGATCAATCTTATGAAGTTCAGAATTTCGTTTGTATCATCATGATGACTTCCGAGTGAAATTTCAGTCTTCAAACTGTCTTTTTCAAGAATTGCTAAGTGTATGAACAGTGTCAAAAACATAATTTTATGCACAATTGCTGTTTTTACACACTGCAGCTACATACATATAGTATCACTTTACGAACAATGAATAGTGTGCTAAAACTACGTTTACGCACTGTCGTAGAAAAAGTTACTTTCCAACCAACATTTTTTTCAATCTGTCATGGAATGACATTTATTCTAGAAATTCTAGAGCAAAACACTGATTAGTTTCGGTGGTAACGCATTTTTATTTCAGGGAGGACTGAAGGGTGTTGTTTGGACAGATGTTATTCAAATAGTGATTATGATGGGAGCTATCGCTTTGGTTGTGATAAAAGGGACTCTTGATATTGGAGGAATCGAAAATGTGTTACATAGGAATTGGGAGAGTGGTAGAATAGAAGGACCAAAGTAAGTAATGCAGACTATTTGAATCAGACTTTTTTCATTTCGTATTGAAGCAATAGATCCAGAGGCATGGCCTGCCAAATCTCCAGATCTGAATCCATCAAATTTTTATTTGTGGGGCATTTCAAAAATCAAGTATACAATGCAAAGAATGCAACGAATGAGATTCTCCACGAAAATATTGTAAAGTTATCCCAGAAGAAGAAATGAGCAAAAGAATACAGTATTTTCTTTATGGAAGTCATTATTATGATTATTATTTTTGTCAATTCTGATATCAGTATAACTTGATCTTCATTGTATTTTTTTGGAACAGTATGTCATTGCTTTCAATACAATTTTAGATTGAGTAAACATTTTAATCATTGGTAATATTGAGATTATTGGTTTTTATTATCATCATATTATTAGTATACTTAATACTTTTTCAGTTTTGACTTGAATCCTTTGTCGAGACACACCATATGGGCATTGGCTATTGGCGGTGGAGCTCATACGTTACAAAGTTCGGGGGTTAACCAGAACATGATTCAAAGATATTTGTCGCTTCCATCTTTGAAATTTGGACGAAGGTAATGATACGTCTCGGGTTACAGGTGATATAGTTTTTGAAAGAAACTATAGGTAAATAATATGGTAAATTATAAGTAGGTAATCGGAAAATATCCATGCTTTCTATGGTTCTTTCTTGTTTGGTTTGTTAAAAATATTTTACTATTATTGTAGTGAGAATTGGATGAATTTGTTAGTTCCACTGAATTTTTTGCAATGTTGAGAGAACAATAATGTTTCACAAACATGAACAAATTAATTGAAGTGAACATTGTTGACTGGTAGTTTTCAATACCTAGGTACAGCTTGGAAAATCTAGCAAGGAATATGAAATCGGCACACGACGTCCAGTTCGGTTTCAGTATGTTACTGTTCTGTATGGACTTTGAATGAACAAAACTGAATCAATTGGGAACTTCCACAATTGTACGTTTATGGATGTTCACCACATGTAGAATGCTGGACTTGATCTGTTACATTTTTGGTCTTATGTCGAACCAAGCCATGTCGTGTATAAGTATCATAGCTCATGGATTTTGCCGTCATCCGTTCAGCACAAAAGTTAGCGCTAGCTGTTACAGAGCGCCTTCACTAGATGGACCACTCCGCACGACATCGTTGCTTGCACCGAGCAGGTTACCTTAAGCAGACACAAGCGACTAGTAAAGCAAGCATGTTCTCAGGTAGCACAGACTAGCAGAGACATCCGAAGAGCTCCGAAAGGAGCCAGCCGAAATAAAGGATAACTTGGAGATGGTCCTTTCTCCAGAATTCACACGAAGTCGTCTCCACAAAGTTTAATAAAAGATATCAGGATATAAATACTACCTCAACAAGACATGTTTGGAACATATATATGTTCATCTTCAGTTTACAGTACAAAAGAAGAGGGAAGAATGTGTGGGGACAAAACATTTAAATTTTAACTAGGAACTATCAACTACATCTTGTTTGAAAAACAATATAAAAACTTCATAATTAATCTGATGAATACAGTTTCATCAGTTGAACGAATACAATTCATTGCTTGGGTGAATACTCTTCATCCGTTTGATGAATGGAATTCATTGCCGTAACGAACTTATTTAATGTAGTTGATCATGATATCAACCAAAGCATTCATTAATATTATTAAAGATTTGTATACATAGTATAGATACCCAGTGGTACATTGACATAACTATTGCATTCATTGGACCAATATTGATGAAATATTCATTGAGCAACTGAACTTTTTCATTGTAGTCAGGTAACAATTTTTTTCTGTGTAGGCAACTGCATGTCTGAAACACTTTCAGCTTGGTTTGCGTATGCCGTAGACCTCTCATCAGTGATTACCTTTGAAAATTCAAAAATTTGTGTATTTTCTCATTTCGTTTCGTTTTGTCATCTTCTACTTCCCACTTGATTTTCGCTCCAATTTCGAAAACACCCTGAATAAACTTTCTAGAACGCAGTTCTTGTCAAAACAATATCATTCAACAACCATTCTGTTTTAGGGCACTATGGGTCTTCTTTCTCGGAGTAGCTCTTATTGTGATATTCTGTTCATATTGTGGAATGCTGATTTATGCCACGTTTCATAAATGTGACCCACTTACAACAATGGTTAGAAATATACAACAATTTTTGAGCTGTAAGTATATTTATGATTAATTTGATTTTTTAGTTGGCACGGGAGAAAGATCAGCTCTTACCCCTTTTGGTAATGGAAATTTTGGGAGATATCCCTGGATTATCTGGTGTATTCATAGCTGGGATCTTCAGTGCTGCATTAAGGTAAAACAAAATTATCATTTTTCAATAGCTGATATTCAGTAGGTATTGTTACGATCTTGTAGGTTCTACAAGTGATTACTACAGAAATTTGTCAAACTATCTGACTGACTTTACCAGATTGGACTATTTTTCCGGTTCATAATTTGCCGAAGAAAAACCCTTAGAAAATTATGATGCAGTGGCGTAGTCAGAATTTTTCTTTGGGAGGGGGTAGCTAATATAAAAAGTCTTATACGTAATAACATCTTGAAATTTGTGATGCAAACTTACAAGGATTTCGGGGAGATGAGGCTTGCTCATCTTCCCTCCAGTAGATGGCCACTTGATGACTAAAACACCTGTCGAGGTGTTGGAAATAGCGATTTAGAGTTGGGATAAAACTACAGTGTATTTAGTTCAAACAAATCATTAGACTGACTGTCATATTCATGACATCAAATAGATGAACCAAATTTAAAACATCTATACAAAATAACAACGAAGGTACAGGGGGTAAATTGGTTCCGGGTCACCCGGAATACTTAAACTTTTCATAAAACATCTTGGTCATAGTGAATGAGTTGATCCAAACGCTCATATAACTTTTTTCGTGATCTTTCTTGCTCTCATTCTGCTCTTGTGGTACTGATGGAAGAGTGTCACTTAAATGGCCATTGTGTTATTTTCAAGTAATTGAAATAATACATTATGTGACAAGTATTATGTATAAAAGTCCTTTCATTAACGAGTTTCTAAAGAAGTTTATCGATGCGTTATAGGTATAACGTATTTTTTATGAACTCATATTCCAATAGCACATTTGTATTTTTTTGAGATGATTTTTCTTAGTTCGTCATGACAGTTTCAATTGACAGACCAAGACCTAGTGGTTGACTTTTGTTTCTTCGATTTCAACTCCAGTATTGCTATTTTTGTCGTTTCATTTGCAACTCTTTATCATATCATTCGTACAATAATTTATATCATTTCCTCTGTAGTTCATATATCATTTAGCGCGGGACATATATTCAGTTGAGTGAGTAGAAAACAAGTTTAGAAATAATAATAGTATATTCTGTTATATAGGGTGTATCTTAAATGATGTCATTAATTTCAGGCGGTGATTCCTTGTCACATTTTATGAAAAGAGTTCATATAAACATGTGTCTTGACTTGCTTCGTTTCCGAATAACGGGGTATCAACTGCGACGCCACTGGCATTAAAATTAAAAATCTAATATCATAAAAAGAAGCCCCTTGTCATTATTAACACACACAAAGTTTAATCAGAATCGGCGTGAAGAATATCAAATAATTCATTAAAGACCGATTTTTTACTGAACTTTTGACACTTCGTTACTCGGAAACGAAGCAAGTTAGGACACACGTTTATATGAACTTGTTTTCATACAATGTGTGTATCATTTAGGATACACCCTGTATATTATTATCTATAAAATAATGATCATTATAAATTACAGTTCACTGTCTACTGGACTCAACGCAATGGCTGCTGTAGTGCTGGAAGATTTTTATAAACCTTTCTTCAAAAAAAAATTGTCTGATAAGCAAACATATTTACTCATGAAATTCACAGTCCTCTCAATGGGTGCCGTATGTGTGGGACTGGTGTTTGTAGTGGAAAAGCTAGGAGCCGTTTTACAGGTATGAATGTTCGTAATATTGTTTGACCTGATCAATATCCCATTACTATCGAGATCTTCGATGAATATGTATTTTTTTTTTCGTTCAAGCTTGCCATGAGTATTGGAGCCATTGCTAACGGTCCATCGTTGGGTTTATCTACAATGGGAATTCTTCTTCCTTGGGTTAATGCAGAGGTACGTTGAGCAAAAGAAACACATTCACAATGATTCACCGTGATTATCTTAAAAAATAATGAATGTGTTTGAATTAGATCTGTATCAATTTGATTGGTTTCTGACTTCACTAATCATTCTGGGAGAGGGGGTGAAGGAAAAAAAATCAAAAATTTTAAATTGAAATAATATGTTCCACTATGTCGTCACATGGAGTGATGTTGACATTCGGGTTTTGTGAATATTTGATAGTTGACAGAGGGTTTGAAAACGCTTCGAAACAAATTGTGTCCTTGGTCAGAAAATGCTTAATCCAGTCAAACAGTGAACAGTGAACGGAGTAACTGTAAACATCTCTCTTGAAAATGCCAACCACACGTGTTGGCGAAACGTCGAGTACATCGCACAATAAAGGTCGGCCTAAAAACCCGAAAAACCATCGTTCTAGTCAAATTATTGTTCATTAGAACTTCTTTAAACTGTTTGGTTAAGGGTAGCAAATTCCTGGTGTAGCGGCTGCAAAATAAGCTGTATTTTAGTTCGAAAATATGAATAGGACATTCATAAAGTCTGTTGTGGAATCATCTGCGACTGAAAGACAAACTTTAGTCGCCATTTTCCATCTTTATTGTATTTTTTAACTTTGTCGTTTCCTCTCACCTTCAATTACGGATCTTGTTCAAAGTCTAATTATCACCAAATATTAGCAGTTTTAGTCAAAGGCTTTGGATCCTACAACAAGAAATAATAATTAAATTACTGAAATTTGCTCTTGAATCCAACCAGTGCTTGTTATTTTTACTTATTTTATTAAACGAAATAAGATGCAGTCCCCACAACATACATTTTTTGATTCTAGAAAATTATACAGTGTGCTTTCTCCACAAAAATAAGTGGAAAACTAAAAGAAATTTAGGAAATTATCTTTTTATGTGTGGGAAAAGTGCAAATGCCACCTTTGGACATGGACAATCAGATCTAGTATTCGTCCGTTTTTTTCATCAAATCTGGGACTGAAGCTATTTCGAGAATGATGTTTCATTCTATTCCCTCAGAGGCCAGTGATTCTACCTCAATTTCTTGTCATTTTGTGAAAACTACATTCGCTTACTTCTATTGTGGAAACTCTTGTCACAGTCGACCTTTCTTCAGCAACTTCAAATATTTCTAGGTCAGACAATAATGAAAAAAATATGGTCATATGAAACTATATACAAAATATTCCAAATTCAAATAAACGAATAGTTCATTTTCCAAACAGAAACCACATGAATAATGTAATGAATGAAAAATCGATGACATGTGATTAATCGACTGATTGTCTTGTACATTCAAACCTACTATTATGGAAAAGATTAAAAAACGATGTTCACAACTCGGTGATTTGTTTTATATAAACTGCCGTATGATATATTAAAATTAAAAATTTTATTTGAGTCATGGCAGTTTTATAAATACATATTTCACGATAACACTTTCCTTCCGAAGAAAATTGTGAAGACTGTGTGAGTGAGTGGGTACATGTAATTTGGTTCCCAGATTAAAAAGGGTCAGATAATAGTTATTTATGATACTAGTGTGTTATTTTGAAAATAAGTCACGCGAGAAAGATTTATACCACGAGGCCGTCACTAGTGAGTTATGGATTATAACTCACTAGTGTGTTATTTGGTAGTTTACTTGTCTAAAGTGACATTAATAATGACAGTCATAACTGTCATGTGTTGGATAAAAAAATGTATCCAACACATGACAGTTATGACTGTCATTATTAATGTCACTTTAGACAAGTAAACTACCAAATAACACACTAGTGAGTTATAATCCATAAGTCACTAGATATAAATGACTAGATATAAATCTTTCTCGCGTGACTTATTTTCAACATAACACACTAGTATCATAAATAACTATAAGATAAATAGTTTTTGTAGAAGTTTCGTCAAAAGTATTATTGAAGACTTGCCAATGAAAATACCCCTATTGTATTTGGAAGTCCGCATTAAATATGATCCGCATTTGTTATTAAATATTAATTCTTTTTAATTATTCCGACAAGCAGTACTAATTTCTAGCTATTAGCTATTATTGGAAAGATCAACAGAAGTGCAATAATTCGAAATATTATTTGACTTTCAAAGTTTTTTTTTTTTATTTCCAGGGTGCACTGATCGGTGGAATTGCATCTTTAGCTATCATGTCTTGGTTATGTTTGAGCGCTCAGAGTTTGATTTCTTCCGGTGATCTCACATTTCCCGAGAAACCAGTATCTACAGAAGGATGTCATTATCATTTCATCCCAAAATCTTCCTTCCGTCTAAATATCAGTGAAGTTACCCATACTGAGTGAGTTTCGTTACATACTCATTAATTTTTTCATCAATTCAGAAATAAGGGATACAAACAGAATTAAGAACCTAAAAAGAGTATCCACCGTAGTACTATAAACCAACATTTGCCAACAGATATACATACATACCTAGTTATAGTGGAATCAATGTGAATGACAATTTCTATGATAATAGGAATAATTTATTTATTTATCCAACACATGACAGTTATTACTGTCATTATCAATGTCATTTCAGACAAGTAAACTATCAAATAACACACTACATAACTCACTAGTGTGTTATTTGATAGTTTACTTGTCCAAAATGACATTAACGACAGTCATAACTGCCATGTGTTGGATAAAACATTGTATGCCACTCGTGTATTATGTTGCCTAAGTCACTTAATCTTTCTCGCGTGACTTATTTTCAACATAACACACTAATACCATAAATAACTATTCTTTTCAACTTTATTTAAATATTGAATTCAACAATAACACAATAAAATAAATGATTTATTGTCGTGTTTCAATCGTAAAAGTTTGTTTGTCAATCAATATCTGTGTACAAACCTTCTTAACGCGCGTTTTCGATTCGCACACGCTGTGGCGTGCTTTAAATAGGTAAAAAGGGGCACCAATTGAAAAAACCTATTAACCTAGATTATAATTTTGTTTCCAGTGAGGAATATATGATATATAGATTATCATATTTATGGTATTGTTTGATTGGGACCCTAGTGGCCATGGTGATAGGACTATTGGTTAGCTTCCTGACTAAACCTCAAGACCCAAGAAAGGTGGATCCACAGCTGTTAGCTCCTTTCATAAGGAGATTCATTGATTTCAAGGAGAGGCCCAAAGATTGTGAAATTACGACTGTTCTTACATCGCCGTCTGGGTCTTATAATTATAATGTGAGTTTTTTGTTTTCACATACTTTGAAGATGATGGGATTCAAAATTAAAATATTTATAATGTGACAATATAAGTAATACTGATATACTGTGTGACCCATTTTAAAATGGAAGCCCTCTTATCAAACATACACATTTCAACCGACTTTTTTATGTTCTGGTCCCTTCTGGTCCCTACGAAAAGGAAAATCGTATGATATCCAGAGAACATCATGAAAGCCAAGGGAAAGTAGGTAGGAATTGGGTTTTTTCTTGAATTTCTGCATGCTGTATGACTCTGGAACACCTCCCGAGTTTGGCATTTATTGAAAAAACGAGCCCTTGGAAAGAGATGTTCGGAATGTCTCCAAAGTGACAGCATATACATACAAATTCTGAGTTCGACGGCTCAGTCTCGATGGGACCGCTTACTGTTTGGGCTGTACTCCATATAAAGGAACAGGACAGGACTTGCGGAATTCCAGCATTTATTGGTAGAGCGTCTGATAATACTTCATCGACCACCACGTGGAGAAATCAGTCTGAGAGAAAGCTAGATATCAAGTAGTATCAAACGCCTTGGAGATGATTTCCATTCATGACGTTGACAAGTGTCCACTGGGACACTACATTTCATGGATGAGTCTTTATTTCATTTTCAGAGCCAACTATTTTTATTTTTCAATATAAATAATCTAAAAAATAATTTCTAAAGAAAAAACTGACTGCACCACTGGATACACGACATTTTCAAATGGTTAATGTCAAAATCGAGTAGAAATGCGTCAAATTTGAAGATTTTCCCATTAAATCAACCCACCACTACAATTTCAGGCATTTTATCAAAATTCGAACTTCGATATTTTCAATCGTTCAAGATAAGCTCTTGGGCTATATGTTAAATAGGGGAATATTCTCCATGAAAATTGAAAATATGAAAAAAGTGATTTTTTGGTAATATCTAACAGAAAACAACTACTTCCCCGTTTAAAGCCACACTGGACATTGAACTACATCTGATAGATATTGTAAAAAGTCTCTAACTTGAATCTGAAAGTGAAAATTTGTATTTTCATTCAGATAGTTGATTGTTTTTTTTTAATCATCTCCAGTTTTCATTAAAAATTCTTTAAATAAATTAGATAGGGAAGACGTTATTCAAAAATATCACTCACAGAAATCGTTCATTTCATTAAAGTTCGCTTCTCTCGCATTTAATCCCCAATACATTTTTGTCGACGAAAATCTTTTTTGTTTTGCTAAGCTCATCAGGGAGATTGGAAGAATTGGAAAGCAGGCTCTTCAGAAGCAATAACACATCAAAGATGGAAGTGATGGAAATATTTCTTCTGCGGTAACACTTTGAAAGTTATTTTTTGACATAAACCTGCCATGGGCATTGCATTGCATTTTGATTTTTGTTCGAAAATATGATTAGGATATTCATAAAATCTGTTGTGGAATCATCTGCGGCTGAAAAACAAAAAAAAAATCATAAAAGCTAAGTGGTCCTCATTACCCAACACTACCTACAGTACAGTCGTAAATAAACAAAAAATATTATTTTTATGGATTTGTAACAATATGCCTGGAGTCATTCTACAATCTTCTCTCGAATCTCATGGACAGACTTCTCACAAACATTGACCACATGATTTTGAGGCTACGACAGAATTCCCGCGAAAGAGTCGCAAGTTTATATTTATATGACTTTTCTATTTACAGGGTGATGCGAACCACAGTTTAAGTCTTCCAAATGTTGAAAGAAGGAAGGACAAGTCAAACTGCAATATTTGATAGACTTCGTGGAAAGTATTGTTTGTTATGAAAATAAATTGTCACAAAACTTTATGAAGATTTTTTTGGGATACTTTGGTACTTTTCTTTCAGCCAAGGAAAGAGGAAGTGCTTTTTCATCAAAACATAAATGATTCTTGATATGAAATAATATAGGTATTCAATACTACTCCGAATTTGCAGAACTTTTGGAATTTTCTCAACGAGTATATACCAAAATTCAAGATAATTGCCATTTTGACAATATTGCGTTCTTCGGAAGAGGTTGCAAACTGAGATTTATTGCTTTCTCTATGCACTATTCACTTGACCAAAGTTTGAAAGCCTTTGGAATTATTATGAATTGATTGTCTATTTCTATTGGCATATCAAAGGCTATTGAGTATTTGCCATATAAAATGAGAACTTTGACAGGATTTCGTTGTTATTGAGTGTTTTGTTATTGTTATTTTCTGTCGCATGGCAACAACCGTTGAAAAAAGTGCCCTTCTCTACGCTTGTGAAAAAATATTCATTCTAGAACAAAATTATATTTCAACAGCACAGTTCAATTAAGAATATTTTATATACAGTGCGGCTTTTTATAGTCCCCTCTCCCTGTTAACTTTTTAATAGTTGGACGTAAAGGAAAAAATCCATTTGAAAGATATCACCGATTCTGTTTCGAAATCGAAGATATGCGGACTCCTTGACGGCGGGCGCGGGGGGAAGGCACATCAACTTAAAAATTCACTCACAGTTTTTTTGCAACTTGAAAATATTTTGAAGAGTTGAAGATACATTACAATTACTCGACAGATGGCGCAGGGGGCACATTAATGTGAAATTTTCGAAAGGCATTGAAATCCAAATTATGAAAAAAGGTATTCACGTAATTAGAAAATATTTATATGTTTGTAAAGATAATTGAATTCTCTTTTCCACGATGTGATACTTGACTCCCCATGCCATTTGATATTTATAATTTGATGTGTCACCCCCCGTCCCCTACCCTCTATCGATCATATTAGTATTTATATATACTTATATTAAAGATTTGAATTAGACATATGAGTGATTGTTCAGTCAGTCAAATTTTAAAAAATTTCACCGATTAGAGATTCACTCAGATTCTGTATACATAGTCTTTCAACAATCATGGAATGTATATCTCAAGCAAATTGTTTGTTTATTCAGCAATAACACTGATAAAAAGGATTTCTTCAATCAAATATATATATATCCTCTTGAACAGAATCATCTTCTGAAACGAATAATTTTCTAATTGATGAATATACTCTTATTTCAAACTTATTGAACTGGTTGCTTCTTTACATAAATTAACTTGAAATGAATTTGTTTGCATTAATACATTCCAACTCTTTACGCTAGAGAACTCCTACTTGTGAAAAATGCTCCTTTTGACTCAAGAACATGATTTCTTGGCGAAACCCCGCTACCGGAACGACGCGAACCCACGCAAAAGCGCGCACTGCGACTGCCGACTGGGACCTCTATCCTGTTTGCTTTTGCCCGCGTTTGGTATGGGGGTTGTGTTTGAATCATAATTTAAGTTGTTAGTTTTGTATTTGACACAGTGGTTATGTGCAAATGTGCTGCTATAGAAGTGCAATATGGAGGTCCAATTATTTCTGAACGATTTGAATTAAGGTCATTTATGGACCAGTTGTGGAGGTAGGTTGAAGATATTTTTGTTTTCAACAGGTGTGTGATAATGGCGAATGACGCTGTCGTTTCTATATTCGATCGCATTTCTATGCGACACCGAAGAGGTACCTACGTCTGAAATTAAAATATTACAAAACTATTCTCATATATAACCATTATACCTCAATTGTTCGCAGTTGTTCTCTGTTTGTTGAACTGTACCATATGAACATGGCTTCCATGGCATATTTTTATAACCAAGTGCACATTTGTATTGAGCCTCCAAATGCAGATAATCTTGAATCAAAAATGTATTGCATTATGAAGAAGAAGATTGAAGTTGAAATATTCTTGCCTCGACCAACTCACACCATCGAACAAAGAAAGTATTCACAATAGTGTTCATTATCAAAGTTGAAATATTCTTGCACCAAACAACTCATTATTCAGTGAAGAAAGTGTTCATTTGTCTCAAAACAGTTTCCTTTCAAGTGGTCAAGAGGATTCTGTCAAAAAATCAAACTAATATTTGGTTGGACCTATTCAAGAATACAATCGACTTGAATCAATGCATTTATGCATTGATGCAAAATATCCTTTTTATCAGTGTAGGAATATTGCTCTACCTCCCTCAGTTTCTTTTGAAGAATTCAGTGATCATAGTAAAAATGCAAATTTCCTGAATCATTTATGAGTTTATTCAAGTGAAAATTATAATAAATAGGAACAAATAAAAAAATGAATTGGCACATTTCTCCATTATCAGTCTTCAATGAAAAACAATACATTTTCTCAATAACTTCCCGATGCAGTCAAAGACACACCACCGTCGGACCCAACTCCACCCAAGGCACCAGCGAAATGCTTTTTGACGTATGCTTCCAAATCGATATTGAAATTATTACTGGAATACACATCGTAGTTGACGCCTGCTTTTACATCGGTGGGACCTCCACGAAAATGATCCACAGCTAGAACTGTTGATAATCCCGAGTCGTGAGTTAGTTTGACGTCACCACCCAGAAGTTCGGGCTTGTGAAGCCCTTTGAGATCCGTCAAATCTTTAGCTGCGTATGCGCTGCCGTCCAAATTGTAAGTTTCTCCCTGTATTATTGTTCCCTCGTGTTTAACTACTCCTGTTAGATCAGGACCTTGAATTTCCCAAGTTGTGTCCCTAGAAAAGAATAATTGGAAATTGAATAAGAGGGAAAATAAAAATGGTAGATGTGAGATTGGCTGTGAAGCTATCAGTCAAATTTTAGGGTTATATAGACCGTCATCTTCCAATAAATGTAAAATTCATTGAAGAATGTTTGAGTGAAAATTTCACACCTCACTTTTTCAGCCAATCAAAAAATTGGTTTTTATTTAGTTGCCATGGCAACCCAAAAAATTTCCGGAAATTTTTATCCTCCTGGGTACCCTGGGCGAAATTAATAAGTGGAAATTTTTCTGTCAAATATTTCACATGTGATAGTTAACATTTTGCTTTTATGTACAAATGGAATGTTATCTTTCATATGAAAGGAGATAATATTTCATAATTATATATTCACTAAGTATTTCGAATGTGTCTGAAAATATTTTGAGAACTTGCATTCCAACGATGAATAGGTCCATCGGTAAAAAATGTATATCAATCAAATCTACCTATGCTTGACTACATGAACTTAATATTTGAAACAATTTTATTCAACTTATCTTTTCGTGAATACTCTGCTGAAATTTGCAAGAATTCCTTTCCACATCACTTCCCAATAGACAATCCGCATGGACCAGTCAAAACTATTTTAGTTCTGCGTGATGTGCAATGTAATTTTAGGTTGAACATGTCGCAAAATGAATTTTCCTTTCTCACATACAAACACCGCCACTAATACCAACGCGTAACTGTCATTATATCAACAAAAACCATTCATGGCCCACTGATGTTACAACTAGTTTTCTCTCAGAGTAATCTACAAGTCAGTTGAATTAACCATTAATTTAATATATTTTGGTGTGAAATTTTCTTACCGAATCCCCCGCGTGCTTGAATTAATTGCTGGAAATTTATCACCCTCGTCGCTGCGCGACTCGGGTAATTTTCAAAAAATTCATGTACTCGAAAAATTTCCGGCAATAATTCAAGCACTAGGGAGATTATAAGTGATAATTATTTTCATATAATATTTGCTGGGGACGAAAAAGTATTTAAAAGTAATATACAACCTTTAAAAATTACCCTTAACGTTAAAAAAGCGTGTGGTGCTTGATATCAGTTTGTTTTCTTCATTTTTAACACGCTTTTATCAGCTTTACCATGTATGTATAGGTAAATAAATCTCTGAACGTGATTTTACCCACTTCCAAAAGTCAGAATGATTTTAAGATTGTCATGTGTTTATAATTGCAATATGCAATATGATATTTTTGTTATAGAAAAAAACCAAAATGACGGCTTCAAGACGGCGGACGAGAATTATGATAAAGGTCCTAGTCGTTTCGAAATTGGTATGTAAGGGTTTTCGGTGTCCGAAATTATAAATTTTTTATCAAAATTCATGAATTGAAGATGGCGGTCCAAGATGGTGGACGAGTTTAGTGACTATGGTCAGATTCGATTCAGAATTTGTGAGTGGGGGTTGTTGGGGTCGAAAATATCGATTTTGTAGTTTATAGGTAGTTTAAAAAACTGAAGAACACGCTTTAATTACAACATGGACTAGAAAGTAAAAAATAATTGATAATGTAATTTCTCCAATGTAAAAAAGCGTAGGGTGCTTGAGCTCTTGAACGCTCAGTATTGTAAAATAAGAATTAATGATATGAGAATATAGATCGAAAGCACCCACGCTATTTCACATTTGAGAAGTTAAATTGTCAATTATTTTTACAATAACAAGCTTTTATTACAAGCTTTCATTCAGTTTTACCTGTCCCGTTGTCTGTGTGTCTGTAATTAAATCTGGTGATAGTGCATCATGAACTATTGTTAGAGAAAAAAAAACAAAATGGCAGCTCCCAAATGGCGAACGAGTTTTGCAATTATGATCCGATTCTATTCGAAAATTGGTATCTGGGGGTTTTCGGAGACAGCAATTATGATTTTTCTGTCAATATTGGAAAATTCAGGATGGCGAGCGAGTTTTGTAATTATGATCTGGTTCTATTCAAAATTGATATCTAGGTGATTCTTTTATCAAAATTGAGAAATTTAAGATGACGGCCTCAAACTGGAGGATGAGTTTTATGATTATGGTCCGAATATATGAAAATTTGGTATGTGGGGGCTTTTGTTGTCGAAAATTATGATTCTTTCATCAAAATTGAGAAATTCAAGATGGTGTCTTCAAAATGGCGGATGAAGGTGGCTTTCTCATTGGAGAGCTAGAGAGCTCAAAACTCACAGGAAACAGCCCTTGTAATATCCATGCTTTCTCAGAAATCTAGATCAATGCGTACTAACTAAAAATCACAAAATAAAATAATTTAACATAAAAACTTTTTAAAGAGAAGCTTTTATTCAGAAGCTGAAAAGTAAAATTTTATTTCTTTAGATGTGAGTTACAGATTAAAAAGCTTGTCGATTTCATATTCGATCCGAAAACTTCAGGCGGCAAGCTTTTGAATCTGTAACTCACATCTAGATAAATTATTCTTTACGTTTTAGTGCATTTGAATAAAAGATTGTCTTCAAAAAGTTTTTTTATATTATTTTCACTTTTTCCATGTTGGAAGTAAAGTGAGCTTCTGTAATATTGAAGTTATTTTTAAAGATAATTTTTTACTTTTTAGTCATATTACTACAAAAGAATGTGTGTTTAGTTTTTAAAAGAATAATTTATTTTTCTCTTTTTAGTTTATACTACAATGAAAGTGTGTTTCTTCACTTATTCAAAGTATTATTCATTTTCTTATTATTATAGAGGGTATTTCCGAAATTGAAGCGATGAATGAAGTGGGAAGTTGAAGATAAAAAACAAAAGCATACATTTTTGTCGAACAAAAAAAATATTTTGGGAGATATTTAATTTTAAAGCTTTCAAAGGACTTTTGTTGATCACTGATCAAAGGTCAACAGCCTACGCAAATCGTTCGTTGTCAGCTGAAACACACTGCCCGCTGTCAGACATGCTGTGACCTGGAGAATCAAACCAGTGCCTCTCAAACGAAGGTAAATGAAAGCGCCAATATTTTAAAAATGTTTGCATCAAAAACAAAAATTCTTACCATTTATTGTTAAATTATGTTCCATATAAAAACCGATTTTCTAGCTGCAATTCCGGAAACACCCTGTATATTATACTATTATTGAGCTGTGATTTATCTCATCATCTAGTTCCCAGCTATGGTTGAAATCAATTGAAACATTTTTAGCGAATCGACGAACAAAACTATTATTATTATTACATTATAACAACATTACAAAATTGCTGTCGGATATTTGCCTCAAATGTTCCGCTTTGTGGGATAGTGTGGAGATAAGGGGAATGAAACTTTTCGTTTCATTTATTTGAAACTCTCCGGCAAAATTTTCGGACTTTGTTCGAATTCATGAGCTACCCTGTAGTTTTGAGACAACTGACTTGATTAGCATGATAGTGGTAATTCTATCATTCATAATAATATGACCAGAGCTTTAAAAGAAGTCTTGAAAATTGATGTGCCCAGAATTGTACCCATTCAAGGCTACTTTGGGAAAAACCTCTATTGGATATTCTATTGATCATGTAATGAACACCTGGAGCAATTCTTGAACTCATGAGACTTCTCAAAAATGAAATCTAAAAGTAATAATTTCAAAAATGTTTCTGGACCTTGATAAAGATTCCTAAAAAAAATAGAGTAAATTCAAATTACTGTTCTCACATTCGCCATTCATTCAAATAACAATATTATAGTTTTCATCGCAACTAAAAATCTGTCAAAAGTAATTAGAGCAGTTTTTGATGTTCAAAATGGAACTATATCCCGCAAAATTCAAAACGGATTTTCAACTAGCAGTATTATTTAAATAAAACATACCTTCTAAGGCGATTCAACGGAACAACGTAATACTCGTTGCCACTTTCATCTTTGTACAGTTCAATTGGCAGAGCAGCTACAACTGCAAAGCAGAATGTCGCAACAATTATGTTTTTCATTTTATTCGTTTATTGTGTTTTTTGTTTATACGACTACGATTCTATCTCACGATTCAGATATCAACTGAAGACTGCTTGAATGTTCGAGTTTATATAGTAAGAGTATTTGGTTAGGATTGTGAACCCCAAAATACAAATACATCGAATTCGCCGTATCAATCTATACGCCGAGAAAATGTAAATCCCGTGACAGGGGTTATTGCAGCCGTTAGCTGCTATCTGATTCGTTTCGAAATAGCGTATGTTCATGTATATTAAATAATAATCATACGAGTTCATATTTAAGTTAACTTGGCTGTTTAATGTCATGCATTCGTATTTTCACGATTTCGGCGAATTGGTTACACATTAAAAACTCAAATTTGGCAAATACATTTGGAGCATATTGGAGTACTTGTAGAATATATCGAGATTGATTTTTTTCCAAAAATTCGTGATTTTTTTTTGCGGAAACCAATAAACCGATAAAATGCACGTTTCTGTATTATTTCATGTCAACAAAAAGATCAATAATTGAAATCGTTCAAAACCCAAAGCAAAACTTCACACAACATTTTTGAAGAGAAACTATGGAAGTGGGACTTTTACGGCAATATACCAAAATCTAGCAAATTCATAAAAATTGGTTCGTTTTATCAACTGGGTCGGTTCAGGATTTTGCAGATAGATAGCGCCAGAGAGAAATTCATTGGACACAATAGAAATACTACGTAAAAAACCGTGAATGAAGCGGAAAAAATATTTGATCACAATAAACAAGCACCGCACTACACGAATTCGTGTTTACCGATGAGAAATTGATTTTTTTAACATCATAGGCGTGTTCATATGAAGGGCAGCTCAACATATTTTGTTCATTTAGTTAACATCGGATTTTGTAATAAGAGTTACTATATAGTATCGATGACATTTATTGAAGTCATCGAGGGAATAGTGGTTTCACAGCAAAAAATCGTAAAATTGGAATCAATAATTCATAATGATGAATTATTTCGAGAAGTTAGAAAATTTGCAAATTGAATGAGATTTGTCAAAAATAGTCAAACATGTAATTCTTGACTAATACAGTAACATAAAAAGTGGGCAAAAAAAATTGAAGTCAAGTGTAAGTCTCGAACAATATATACAGATATACAGCATAACAATGATAATAAAAATAATAATAACAATAAAAATAACAATAAAAATAATAATGATGAAAATAATAATGATAATATAATAATCTGATCATAGAGGTCCATGGTGGAATGATAGACACACTGCTCTCTAATCTGAAAATCATACCGGTTTGCCGTGATGTGGCAGAAATCTCAGCCGGAAATATGCAGAAGGTCGTCATCCTTGGTTCACTCCGTCTACTCAGGGCACATGATTCTTCAACCCAGTAACCACTCACCCCAATGACGTGGGGAGTAACTATCTAGGTAAACGACACCAGCGCGCTCTCCAGATTTATCGGGGCTTCGTAGACAGGGCCTGACTGGAACAATCCTGACGTATAAAAAAAAACAATAATACCTCAGAGTATAGCTCTTGGTAGGGGATGGTTATTAATATTGTTTGCTGTGGCTTCACATTCATTCTGTTTTCTCAATCGGTTCAAAATAGGTACTCTAGTGATGTGAAATAAGGTTGAATTGAAGAATACGCGAGCGAAGCGAGCGCGCTAGGCCGACATTTAGCAATTCAAAATATCATTCAGTTTTGTAAATGCTGTGGACTGATTTAATCCACATTGACGATGCTCGCAAAATTTGTTCAAAACATACGCTCCATTAAGCTATTTTTACTCCTCACTGTATTATAAGGGATTTGTAGACTGGATTACCTACTCTACTTATTTCTTCGTTTTCGGTTTCGCCAAACAATTCATTTTCAAACACGATTGATTCAATTTGACGTTTAAGATGTATTAATTTAATTTTTAAGTACTGTCAGATGCACAGGCTGCTTGATATAATGATCATACCGACTATTAACGGCGACTATTGTGCACCATGCAAAGTCGCTAATAGAGCGTGTTGATTGGTCTTTTCAAACGGGAAACAAAAGTATGATTGGTTGATGACTGATATTCAATAAACGACAGAACTAATCACCGCAACTATGGAAATGTATATACACAATGAAGAAGCGAAATACCGATTTGAATATACCACGAGCTGGAGGCAGTGTTTTTAAAATGTTCTGTTCTCATTGGTTCAAAATGACAAAATGATGGCAGAATATGTTATTATGTGTGTTTATGTTTAGATTATACAGGGTTTTTCCGAAATTGGAGCGATAAATGAAGTGATAAGTAGAAGAGTACAAAACAAAACGAGATGAAATAATACATTTTTGTCGAGATATTGAATTTTAAAGTTTCCAAGATTCTTTTGGTAATCACTTGCAGAGGTCTACAGCCTGCGCAAAGTAACTGCAAATCAGTACCTATACCAAAAGGTGATGGTATCAGAGGAAAATCATTGTAAAGATCTCATTGATGGTGCCACCAATAGCAAATCAAAGAAGATTTGGATGATAGTAAATGATCTTTTAGGAAAGAATTTCAAAAGAAGGTAGATTCGAGATGAATCCAGATACTTTAAATCAGGACAATCAAATCACAACTGGTACTGATGGCATTTGTGGAAATCTTCCAAATAATGATCTGAATCATCATTTCTCATAAATAAATCTTCTAAAGAAGGACTATTTCCACGCTTTCTCAAAACATCTGTTAATATACAAATCTATAAAAGTGTTGAAATAAACTCTAGACACATTTCTCTCATTCCTACGTTAGAAATCTATTCTTTGATTTTCCAGCCTATTTTGAATTGAAAAGTCCGTTGCCCCACCCGTAACTTCTTTATTTTACATATTACAAAAATAATTTGAAACATTAGTTGTTGGGTTTCATTTGATATCTTAAATGGTTTAGGTTTCATTTATACAGAGTGTCTCAAAACAGCGCAGCAACTCATTTTTTAAATAGGACACCCTGTATATCATTGAATGAATTTATTGACCCGCCAGAAAATAGTTCTCTCTCCCACTCATTGGGCTCATGGATAAAATAATAGGCGATATCCTCGTATAGTCTTTGTAAATAACAGCATCAAACTTGGTATTGTTTGACTGCTTATGATCATCCCTCATCGATCATGCAATGATATAGAGGGTGTCCCATTAAAAAAAAACTTCTAAATTGCTGCGTGTTTTTGAAACACTCTGTATCAATGGAATTTTAACCATTAAAGAGATCGAATTAAATTATACAACTTATGTATTCAACATTTTTTGTAATATGTAAAATAAATAAGTTACGGAGCGGTGCGACGGACTTTTGGTTCTTACTGTATAAATATATATAAAATACGAATATCGTAGGAAATTTTATTGAAGTATAAAATAAAAACAGTAATAAATGAAACGATATAAATTTTAAATTCTCCCCGTTGCAGTTAAAAATACTCCAGCGTCTGGTTTTCCTGCACCGTAAGGACCACCATATTGTCTGTTGAAAGCGGCTTCCAAATCCACATTGAAATTCTTGTCATGGTAGACATCGTAGTTGACGCCTGCTTTAACATTGGTAGGACCCCCACGATAATGATCTGCTCCTAGAACTGCTGATAATCCTTTGTCGTGAGTTAATTTGAAGTCACCACCCAGCAGTTCTGGCTTGTGGAGTCCTTTGAGATCCGTCAAATCTTTAGCTGCGTATGCGCTGCCGTCCAAGTGGTAATTATCGCCTTGTAGTATTGTTCCCTCATGTTTAACCACTCCTGTTAGATCGGGACCTCGAATATCCCAAGTTGTGTCCCTAGAAAAATGTAATTTAAAATTAAATACGTGGAAACCGAAATTAAACATGGAAGATTTGGAGTTACAGCCAGTTCCACAATCAACACCATGAAGGCTCCTTTACTTGAAGTCGGCTTTATGATAAAGTGCCCTTTAAAGTGAACTTTAAAGTGACTTCCGTTCCATAAACGTACCAACATCTCCTGTTAGATGAAGCCTCCTTTAAAGCGGCATTCGTTATATTTTATACTGTTGGCTACCATGAAAAGTATAGTATTTTTAGGAATACAGTGGTGGTAATCTTGTTAATATTAAGGATCAAGCGTGTGTTCTGTAGTTCTATGATTCATGTCATCTGATATTTATGGGTGTCTATGCTTGCTGTTCTTGTCTTGAGTAAAATAAATTAATTCAAAAGTCAACAAATATACCTGAATGGGAGTTTTTTCATCAACAGACGTAGAAGACACATTAGCTAAGTCAAGTCAACATTAATAATAATAATAATATTGACCTCGATGAATATGTTATTTTAATATTAGATTCAATTTTCCATTTTTCGAGATAATTTGAAGAGAAAGGCATTTCGACTCTGTCGAAATTATTCGTTTCATTTGTTTGAAACTCAACTCTCCGGCATACTCTTCGAACTTTGTTCGAATAATGAATCAATTTGCAAAAAAATATGAATTGGTTATTTTTTTTTACAGTTGTAGAAAAAATACTGTATGAAACTCGTGAGTAAAGTGTTTTTTTTTACTCGTAGGAATGCCGCATTTCCTACTCGTAAAAAAATGTATCACTTTACTCACTTGATACATAAATTACTAATAATAAACTTCGATTTTACTTATTCCAGTATAGTTGTTAAAAAAAAAATTAATTTGATCTTGAACAGAGAACTTGGAACAAGTTTGGTCTTAGGGATTATTTCTCCAACATAAAACCAAAAAAAAAATCTGGATATCGAGAGACATTAGTTTGATGAATAAATAATGCATACCTTCTAACGCGATTAACAGGAACTACGTAATATTCGTTGCCACCTTCATCCTCGTACAGCAATTCTATTGGCAGAGCAGCTACAACTGCAAAGCAGAAAGTTGCAACGATGATGTTTTTCATTTTATTCGTTTGGGAGAGGTGTTTTGTTTATATAATTTTATCTTTACGATTCGGATATCAACTGAATGCTGCTTCAATGTACTAGTTTATATAGTAAGAGTTTTTTGGTGGAGATTGTGAACCCCAATTTACCGCGAGAATTGGCGCCGTTATCAATCTAAAGGTACAGTGGGAAATTGGAAATCCCGTAAGAGTTGTTAGCTAGCAAGAAGTTATCTGATTCGCTTCATCGTAATTTATGCAAGTGTCCAATAATTTGAGTTCACATCCGTGATAATTATATTGTCACCTGATATGAAAAACATTTACCTGACTCAATTTAAATAGGTTTTCGGGAAATCAATTTGAAAAAAATTAAAATATCTCATGTTTTATTTGTAACTCTTTTATAATAATTTTGTTGTGGAACTGACGGAAATACTATTTCAGTTAAGTTGATTACCAAATGCGCCTTTTTGGAAGCAAGGGCCATAATGTATACAGGGTGAGTCAGAATAAGACCGACAAACTGACTACAGATTCCTCACCTCATTTCAAGGTGAAAAGTTCCCATCAAGGTATATCCTAAAATGCATCCCTTCTGGAATACAGGGTGTGAGAAGTACAAAAAAAATTTGGATTTCATTTTTTTCTCCAAAATTCCTAATGGAAAAAACATCAAACTTGGTATACTGATCAAAGTTTATCAAGGTGATAATTTGATGTTATAGTTTTTAATTTTCGTAAACCAGTGGCGTTGGTATGTGGTCATATTTTCCTTCATATTTTCTTTGGCTCATCGATACTCAACCTAAAAGTCATACATTCCATGTACTTAAAAGTGGAGCTTTCTGAGATAATTAAAAAAAACTGAAGATATGTATCTTAAATGATGTCATAAAGGATATTGTTGTGGAATCATCTGCGGCTGAAAGACAAACTTTAGTCACTATTTTCCATCGTTCAAGATAACCTCTTGCGAGGTATTCATGTTGAAAAGGGGAACATTCTCCATGAAAATTGAAAAATGAAATATGTGATTTATTTGTAATATCTAACAGAAAACAACTACTTCTCCGGTAAACGCCACGCTGGACATTGAACTACATCTGATAGATATTGTGAAAAGACTCTAACTGAAAAGAAAAATATCACTCACAGAAATCGTTCATTTCATTGAAGCAAGGTTCGCTTCTCTCGCATTTAATCCCCAATACATTTTGGTCGACGAAAATCTATTTCGCTTTGCCAAGCTCATCGGGGAAATTGATAGAATTGGAAAGCAGGCTCTTCAGAAGCAATTATACACATCAAAGATGGAAATGATGGAAAAATACATACAGTGTGTCTCACTTCTCATGGAAACACCTCTGTATCTTCCGTAATAATCGAGGTAGAATAATGAAACTCTCAGGACAAATGGAAATGGTCAGAATACACCTACCACCTCAATTGGGTTGGCCTAATTGTTATAAACTGCCCACCAGTCACCACTGGCGATGGAACAACTCATTTTTACTGTTAAACATACTAGGGGGCAAAATAGGCTCGAAATTCTTTCAGATTCGTGATCGGGACTACCAACTTACTATGGGTACACTTTTTTCCTGAAAAAATTTGAGTCCTGTGATTCGTGATTTTATCATGTTTTTTGTTCTCGTCAATACCAAAGCAACCAAGTTTTCATGCAAAATGAAAGTTTGTCCGATAAAATAAAAACCGCATGTGGTATTACCCTCAAAAATATGTAATGTTGATAAAATTGGTGTCCTGATTTCGAATCCTTTGAGCCTATATTATCCCCTAATATAATTGTTCGCAAAACTGGCTAGATTCATCGCCCTTGGTGAGCAGTGTATGTCACTCAGATCAACTTCATGCAAGATCAGACTCATCGCTGGTATATCTAACGCTCCCGGAATTTACAGAACTCTTCTTCAATAATCACTGAAATTACAAGGGTGTTTCCATGAAAAGTGAGACAAATACGGATTTTTCAGCGCTGAAATTTTTTCAGGAAAAAAGTGTATCTGTAGTAAGTTGGTGGTCCTGATCCGAATCCGAAAGGAATTAGAGCCTATTTTGCCCCTAGTATGTTTTACCGTAAAAATGGGTTGTTCCATCGCGAGTGGTGGGCAGGGTATATCACTTAGGCCAATCCAATTGAGGTGGTAGCATTTTGACCATTTCCATCTGTCCTGAGAGTTTTATCACTCTACCTCAATTATTACGGAAGATACGGGACTGTTTTCATGAGAAGTGAGACACACTATATATATGTATGTATATATTTTCGAACAAAAATTAATAGGGTATTCATAAAATCTGTCGTGAAATCATCTGCGGCTGAAAGACAAACTTTAGTCGTTATTTTCCATCGTTCAAGATAACAAATAAATCACATTTTTCATTTTTCAATTTTTATGGAGAATGTTCCCTTTTCAATAAAAATAATCTTTCCCCTAGAATTATAAAATTCCCAATTCCCAACTTCAACTTGGAATTATTATCATATGATGTGAAATACATTTCAAAACAAAACAAAGAAAGATATATAAACAGCTCTTTGAAAAGCATACTCCAGTCAATATTAGAATATTGAGTATAAATCATATAAGTAATCAAAGTAAAATAAGATGAAATCTTTTATTGTTGCTTCATTTTGTTTAGCAGTTGTGGCTGCTGTGCCCCTTCAAATTTTTGAAGATGATGATGGTAACGAGTATTATGTAGTTCCTTTGAACCGTAATAGGAGGTATGTATCAGATTATTTCTGGTGGTTTAACGTATAATTTTTTTACAACGAAATGATTTCGTCACTCAGTAATTTCACAAGAAAAAAAAATTTGGAGACCGTAGGTTGAGCAACTTTGTCTAACAGTTAAACAGTCAAATTTAAGACATGATATAAAAAATAGATGCAACATTTGCTTTAATTTGAAACCCCAAAATTACTATTATCTACTACTCTTGAGTTCTGAGATGTTTTCTGTCTTAATCGTCGTATAACCCCAATCGGTGATTTTTTAAAGTGACGAACGAATTTGAAAACTAGATTCAATGTACCCAAATTTTCTTTCCTGGTTAAAGGATTCGAGTATAACCACAAAAACTGGAAGCTAAAATTCAACCAACGTTTTAGAAATGTAGTATTTATTCAGGTTTCATTCTAAAATATTTTCCTTATTCTAGGGACACTACGTGGGATATTCATGGTCCCGATCCAGTAGGAGTTGTGAAACACGAAGGAACAATATTGCAAGGAGATAACTACCATTTGGACGGTAGCGCATATGCGGCAAAGGATCTCACGGATCTCAAAGGACTACACAAGCCCGAACTCTTAGGTGGTGAATTCAAACTAGCCCACGACAACGGTTTGTCAGCAGTTCTAGGTGCAGATCATTATCGTGGAGGTCCCACCAATGTGAAAGCAGGCGTCAACTATGATGTGTACCACGACAAAAATTTTGATATCGACTTAGATGCCGGCTACAGGCAGCAGTTTGGTGGACCATTCGGTCCTGGAAGGCCTGATGCTGGTATTTTCCTCACCGGAACAGGAAGATGGTGAAAATCACCGAGGAGACTACAGTTACCACATTTAAGATTACAATTAGTGTTATTATTCACAGTGATATACTGAATAAAACTCTTTGTTTGTTAATGAATTCAGGTCTTGAAGATTTCTTTTTCAGTAAACAAATTCAAAGTCATTAGAAATAAATCGAGAGTGTTATTGAATGACTTATTGTAGTAGGACTCTGTACATTTCAGAATCGTTAGATATACCGGTAATAAATCTGAATCTCGTCTGAGGTTGATCTGAGTGACATACACTGCTCGCCAGGAGTTGTTTCCATGAGAAGTGAGACAGATTGAATTTTTCAGAACTGAAAATTTTTCTGCGAAAATCTGGTCCCGACCGAATTCGTTGAAAATTTAAGCCTATATTGTCCTCTAAATCATTTTTGGCAACACTGGTTTATTCCATCGCCTCTGGCGAGCAGTTTATATCACTCAGATCCACCCCAAGATTTAGACTCATCGCCGGTATATCTACCGATCCTCAAATTAACAGAGTTCTACTCCAATAAATACGGAAGATACGGGGGTGGTTCCATGAGAGGTGAGATACTTCAAAACTACGGGATTTTAGAAAAAATGTGTATACACCTACAAAATTTCTTTGGTTTTAGAAAAGGAGTACCACTGGGTACAGAGATATAAAATTTAACAATTTGGCGGCCATTTTTATATATGGCGCCCAAACTACCATGATCTGGACTATGTGACCAATTTTTCCTATACCTACTCATATAGGTGTTTTACAAAGCCCCGTAAAAAAAACTGAGGTGACATACAACTGCGGACGTGGTAGCGCCTAGACTATTATTTGTATACAGGGTGTAATATAAGTACGTTAAAATATCCAAGTGACGTATTCATGAGACAATTTTAAGAAAAAATTCTAAATAAACTTGTGTCCGGAAATGCTTCGTTTCGGACAGGGTGTTGAAATTGATTTTCTTTGTACGCTTTTTAAAAATAACTTTTTCAATAAGTTATTGGCACGAAATTTGGTACCCGGGTTTTTTTTGAAACGAAATAATCGCCATACTATTGATTTTTTGAAGGTAAGTAACATCCTTCTCTCTGCATGTTTGACACCCTCTATCTCAAAAACTGTACATTATTGGACTTTGTGCCCATTGAGATATTTAATCAGGGCATCGATATCTACAATATCCTAAAGTTTCAGTCAATTTCACTGTGAGCCATTTTCCATAATGGTTGTTGCGGGGTCCTTTAACATTTTCAGCTATATTTGTTTTACTGTACTTACATACAGTCAGGTTTATATTGAACTAACTGCATCAATAAAGGATAATTGACGTAATTTATGGTGGGGTGGTTGATGTAGCAGATAGTTGAGCTGGAAACAAGGAATTTTGTGTCATTAAATAGAAATAAAGATAACTATTAGAGTGATTATTTATGGTGATCGTTTCAATGCTGAAGGGATAATGGAGATGAGTAGGTATACGTATAGTGATTCGAATGGTAATAATCCTAATAGTTAGGATATGAGGCTAATATCTGGCAAAAAACAACTACCTCCCTGGGTTGTACTATATGACGGGCTTTGAAACATATTTGAAAGGTATATTGGTTTTGTTCCACTTTTAACTAATCAATGTACTTCAGAAGATACTTGGAAAATCTTTTAATTGATTCTGCATAAATCACTGATTCATTGGTAGTCTATTTTCCGAATGAGTTAAGTTTTCATAATTCGTAGATATTTTGGATTGCTGTGGGGTGGCTAATTTTTTCGAAACTCATTCGCTGAGGAGATTATAACCACATTTTTGGCTTAGCTGTTTCCCTGGATAATTCTTGGTTGTTTCGTAAAATTTATTTTTAAGAATCTCCCAGATTTTCGAAGAAAACCAATGAGAATCAGAGCTTGTGCAAGCAAGATAGATCTAACGCAGTTTATATCCTGTATATGGCAATATATATACTGAAGTCCTGTGGATGTAATATACAGGGTGTTTCCACATTCAAAACATATATTTCAATGGCGTATCACTGGGGTTGAAATAAGAACATTTTCACCACAAACATGTGTCCTAAAATTAACTCCTTCATGCTACAGACAAAACACAAAATTCAAACTTAACCAAAAAATACAAAAAAATGTAAGTAAACCATTAGGAAACGTCGAACTCAGTAATTTCAAAAAGGGAGTCATAGTTTAACAAGTATTTTAGTCTGATTTTAGTTCGAAAATATGAATAGGAAATTCATAAAATCTTTTGTGGAATCATCTGTTACTTCAATATTTCTCTTTTATTTACCAGCGATTTTCCCGAAAAAGGTTTGTCGATTGGAAAAAAGGTTTATTAATTTTTTTTAATAGAAAATTTTGCCGTAAAAACTGTAGGCAATACTCATTAACTCCTTCAAATTTAAGGTACCTTATTTCTAAACTAGAGCGTTTAAAAGACCAAATGCTTGCATATAAATTTGATGCAATTCAAACTTTACAATTTTTTTTTGTGACTATTTTAAATTTTGAAACACCCTGAATAGAGCCATTTTTTGGAAACATTTGAAAAATTTCTCAGGTAGGCACCACATGATTGGCATATTTGGTTTTCCAGCATACGCCCAGTACATTTATAAATGCTGGGACTTCTCTGGCTACTTGACATTTTTCAAATAACACCTTCATGTGCATTTTTCATCTGAAAAAGCCCAGCAATACCTGAAGGCTGAAGTCTGAGACTTCAAAATTCAGATGAATCAAGGGAAATTTATTCTTTGACAGTAAAGAAAAACATCCCAGATATATATGTTCTTAAGAAAAGAGAAGAAGAAAAGATTAGGTATCATTATTGGCGTTCTGGATTTCCATAGAAAATATCCAAGGCCTGTTGGACGAGCCCCCACGTCTCCTTGGGTCGTTGCAAAACATTTCGCAGTGGTCATATTTGAGTATTTTCTAATTTTTATTCCTAATGATTGAAAAGTTCTATAAACTTGAATTCTTCAGTTAGAATTGGTTATTTTTATCAATGTTATCTTGTCAGGGGTGGCGAATCAGATTTGAAGAGGAACCCAACAAACACTGCAACATTCTGATTAAATTTCATTGCTTGTAAATATTTGCTAGGAATTGAACAATACATCTGTTATAATTTACGAACGATTTCTACAAAAGCGCATTTTTTATTAATGTTACCCCTCCGTTATCTCGGTAGCCATTGGATGTAATGTAGAAATAAATCCCTTTTTTGTAGAGAATTTGATCTTTTACATTTTTGTATCGATTTATTTTCACACTTAACCTCATACTTTTCAAGATATTCGAAATATAATAAGAACATTTTTACCCCCTCATGTACCTACCCCACAGGTTGAGAAAGTGGAACTGGCAAAAATTGAAGAATGAGGATTCTCAGGTTTCAATGGAATTCAGTACCAATAGCAGCACAAATTCAAAGCTCCTTTTTTGAGAAAGCCAATCTCACAGTGCCTAACGTCAGTAAGTCACGTATCAATGTTCAGAAGCTCTAGCTGTATTACCATATATAATTGCATGAATTACTGTAAGTATTAAAACTAACAGGTATCCTCAACATTTGAAAAAAAAACGGAAAATCTATTCTTAGATTCGTATTTATTGGATTATCAAGTGATTTCTAAAGAGTAAAAAGTTTTTGAAAATGATTATTTTATTTATGTACGTGTATATTTTCGTGAGCTTCCATATGAGGACACTCATCTGTTGGCCCACGGACAATTCCTGTGTATGGATGTATTTTTTGTCTACTACCAATAAATTCATTTTATAAAATTATTACTATATGCTTTTTATTTTGAATGAAACTAGCTGTAGGAGTATCTCAAGTCATAACATCAATAATTAAATCAAAACATTAAAGTTCTAGTTTCCTTTGGAAGGATTCACCAAAAATTTCAATGTAAAATACCATTTTACTGTCGGATCATAAAAAATTATTTCCCCTAGTATTATAAAATTCCCAATACCCCAACTTTAGCTTTTTAATTATTATCGGTGAAATATGATGTGAAATACATTTCAAAACAAAACAAAGCAAGTAAGATATATAAACTGTTTCATACTCCAGTCATTATCAGAATCTTTAGTGTAAAGTCATATAAACAAAGTATAATGAAATCCTTTATTGTTGTGTCATTTTGTTTAGCAGTTGTGGCTGCTGTGCCACTGCAAATTTTCGAAGATGGAGGTGGTAACGAGTATTATGTAGTTCCTTTGAACCGTAATAGGAGGTAAGTGAGAAACAACTTATTTCTGGACGTTTATTATCAGTCTGTAAAAGAGTTTGAACTCGGCTTCTCCGCAACATTGTCAAAATTGCATTTAATTTGAATTTTGCTGTAAACTCGTTGAACAAATTACGAAAGTTCTGTAAACTTGGAGTAGTATTAAGTACAGAGGTTGTAATCTAATCTCTTGCACTCCCTTGAAGGACGGGTGTATAATGCCATTTTAAAACGAATTGTAGGTGGGAAAAATTCGAAAAAAATCTGGGGAATGTTTAAATTGTGTTGGAAAATTCGTCGGAATTTTGGAAACCGCTGTCCGTAATAATTCTGGAACTGCCGGGTGGAAGAAACTGTGCCATTTCGAACAGCGATTTCCAAGATTTTTTGAATTTTTCAACAAAATTCAAAATATACACAATTTTTTTTCGAATTTTTCACACCTGCCATTCGTTATAAAATAACGTCCTTCACGGAAGCGCAAGATGTTAGAATACACCCTGTATATTATTTCACATAGGGAATCAAGTTTGCAACCAATTCAAGTATATGGTACATAAGAAAAAAATCCACAAGTTTTGCAAACTTGATAGATACTTACATCGGAAAAATATTCCGTTCGTTGTACAGATTTGCAACCTTTTACGTTAACCGGAACATATATTTGTGGTCAATTACACAAGTTTTGAAACTTTGTTGCCATCTTCAGTGGCGTGATCGAAGTACTTTGCTTGACGTATCAACTGATACTTTTACTTTATGACGCTATAACTATAAAAAAATTGGAAAAAAATATTGTGTCGTAGGTTGCTGTGATTCCAAATCTCAATACTCTTTTCGATTCTTAACAACTTCTCTAAATAAACTTCTTTCATAATATCAAAAATAAGGGTAGATTACTCTTGATCAAAATTCTTTTTTTTTCTCCTCTGTACACCGGTTAGAAATTCATAATTTTGATACCCCAAATATGAGTTTTTCGCGAAGCACCAACTTTTATGAAGAATAAAATTTTCTGACAAGTGCATAATAAAAAAGTTTCCCATATGGTGCAAATTTTTTAAACTCACTATATACCAATTCCAGTCTTATAGCACTATTCTTTTTGTACGGCATAGAGTTCTTCTTGATTATTGCTATACTAACTAATAAATTATATTCATGCCGTAAAATAACAAATGACCGTAAAATCACCCTTTCCAGAGGGAAATCAATGTTCCAGGGCAGTCACATGTTCAACGAAAAATGTACGGCATAACAAAAAATGAAATATTTTCATAAAATAGTATTGAGATCATTGAGTTTGGTGTTGTGTCAAATGACCCAAACTATACTAGTTAGGGTTAGGGGGTTAAGTGCGGAGTTTCCCACCCCTGTACCGGAAAATATGTACGGCATTGCTAAAAAATAAATCTATATAGTTACACAAATTCAAAGATGCGAATGCCGTACAGTAATAATTTGCTGGATCTCAGCACCGTTCTTTTTGTACGGCATTAGGTCCTACTTGATTATTTTTCCGTGATCTTATCATCTTGAGAAATGCCGTACAAGAATCTTTGGTCGGAAAATCCCTCCACTGGATGGAAAGTTTCGTTGACCTGCGTACTGCACCGCTCACAACTGACGGCACAGTGCGCAAAGGGGTTGTTTCGTATGGCACTATAATTCTGAACATAATTCATGCTGGGTCAAATGACCCCTCCAAAATTGGCCTGGGCTTGTAGTCTAGGAAACTGGGTAACTGAATGTAACTAACTTTCGGCAAAAACTTGGCGAAACTAATTGAAAAAATGTTCTCATCCCATAACGTTTATTTTATTCTAGGGACACTACGTGGGATATTCATGGTCCCGATCCAGTAGGAGTTGTGAAACACGAAGGAACAATATTGCAAGGAGATAACTACCATTTGGACGGTAGCGCATATGCGGCAAAGGATCTCACGGATCTCAAAGGACTACACAAGCCCGAACTCTTAGGTGGTGAATTCAAACTAGCCCATGACAACGGTTTGTCAGCAGTTCTAGGTGCAGATCATTATCGTGGAGGTCCCACCAATGTGAAAGCAGGCGTCAACTATGATGTGTACCACGACAAAAATTTTGATATCGACTTAGATGCCGGCTACAGGCAGCAGTTTGGTGGACCATTCGGTCCTGGAAGGCCTGATGCTGGAATTTTCCTCACTGGAACAGGAAGATGGTGAAGAAAACCAAATAGTGACTGAAAGTGGAATTGAGAGACTAATTACCAACGAGATTACGATAATTGTTATTGATATACACAGTGATATACTGAATAAAACTCATTGTTACAAGTAATTTCACTTTTACGACCATGATATAATGAGTGTTGTAAACAGAAAATTCAGGTCTAAAGATTTCTTTTATAGAAAATAAGTTCTACACACAGTTTAGTTCAATAGAAATCAATCAAGACTTTAATTGAATGTTCTTCATGAAGTTAACATGATTAAAGTGATATTGAAGCAAGTGAACAGAATTTTCATTTATGATTCGACTACAAAGGGTGATTTTTTTGGCTCTGAGCAGTATACCTACTCATTTTGTGACGCGCCTCAAATAGTAATTTGTATTAACAGGATGGAAATCGTCTGCTGTTGCTGCTTTAAAAAAAAATTCGGTAATCAATTCCTTGTGGAGGGTAGTATCCCATCAAGTGACTGTTGTTGTGAACGTTCGAAATAAAAGAACCGTATAGATTTATGAAAATGGAAATGTGTTCAGAGTAACTTAACATTTTCTTTCAATACTTTTACTTAACATAACTATAGAATTCATTTGAAAATGGAATAATATAACGATAGTCGTTGCCAACCGACGATTTTTCCTGTTTACTCCCATACACACCTACAACGAAGGCTTATTGTGACGAATAACTGTCAGAAAACAACTACTTCCATTTAGTACATTTTCTTCAGAATATTATGTTATATTCTTGAATTGTTCAAAAACTGTTTCTGGATTAACAACGAGAGAACCATCATCCAAATACCAACAGTTGAATTCAGTTTGTATGAATTTCGTTGAATTATTGATGGAAAAGCGTGATGACATTGCTTCCAAAATTTAATGAAGTTGGCTTAAACTAGCATTGATTTATAAAAAGACAGGTGAGGCAGTGAATCCTCGATTTTTTCGAAGAATTATTATTATTTATTTCTTTCTATAAATCATATTGGATATCAGATATCTGAACACAAAGCTCAGAGTTCCTTTGGAAGATCGTTTGATAACGATAGTCGTCGCTGACCGATGTTTTTACCCTTTGCACTCCCATATGCACCTACAACGTAAGCTGATTGTGGCAAATACCTGTCAGAAAACAACTACTCCCCTAGCTAATACCACAACGTGTATTGAATTATATCCAACAGATACTTGTGTAATGTACCTCATTGCAGAGGAAACAATTGCAAGTGCTCCCTGTAACCAATCCGGTTGAATATTTTCTAAATAACAACTTGCTTAGGATAGGGTTGATATCCCATGATGTCTTCTAGAATGATATCTCATAATTTCATCGGGGATATCTTGAATGAGTTTGACCTACAATCTGTATAATAACTTTTCAGTCAAATTGGCTTCTATTACAATAATCTGTAGATACCTAATTTCTTCAAAAATGAGAAATTTCGTTTGACTACCATTTCATACAATCATATCATTTTATGTAATTGCCTTCGATTTCATGAATGAAAGTATATTGTCAGAGTGTCCTTGTTCTTCGGAACGAGCTTTGCACAAACGAGTGGAAAACCCAAAGTCCTTTATATGCATTCTGCACTTGACCCACGTGGCCGTGGGTCAAGCTTATCATAAATAATTATTGCAAGTTCACAGCTGTGAAATGTCAAGTAACTACCTCGACCTCAGCTCGACTCGGTTAATGTAATATCGACTCGTTATACAATAATTTACGGAATCTGTTTTTGAACTGGTAAGGTTTCATTACTGGTTGCTAGGACAGAGGCGTCGGCAAGAGGATTTTCTATATTTTTTCTGACACCAGATGTCGCAACGTAGGCGTCAGGTCTAAACAACTCTCAAATTGTACTGAATTTTGTGACACTGAAACTTGTTAACGAAAATTCATCGTATTCGAACTGTTTTAAAATATCAATATGTATTACGGACAAAGAAAGATATCTGAACTAAAGATTGAGCTCAAACGCAGAGGTGCAAAAGTCACTGGTACCAAGAAAAATATTATTGAAGGGTAACTTTTGATGCCCATATTTGAAAGATTATTAAATAAAAAATAATCGTTAACTACGAGACAGCTGTCACGTACTTTGACAGATGACTATACCTTACGCCACAGTGCTGCCACCTCGTGGATCTGTTTACAGAAAAGCCTCATACATCTTCCTAATACTGGCTGCTAGGCCAAAAGCGTCGGTAAGTAATTCACTTATCGACGCCTTGTCACTTTTATATAAATGTAACTTTTGACTTTTCAGTTACTAGCTGTAAATTAATGTGTTTCAATCAAGGAGAAAAATGCTAGCTAGAATCGTGCAAAAAATGTTATAAGTATCACGAACGTAAAGCACCACCGATCTCAGACAATAATTATTGTAGTCGCCGCTACGCTCCTTCTCCAAAAAATTGCATTATTTTTGGTAAAATGTGCTACCGTTCTTGATACTTAATATACTATTATTCATCCAATATAAAAGTATACATTCTCCCGTTTTCAGTGGTTTACTAATGTAAGTACAAGAAATAAGAGATCTAAAAATATTAATAAAAAAACCTTTTCTAAATGCACTAAAAACTAAAAAATTATTTCTTCGGTGTATAATGTAACTCACAGAATGACCTACATTACACATCTGAAGAATTTGTTTTTTCTTTTTAGTACATTAATCCATAGATTTCTGATAAGAAATGGTTATTACAAGGCCTGCTTTGAGCTATATAGCTCTTGAATGAGGAGGTTATCTAACTATATATTCACTCGTTAGTCATCCTGAAGTAGACATCTTCAATTTGGGAATTTTAGCAAAACATCCATGATTTTCTATCCCAAATACTCCCACACAGCAATTTTGAATAGAGTCAGATCATAATTAGAAAACTCGTCCGCCATCTTGGAGCCACCTTACTGAATTTATGAATTTTCACCAAAAATTTATAATCCCCGACCCCTAAAACTTCCATATACCCAATTTGAATCGAATCGAACCAAAATGTCAACATTTTAGTTCAGTTTTCGAAAAAGTATATTTACTCTTGTTATTAATATTATTACATGTTTGGAGAACCGAACAAAGGCCATTAAAAGCGCTGTTGAAAAAATTAAAAGAAGATTTCGTTGTACATTTTTTACGTCTTCATGCTGGAATTCATATCAAAATTCCATTGCAACACCTGTTTTCGTGATAGCAATAACGAGGTTGAACAATAATGGAATATATAATCACTCAGAAAGTTTGGAACTCATCATTTCAAATGAATAGAGAATAAAAAGCACATCTGTTTTTGTTTCCAGAGAAACCACTGAATAAATGATAGACTGGAAAAGGTTCGATAGGTGGGTCACGAATGAAAAAATTATACAATATCTCATCGTGTCGTATTTCACGAGAAGTGCGATCAATTTTATTTGTTATTTTGGGCTATTATTCCAAGGTAACAATTTTGTAGGTTTCAAAACGTTGGTCATATCGAACTACCAAAATTTAACAGTAACGTAAATTCCTTTTTTCTATTAGCGTGCGGAAAAATCCACTTTTCCGCACTCATTTTAGTTTTGAAAGCGTCACTTTTCCGCACTAGTACGGAAAAAACATTTTAGTGCGGAAAAGTAGATTTGTTTAGTTTTTGCGGATTATACTGATATTTAAATATTGCGTCGCAGAAGGTTAAAATAGAAAGCTTACCAAGTAGGGTTGTATAGCTAACGCGTCGTTCGGCCATATGCAATCGCGTGCGAAAAAGTATCACTTTCCGTACTTGTTAGGTAAACTACTATCATTTACAAACGTCATACGTGCCAGATTTACCACTTATATGCCATCATTTTTGTGAAGAATTGAATTGTCTTTCACCATGTTCAGTTGTTTTTCCGATAAATCATATACTTTCCAAGAAAACGGCAAAAATCTATTTATTTATTTTTAAACGGAATAAAAAAAATATGTTCCACCCTTGGATTTTCGGTAAACAATTTTTTTTCGTTTTTATCATAGTTCCAACAACTAGCTCACCAAGTTTGGTGGTTCTACAATCAATCCTCGTCTCAAAACCCAATCGTACTGGATCAATCGATATTTAATAAAAATTATATTTTTGAAGTATTTCCGTTGTATAGACAGAGTTTGCCTGGCACTGTGCAAACTTTTCAATGACGCCGGTCATATTTTTTATGGTACATATTGCAGCAATAGTCAATAACACAGAGCACGTGCATTGAGGTTATATAATTACAAGTGAATAAGTTATTGCATTTCGGTATTTCTCCCTAATGTCTCGATATAAATAAACGTCCATTAAACGAGTGAGAGTTTGAACAATTGATCGACAGTATTGATTTATTGGACGAAGCCAGTGTTCAGAACATAGACATTATAACTGTGTCTGTATGGACTGGGCATGAGAAAGAGACAAGTGAGGACAGAGTTAGAACAAGGATGGAGTAATTATGGGAAAATGTCTATAATCCCGGCTGCGAAAATGTGACTAAGGTCCTGAATGCCGTTCGGTAATCACCAAAAATTGTTGCAAACTCGACCGACAACCATTGTTACGAAATGAAAATTCTGACCTATTATTGCACCCACATCAGGCAGTATTTGAGGAAACTTTATTTTAATAGTGACTGCCGCTATTCTGTGATTAGAATATTTTACTGTCCTCAGGTTACTCGTGGACTCTCCATGTAATGCCCTTTAGTAGCAAGAATATCCTTCAATTAATTCCCGTCCTCCAACTTTGATTCAATACTCCACATCGCAGACTCTTCCGGCTTGCCGCTTCTGTATTGAGTCATGGCAGCTTTCGAGTCAATCTTCATCGAATTGGCAAGTCTCCCACTACTATTATTATGCGAATACTGCAAAGCAGATGACACTCCAGCGCACAGACTACTCAACTGGGTAGGATTTATAGACTATAGAGTCAAGTTATCTGTACCTCCTGACGAACTCATCCTTGTTTTAGGGGAAGACCTGTAGACGCTAATTGAGTTCGTCAATGTTTGATCCGAAGAAGTTGAATTATGAATCAGCCGAGCTATTAAACTCAAATTCTGTAAATAAAGATTGAATATTATTAAGCTTGCGCTGATGCGATAGTCGTCTACAAGTTCTGAGGAAAGATAAGCCAACAAGGCAGGTATCATTTTGTTAAGCCAATTGGCTTTGAGTATAATCTTCTTTATTTTTCTTTCAATTAGGCTTCCAGCCATTAATGTCACTATTAGTGTCCATGGTGTATACAGTATCGGAAACTTTTCATCTGGGGTATAGACAGAAATCTACGCGAGCAACAAGGAACGCAATGATATGATAATACCACATAAATAAGAGAGACGCACTACTGTGCCCCTCTCCTGTTACCCTACCCGACGCATTAACGGACCACGTGGCAATGCGATACACCTCACACCAGCTCACGTCGATATCCCTTCCTCGCGGAACAATTTGGTATTCACGCATCCAGAATGGTGAATAAGGGTGGATTTATGCAGCACAAATTTACATTAAACTACAACTCGAACAAAACTTCAACTAAGGAAAAATTAAACTTTGGTTTGTATGGCATTTATATTAAAAAATTAAGACAAATTACGCATGCGTGATATGTGTTTGGTATAATAATATGTATTTATTACCCATCATTCAAATCTTACAAAAATATATCAGTAGATTTTTTGGAAGGGGCAGTTCGGTTCAGTTTCCGGCTGAGGCCGAAACTGGTCTCATACCGACACCACATCCAAAAAAATATAATTTAAATAAAATATGGCAGCATAAATTTGAGGTGATAATGCATAAAATAAATGTATGATCTTTAAATAAAAAAAGAGAGAGACAGATTGAGAGAGAAGAAGAGAGAGGTCTGTTAACCTCTCCGTTCAGTCGTTCAGCCAGCGGAATTCAAAATATGCGCCAACAATTGCGCAGCAGTGTCAATAATTAACATTTACACTAGAAAGATAAAAGTTTGCCAACTATTAATTTGAATTTAGTTTTAATTTCCCTGCCTAAAATCAACCATGTCAAATGAGAGGTTCATCTTCTCAGTTGAAGTTGAAATGTTAATGTTAATTGTAGTTTAGTGTAAATTTGTGCTGCATATATCCACCCTAATTCTGCCAGCGATGTGAACTTGACCATGTTGACATTGACGCATCACAAAACCAATGGAAAAATCGAAAGTCCCAACAGATTGATGCATAGATTATAATGTTTTGAGGGTATAAAGCAAAAAACATAGAATTCTCCATGAAATCATGCGCGGCTTGCTTGGACTGGTCAGATCATCATGTCCACAAACCTACGTCGATGCGAACCCATAGCAACCAATGGCTAGGCAAGTATGCTCATTAATTATTCAAATTTCACGGCGTTTTCCCGATTGAAAATTATTTCCGATGCGAAGCTAGTTTTCATGAATCGGTCGAAGAGAAACGGGCGCGAGATCACTATCGAGTAATTTTTACTGAATATCCTTCTTGTGACTTCGTGGATGATGTAGTTCGAAGTTATATAAAGTTACCAAAGACTATGACTGGTGTTGGTGACTGAGGAAGACATCATCGTCAGTGTCACTGATGAATAAATCTCAAACTTCAACGCGGCACCCGCGTTCATGCTTGCATTTTTGTGATTCAAGAACACTACTCATTTATTATAATACTTAAATCAAGTGGAATATGGGAATCTGTCTGGATACAGGTAAGGCTTTGAAATTGAGATACGTTCTCAAGTCAAATAAACAACAAATCAATCGAGCAACAAATAGATCTCATGGTTAAGAATTATCTCCATTGACGAAGCATCCGTTCTGATGACACATACAGGGTGTTCCTTAAAGAAATACTTTTGAGATCCTCATTTATTTTTGAGCAAATTTGATCTCCTGAGTTTTCTTTGTCCGCCGCATGGTTTTCGCTTAAAAAAATAAAAATCGTTTCATTTCAGGATCAATTCTTCAAAAATCTGATGCGGTGTGGAAATGTTTGTGCATCCACTGAAAGCGGAGGACCTCAGCAATGGCCAGCAAGATCCCCTGATCTCAACAGTTTAGATATCTTTTTATTGGGGCACCTTAAAACTCTAGTGTATAAAACTCCCGTTAATACTTTAGAAGATTTAAGAGAGCGAATAGTTGCCTCGTGTGAAACTATTCGAAATACGCCGGGAATATTTCAACGTGTGCGTAATTCCATGCGTAGACGGGCGGAAGCATGCCTATTAAGTGAAGGTGGCCATTTCCAACAATTTTTATAACCAGTGTTAGTATTGTCAATAATTAATGAATTTGATCCGTTCATTTAAACTTACTTTTATAAAATAAAATAAAATTCGTTTTTGTACAAGCTGAAATCCATATTTTTTTGATTCTCATTCATTTTGGAACAAATCTGATCCCTTTATTTGCTTTAAGTCGATGCACAATCATTTCCACACCACATCAGATTTTTGAGGAATTGATCCTGAAGTAAAACGATTTTTATTTTTTTAAGCGAAAACCATGGGGCGGACAAAGAAAACTCAAGAGATTAAATTTGCTCAAAATAAATGAGGATCTCAAAAGTATTTTTTTTTTTTTTTGGAGAAAGCAGTGGCCTAGTATTTTTTTCTCCAAAAATATTCCATGCAAAACCCGTACGGACGCCACTGGTTGAGAAAATGAAAATGTTGATGCATAGAAGACATGTACCAAATTTTATAAAAAAGTCTACAATATTATCTCAGTTATTATTAAAAAACTGATTTTTTTTCAAAACTTTATCACCCTGTATCTCAAAAGTTAGGACTTTTAGGACATACGTTTATAGAAAGTTTTTTCCTTAAAATAAGTCAAAGAATCACCCCCTCAAATATTAGCATGTCTTTAAGGAACACCCTGTATATTGTAACTGTATGGAAGAAGCAATAAATATAAGTATAAAAATTATAGAGTCGAGTAATTTCAGTAAATTGTCCTGGCTAATTCCTCGAAAATTATTGGATTTTATTAGCCGCGCAAAAGTTCCTCGACATAGTTATTCATGATGTTAATGTTGAAATTGCTATTTCTTTGTAAGAAGGAAAGTTTGGGATCCGAGCTTAGCGAATGGCCAAATCCTTCTAACAAAATAAAAGCATTTTCAACACCATACAATGTTTTTCCACAAACACTATTGTAAGACCTCCAAAATGATGAATAAAAAATATTCGGAATTCAAATTACTAAGTTTAGGATCGCATGGTACATAATATAGTTTCATGATGGTAACCATTAGTTTGTTTCAAACAACATAGCAAACATTGTTTAATTTTATGAGTGGCCAAAAATCGTACAAGAAGTTGGTCCAATTACTGAAATAAATGAAGCAGCGAGTAGACGGGGCTACTTTCGAATTTGCTGAAATTGATGTACCTACTTAATAAAAATTAAAAAATGCATATTATTTGTTCCTTACAGTATAGTGTTGAATATAACTAAATTTTAACACTGGTGTTTAAGAGGAAATTTTTGCCGTTTTTTTGGGTAAAAATGTCGATAACTCAAAAACGGTTCATCGTATCGATTTCAAATAAGGACAGACTTCTAGAGGACATGATTCTATATAACTATGTCTGCGGCAGCATCTCAAGATTCTTTTCATCGAAGTAGCTGCAGTGGTATTTCTCTTCCATTAAAATTTGAAACAATCTTTATCCAATCGAAATGAATTTGGTATCAGAAGAAAGGCAAAACGTTGATCTATGTACGTGCTGTAAAGTTTTTTTAAAATTATTCTTTCATCTACCCAAAAAATTGTTTCACAGTAATTGCATTTTTGGGACATTTTTGAGACTTTTTTTGTTAAAAAGTGCATTGGAAATTCAATTTCCATTACACAACTTTCTCTAGTAGCCTATCTTTGTTTGAAATCGCATTTTTGACTTATTGACTCTTTTACCATAAGAAGCGTCCCAAATATGATCGCGCTCATGGCCTCTTAAGGTGAGTGACTTTAAATAATGGTGTATTGAAATTACCGTCCATTTATGATTTTCCTCTTGAAAAGTAGTAATTTTATTTCCTTGAACGATGGTAAGACTTTATAGTCAGTTTGTAAATATACGAGAATCTTCTTCGAAATATGGTTGTTTTATGGGGTGGAAGAGAAATACGACTTCTGTGTCTCAAATTCAAATTATGAACATCTGTCCTATACGTTATTTTATTGTAGAGATATGGAGGAGTCTGTCTTTGAATTACTGAATGCGATAGCACTGAAAAATGTAGTATTCCCCGATCTTGCATTTTCAGCCACTTTGATGGTTTCAGCATATGCGATATTGGATTGTATTTTTGTATACCATATATATGCAAATCTGAGACATAATGATAGTAATCAATTTAGTACATCGTCTAAAACCTTCAAACAAACGACAATCTAGTTCCGAATGAACGAATAGACTCAATTTTTCAATAATCAACTATCTCATCAGTTACATACTACCTGCACCTTAATGATTGAAATTCGAAGGAGTGTCCCATGACCCAATTACGCACAGAATACCGTTGTCGCGATTGTTTTCCTTCATTATCAAAAAACGGATCGCATTAAAGCAGTTTTGAATCTTACATATTTGAACGAATAATTCTTTATCTAGATAGGCATCTTTCCTGAAAAAATGCGATTTAACAAAAAATCTTTTTTCGGCAACCGGGAAGTGTGTACAAAAATAGGAATTTCATATTCAAAGAAGTTGTTTAGAATTGAAAATAATATTCAAATTTGGAATATCAGCCAGAGTACTCTTCATCAAAATTCTACTTTTTGTTCCCCCCTCTACACCATTTGGAAATTTAGAATTTTTATAACTCGAATACAAGTATTCCGCAATACACCAATTTTTATGAAGAATAAAATTTTCTGGCAAATCGATAATTTTTTTCCATATTGTGCAAATTTTTGAAACTTACTGCATATGCTGGACCACATTTTGAGAGGCAAGCCATCATAGGTGTATTGGTCTATTTATGAAACTTCAAAAAAAGTATATTTCATCCGGTTAACAGATTTTTTTGCATGGAAACCATCTGCCTGCTGTTTCAAAAACGCACGTTGTTGACGTTGTTCTCTTTATTTAATTTTACCACTGCCGACACTATAAATACTTCATACATGCTTAGCCACAAAGAAGGTAAATGGACTATATCATTCGTTAACTAATTCATATTGACAACGGAATGTAAATAGTGTCATTTACATGCCTAGGGTAATAATGACTTTGACTTTGACAAGTAATACCTTTGGCTTCATTTATATAAATTCGTAGGTTATGAGACTTTTTGAATATTATTGTTGTTTGTTTATTCGGTAACTTGGTTACGCGAAAATTTTGAGAAATGTCAACAAGCAGCGGAAAAAACGTAATAAGTAACACGGAATGTATCGACTGTTAACATCCTCGGCAAGCGAGAAGCCTCGGCTTTGCCTCGGCTCGTACTCGCTCACCTCGAATGTTAACACGTCTTTACATTCCTTATTACTTAAATAACTAACAAAAAACAAAATGTCTAGCAATATCACTAGGTTTTCTATACAGGGCACTCTCTCCAACATTCTGCCCGCCTTGAAAGTATCACATTCAACCAATCTTCTAACCATATTATACCACATAATTCATTATGCGTCAATTGGCAACACACTTTGTTAACAGCTCGACGAAAAACACCATTTTGAACCTTGATGTCCACAACACAGACGACATTATCACTGTTGTATGACAAGGGGCCGAATACTTTAAGGCACAACACAGTTGGTTCTTTCAAACGTAATTTATTGAATGTGTCATACAAAACTAATAACTGTATAAGAATAGCAAGTTAACGCCTGAATTCCTTCGAGACTGCCCCAACTCAACTCATTTGCCAACTTGACATTTCATTTCTCCTTTCATTTCCCATTTCACCACAGGGTGACTATATCACAGTCACTTCCAGGATGGAGTGATGTTACTCTGACAAGTGGCCAAGTAGAAGTTGGAGTGTGGTCATTTTCCATCAGAACAAAAGAGCTAACCTTCAGAAGATGATTAGAATTTTCTTTACACTTGACTCAAGTTTGAAGTTTATTGAGGTATCCCTTGTGCCATCGTACCTTCAAATTCTATACCACGTGCTGTAGTGCTGAAATCGCTTCAAACGGTTTTCACGAACATGTTTGATGTCAGGTTCTGGGAATTCAGTAAATGACCGACCAATCAAAAAGTGGGCAGGCGCTAAGGCAATCAAGTCTTCGGGATCAGAGGATATCGGACAAAGGTCTCTTTGTCTGATATTGAGAATTCCCTCAATTTGAACCAAAACAGTTGCAAAGCTTTCATATGTAAATGTATTATTTCCCAAAACTCTTTCCAGCTCACATTTCTTAGTCTTTATACCAGCTTCACATATTCCACCGAATGTGGGAGATCTCGCTGGGATGAAATGCCATTTTATTTTTTCTTCAACAAGTTTATTTGCAATGGAATCCTTCTCCTTATTAAGAAAGGAGAAAATCTTATCAATTTCATTGCTAGCACCGATAAAATTGGAGCCATTATCTGAAAAGGAATTGTTGTGCATCACAATGCATCAGTCTCTCATGTTCATTTATTTAAATCAAATTGGTGAGTTTATTTGGTAAGAGTATTTGATGTTTTTCTTCGAAAGAGTGATTTTTATAATTTTTTATTCTGCCACCAACTCTTATGAGATAATCATGAATAAATGGATTAATTGACAACATTTTGCTCTTTTTTATAACATTTTACCGGAAAGGAGCTTTTTATAATCTTCTGGAAAATTGTTGATGAAATATCTAATCCGATGAAATGGTCAATGACATTACCACATTTCTTTGCTCAGGAATGTGAAAGGAAGATTCAACATTTCCATTAATCCAAGTTATATTTTTCTTTAATAACCAAGAGGGTCCGTGCCACCATACATTTGATTGAGTTGAGCTAGCTCACGTTGAAATTTCAACCAATTTGAAAACATATTACCAATCTGCGTATTACCGTCAGATAACGATTATTTTTTCAATGTGTTCTGTGTTCTTTCGCCAATTTTTCCATTGTGAAATGTGTTCTTCCGCCAATTTATCTATTGTGTCGACTGCATCGTTTGTTATATTGTTACCGACGATGCCAGTCTCCGGCCCACTAGCTTTGTTATCATTGTGTTCTACCGATGAATAAGATACTCGTTGATACGCGTTAAATTATCTCGATTGTTAATCGCCCTTAATAATACACTTGTTCGTTAAATAACCATTTACAAACTTTTTAACATACGTATGTATTCTTTACAGAACAAAGTGATGGGTCTCAAGAATTTGAAGAAGGCCACGAAACTTGGGCACAAAACTCACCTAGAGGTGCAAATGTCACAACACCACCTGCTGGAAAATTCCCCCATAGTAACGGAACTAACATACATTTCGATCCACCAAAGGTGCCTGTTATATTCGTACTTGGTAAGTATCACACCATTTTGATCTCACGTGTAATGAACTGAAATGAACAGAAATGAACAATAAGGTCCATTCCGTTTCCTCCCTGATGGAAGAGTAGGATAACTCTTGAAGTCAGCAGTACTGATGATGAAATTGAATAATAATAGTAGTAGTACCATAAGGTTGGGCGTAATAAAAATATATCATAAGGAATAACCTTTACTACGAATCTAAAACAAAGAAATCGTATTGTGGCATTTTAGATGATGAACTATCATGGTATCAACACATTGACCTCCTCAATAGAAGTCTGTCCAGTGCAATATTTCATCGCCTGAAACTTACAGTTGATATTTCGTGAAAGTACTTAGTCCATGCCACTGACGATGACTGCTGTCGAAACATTTTGATTTTTAACCAAAGAAACCACAGAAACACCCGTCCAAGTAGCAAAATTTGTTTAATAAGAGTTTTATAAACTGCTATTCAACATATCTAATAAAACTACAAATATCATTTAACGCCGTTTACAGCTCTAATAGAGTATGTATATAACCGAAAAAGGCGCAAATTATAAAACTTTTTGGTTCTTTAACACATAGCTTATAACTGATTATATGCTCTCAATAAAATATCTTTATGTGATAGTTATAAAACTATTTTATAAGTATGTCTTTCAGATAATTTATACAGACTATTCAAATAAGTAGTTTACAACCATTATAATTATATTTATAAGGGATCCTATAGAGCGGTTTAAAACTATTTTAAGAATAACTATACGAACATAAAAAAAATATTTTATGAGAATGATATAACGCTGTCTGGTCAGCGTCCTCTAGACAAACAAATATAAAATTTTATAACGTAACTTACAATAAATATATCGAATAACGTTGACATAACGTAGAGGAAACTTTACCAAATAATTGGTTGTCATAATTCGATATCTTTATAAAAGGTACATAATTGGGTGAAATATATATTTTTATGTCCGAAAATATTTTTCGTAGACAATGACGGCCATTTGCAAACGCCAAGTCGTTGTTTCATGTCAGATGTTTACCTCATATTTTGCACATGGTGAAAATATTTGGAGGGAAGGGTACTTCGACATTACTATTTCATTTATTTGATTTGATACTCTCCGGCAAATATTATTGAACACCAATAATAAAAGTGACTCTTTCAAAACTGAAATGAGTTCGGAAAAGTGGATTTTTCTTAAACATTTTCATGGGTTTTCAGGTGGTCCTGGAAGCGGTAAGGTGACCCACTGCGACAACTTGATGCAGGAAAAGAAAGGAGTTACACACATCAATATGACAGACCTCTTGCAACAGTATGCCATTGGAAATGGTAAGCAACCGAATACACAAAAATATTCAACCAATAGTAATCAAGATCAATTGGCTAATCGTTCAGGTTCGAATCATCTGACTGAATCAACTATGAGTACTTCTTGTTCCAACATCAATACAAGAATACGATCATGTACCAATTATAAAAATTAAAATGAATGTATTGATTTAATAATAATGATACTCTCGATAGAATTATGAAGATAATAATAGTCGGCTATTAGTCAAGGTCTTGTGATATTACCTACGAAAATTTATCCATATTCTGCACTATGTGTTATAGGAATCACTAAATATTTCTTTCCGGAAAGGCATTTTCGCCTCCTGTTTGAAAACTACAATTGTAATACCTTTATAATACGAAAGTACGAATGCGTTGAACGGACATGACAAAAAAATATTATAATTGCCAGTTTGAACTGACAATTAGGGATAATTGCCAGTTTAAACTGACAATTAGCTATAATTGTCAGTTCAAGGTTTTCTCAAGCACTTCGTCAAATTATCTCGAGGTTTATCTAAAAAACCAATTGTCGGTAATTTTGCACTCGCCAAATCGACATGACTAGACGCCTGCGCAGTTTATTAGCTACCAATATCGAGAATTTTCGCAGAGAGAACAGTTGGGCGTCTCGTCAAAATGAAGCTACTCACAAAGCTTGAGCCTGATAGGAATTATTTAAAAAAATGGGCCTCGTATCCTGCATTATATCGGTATGATTCTTCCGAAGATAACTTTCGATGAGATGTGAAGCATAAAATAAAATTGTTCATTCGGAGATTTTCTTTTTCTTTTTTGAATACATTTACAATCGATAACAGATTACACTCTTGACATCAGTTACTGTTGAGAACGATTGCCCTCTTGTGATTTTTTCATATTGCAAAGACATCCTGGGTTTTCACAGTGTTGTTGACCTTCAACATTGACTGACTCGCCTCTGTTTTCTCTCCTCGGCTCGAACTGATCTAAAAAATTATGATTTTCTATAGAAAGCACGAGAAGATACGGGAAATTGTCTCTTTGTGAAATTGGCCAAAATTTTATTATATAGTTGGATGGGTCGATAAAAAATGTGTGAATTTAAATGTTTTTCAAGGTGTCGTTTCTGATATATAAACAAACGTTCAAAGTTCATACAAACGTAGTAGTTGGGAAGGATCTCGGGTGGGATTGACAAAAGAAACTGTTTTGTTAGTTGAAAGAAAACAAAAATTCATCATAAAAATTTATTTTATTCAATTGGTGTCCCTTTTTACCTATTTAAAGCACGCCACAGCGTGTGCAAATCGAACTTTCAAAAACGCGTGTTTTTTAAAGTTAACATGAATACATCAACAGCTCGAGCATAGTGAAGTCTGAATGACAATGTTATGATTATTGATCTGACAGGAGTACCTTGTCAAATGAAATATTACAAACAAATGAAAAACTTTTATTCAAACATGAACGAAAGGAATACTGATGTCACATCACGAATTCAACCATTTTACATTATAAGTTCTAATATCCATTATTTGTAAGAATGAAACCAGTATTTATGATTTCAAAGTGCACCAATTGAAAAAAATAACGTAAAGTATTCGTAGATAATTGATCTTTTATATGCAATGTGAAAAATCGTTTTATCTTTCAATCGTTTTTTCGATATTTGTATTTCAGCTCGAAACAAAAAAAAATTTTAAGTACCTTTTTCAATGATAAATGATTATAATATTGTCAAGGGTGCGTCTTTGACACATTGTTATGTAGTTTTTGTTGTATAGTTAGTTCCTTCTTTCAAGTTCAATTGAAAATTATTGAATAAATTACATTTTTTTATTTTTTTGTTATCTGAAATGAAGCCAGTTGGTGCGCAAAGTGCATTTTCCACACGCAAAAACTCATCCGAACTCGTCCGTCTCCCTCTATGAGATTACTATCTCTGAGTGGATATTCAGAATTATTGATGGTAGGTAAAATATTGTAACAATATTTGTATCGTGAATTTATATTACGATAATCGTACACCTGAAGGTCACTGATGACGTCATAGTGGAGGAGGGAGGTCCAGAACCGGCCTAAATCTGCTACTAATACGATTAGGAAACAGACTATGGCATCACATTGAATAGTAGTTATATTTTGATATGTTTTGAGCTGTCATATTTATTGATTTGTTATAAACATTTGAAAACCAAAAAAAAACCTTTTTTTTTAAATGTTTTGCTCAAAAATTAAAATAAAATAACAGTTGATTAATGAAAGAAAGAAAAAATAAATAAATGAAGAAATACGGATACATAAAAAACAGTAGTTGGTAATTTCAAAATAGAGGAAGCCTTGATTATATCACGTACTGAAAATGGATATTAATTAGGTTTATTTCTTTGTGCAAGGATGTACTTTATTCAATCCATTTTTAAATTGTAAGATGATTCTGGAATTTTTGATCTCAACTGGTAATCTATTAAAATTTTACAGAGCTGAATGTGTGAATCTCTTTTGTTCAAAAATTGAGTAAGCAGGATCAATATGGAACAAGCTATGTTGCCTAGTATGATAACTATGAATTTCGGAATTTCTAGTTAAAATGAAGTTTGATTTAACGTTTTTATTCACAATATCGAAGGACATTTTGACAAGTAGATTTATTCCTACGAAAATTCATCTGTAATTATATAAGAGTTGAATTGTTGGTGTATCATATGGAAGACCATACAAGATTTTCAAGGCTTTTTAAATAATAGTGATACAAAACGTATATTCTCATTCCTCGCTACAATGCCGCCAAATGGGAGAAAAAAGCTTGCAAGCGGTCGAGTAGAAGGAGAGGCCGCGAGGTGAGGGGAAGCGCATTAGAAAGAGATAATCACGTCCTCTCATTTCCTGGCCACTTCCGCTAGTCTATCTCATAGGTGGGATCGGCCGTTAGAGAAATTGAAATTGGACTATCACTAGAGCATCCAGGCACGCTGCAAGTGCAAAAAAAATCCAAATTGCAATTGTGCCAAAATTAATAATTCGACAGCTCCTGTTTTGTGCACAAATGAAATACACATGATTCACTATTTTCATGGAAAGGGCCGACTCTATAAACTGAAAAATGGCGGAGTTGTGAATTTTAAGAAAAATTGCAAAATTTTCCGAGTTTTCCAGTTTGTCTCAACAATTTTAACACAATTTTAATCTATATCTTTGGTGCGTTGGACTGCTGATCCTTATTAATTTTGTAGGACAATGGTGTCATTGAAAATCTCATTTAATTATTGTATGCTCCTAGAAAACTCATATTGCTGCTTGTCGCCAACTAACAAGTCGTGAAATCAACACGTTTAGAGTGGTGGACAAACTGGAAGTACCGAAACTTTTTGTCGGCCAGGTTTTTTTTAGTGAATATCTTTCACTTTAACTTAAAAAAATGCTGGTCATTATCTTACATATAAATGCGAAATTGACATGTTTTTCAGAAAGCCAAAGGAAGCTCACCTTCTTCATTCCTATCAACTATATCATCGTCTCTTTTATTCCTTTCATGTTCTTTCTTTTTGTCCACTGTCCACTTTCTAGTTCCTGTGGATTTTATGGAGTCGTTCGAAGATTTTTCGTCATCTTCCGGCACGATTCTCTTTGGAACCCGTTCCTTTGTATCTGCTTCTTCTGAAAGTCTTCGACCCCTACCGTGTCTTCCACCACTTCGTCTCCTTCTTCTCCTTCGTCTTCTACCTCGTCGCCGACCTCTGTCTTCAGGTGAGGCGGAAACTTAAAGTATTATCGAGTAAATGAATATTTGGAACCTTCGGTGTAAATATAAATCAAAAAATAGAAACCACACAAACACCAAAATTACTTCAATTTCAAGGTGCGTTTCCTATGGGGCGGCTGACGCATGCGGCTGCCGCACAGCGTCTGACGCCTATTACTGCCAATTATTTACAATTACTTATTTATCCGTTACTTTTCAAGCGTCAGACGCAAGCGTCAAACGCTGGCGTCTGCAGACGGCGCGGCCCTACCCCTCTCGAGGTAGTCAAGCATCAGCCGCCGGTTGTGGAAGACGTACCTGTGCGATTTTGAAAGTTTTTATTTACTGCAGAGAAAAATGAAATATTAGTGGAATGGGTTGGAAAATACCCTTGCCTTTACTATTTACAACTGTCAACCTATGAGGATCGGATAATAAAAGATTCAGCTTGGAAAGAGATTGCAGAAGTTGTTTTCTTTACACATGATTGTCAGTAAAATTTCTTCGTCCTTGATTTCTTCTAATAGCAAATCCAATTTTTTTTTTGTTTTGCACATTTTTAAACTAAAAAATGGTACTTTTTTGACAACAGATCACTCGCGACTAAACTTGACGCGCGTTTCGCATACAATATAATCATTTTCAGGAGCTACCCAATTATAATTGTTTTACCTGCTCCACTCTACCTAAACACTCTGCATTTACTTAATTATTTGTTTTGGATATAATGTCACAAATTTCTTAGATAAATTAATGACTATAATGACTTTACCACAAAGTCATATTGAAAAAAAGCTTTCCAAAATTCAAAACAAAATTGTTTTTCGATAATCACTGATAAGAGTTCTAGCCTGAGCAAACCGAGCACAAACACTGCCAGCGGTTTGGGGAATCAAACCAGTGCCTCCCAAACAAAGGTAACTGAGAGCTATATCATAAAATTTTCGGAAATTTTTGACTACTTCAAAAACAAAAATTCTTGCTATTTATTGATACATTATGTTCCATACAACAACCCATATTTTTAATTGCTCCAATTTCGGCAACACCCGGTATATTCTGAAATTCCCGTAGAATGGATACGATCAAAAATCTCCAGCTCCTGTAGAAGAAATGCGCGTAGAGCAAAATTGACGTTGTGTTGGTTTTATATGTTCCATTTCTTCAATCTCAAAAAGAGTCTGTATTTTCATTACTGACAGTAGTGAAAAAGAAACCTGACGAGTAGATGCAATTGTACAAACCTCTAGGGGAACTCATGGAAGAAAGACTAGCGTCAGTATTGTACTCATCAGTGCCACTTGGTCCAAGACTGTGATGCATCCTCCTCCTCCTGCTACCCCTTCTTCTTCCTCTTCGTCTTCTCCCTTTTCTCCCCCTTCTTCTATGCTTGCGGAAGTGGTCATCGCAAAGTATAATCTTTTGGAAATTTTTGAAAACTCTATAATCCTTCGGCCGCAATCCCAGCGTGTACTTTCCCGATTTCTTTTTTATCAAACCTGTATTGATGCCATGTTGAAGAGCCCTGTAAAACTGATTTACGTCTTTCCTCAACTGTTTTCGTTTCATCGAGAGGATCGAGTCCACTTGATCCATGATTGTTTTCTTTGTCGAGCCTCCTTTGTCTTTGAGATATGCTATGGCTTCCAATACTTCGTTGAAGAGTCGCGGATGACGGTTCGCCCTCTTCATCTTATTATACAATCCTTGAACCTTCTACAAAAATAAAATTATTGTAAAAAATGAAAAGAACACAAAAAGAAAAAAGTAGCTTGATATCAATATTATAAAAAATAGCAGAAACATTGAGCTCATTGCTTACAATGCTTTAACATGCACTACAGCACCATCTTGAATATTGTTATCAATAATAATTATCAAATGGGTGTGACTTTATCGATGACAAAATTAATGCGGTTTTGATTATCAAATAAACAGATTTTGTTCTCAGAATGATAGATCTGTCACTAACCTATTAACACCAAATTATTTCCAAAACGATTAAAACTTTTGTTTATACTGCTGAAACTTTCTGTAGGGCTTCATTGGACCTAGTCTGTCAACGTTTTCCTCTGTGGCTTTTTTTTGTTTCAGGGGCGTTTTTCAAAAAAAAAATCCTGAATACGTCGTTATGACGATTACAAAACATTTACAGATACTATTTTATTTTCAAATTGAATAGCTTAAAAACTTGAACTGAAACCCGAAAATAAACTTCTCTGACAAAAAACATGGGGCTTTGGGGGTATCCGCCCCCTCGAAAATGTCGGAAAAACGACCATGGGAAAATTTATTAATAACCAGCTGATTTTCGAGCTAGGAAACAAACTTTTCATATTGTCTAATACAGATCACGGGGCTTTTTTCCAGTCATGACCACAAAAAATTTATAGATAAACGTCAGACATCTGACGAAAAAATATAATCTTCCAGTTATCACAGAAAAATACATTTTCTAGTTTGCAATAATTATCAATGAGTACGAACCTGCAGAAGATGATTTGAACAAACAGGGTGTAATCTAACCTCTTTCGCTCCCGCTTTATAACGAATGGCAGGTGTGAAAAATTCTAAAAAAAATTGTGAAAATTTAAAATGTTGTTGGAAAATTCGGAAAATCTTGGAAACCGCTGTTCGAAATTACAGTTTCTTCCATCCGGCAGTTCCAGTATTATTGTGGTTCTGCTCCGGTCAGCTGACATTCGGCGGACAGCAGTTCCCAAAATTTCGACGAATTTTCCGACACAATTTAAACTTCACAATTTTGTTTTGAATTTTTCACACCTGCCATTGATTTTGAAATGATTTTCACATAAAGAGTCTTTAGAAGACGTTTGATTCTACGTACGTGCTGTAATACAAATTGAATTTTCAATCCACTTTTTCGCAAAAAAAAAACTTAAAATTGTCACAAAAATGCAGTTACTTTGAAGCAATTTTTTTGGTGGATAAAAAACATTACCTCACGGTAGTACATAGATCAACGTTTTACCTCTCTTTTGATTCAATAAAGATTGCTTCAAATTTCAATGAAAGAGAAATACCACTGCAGCTACCTCGACTATCTATGGAAAGCATCGTGAGGTGTTGCCGCAGACATAGGTACATAGGATGAAACGTCCTCTAGAATTTGTCCTTGTTTGAAATCGATACGATGAAGTGTTTTTGAGTTATCTCAAAAAACGTCCCCAATGTTATCGCGCTCATGTCCTCTTAACATTAAGTATTGTGTATGACAATACCTGGATACTCTCAGCTCTATAATAAATATCCTGTCAAACTGTCAAATCATGATAATCGATTTTGAATTATCTAAAAGTTATACTCACGCTCAACTTCACAAAAATACATACAAAAACACCATTAATCACTAACACAAATAATTTGAATATTTCAGTCAATCCATTTTGCACCAGCCTGGCATTTACTTATAGAATTTTGACATATCAAATTGTGAAAAACAAAATGATCTAGTAGAAATAGTTTCCTAGCATCCGAAATGCAGTCATCAACTCGTCACTTCGGATTTTGGAAACGAGTTTTAGTACAGTATCCACAGACAAATTTAAGCCACAAGTGAAGAATGAATCGTAGCACTTTGACACTCGGCACATGACTTCTTGACCAAAAAATCAGGGGTGGAACCCAAAAATATTTTTATTTAAAAAAATTATAATTTTTTTTGCTGCTGTTTCGGAAAGTATAAGATTTTTCAAGAAACAATTTCAGTCCGATAGTTGATTTTTTTAATTTTCTCTAGTTTTCATTGAAAATTCATTAAATAAGATAAGGAGAATGTTATTCAAAAATATCACTCACAGAAACCGTTCATTTCATTGAAGCAAGGTTCGCTTCTCTCGCATTCAATCCCCAATACATTCTGGTCGACGAAAATCTATTTCGCCAAGCCAAGTTCATCACATTTTAGGTACTCAAATACCCGCATATTATATTAGCATGAGAAGGTAGGAGTCTGCAGAAACGATATGAACTTTTCCTCTTTCTTCTTTTTAGCATAGTTATGACCAATCAAATATTCTCCGCCAGAACTTTTAGCGGCGGTAAGTTTGAACCTGAAATTTGATGACGGCGTTCAGTTACGTTTTCTGAGAAAACGATGCATTTCTTAAGTGCAATAAATTTTTTTTCGTGTTTATCATGGTTCCAACTACTAGCATACTACTACTACTAGCATAGTTTGGTGGTACTACAATCCTTGCCTCAAAACCCAATCTTACTGGATTATTTTTCTTTATTGGGTTTTTCATAAGAGAAAATTTCAAACTTTGAAATTAAATTTTTTTCTTGGACATTCATCTGGAAATTTTCTTGATTTTAGTTTATAACTTGCTTCAATTTTCATATCACGATATATCTTTGAAAATGGATTGAAGTCATCCGAAAGCTCAGATATACCAAAGAGAGTTCTTTGAGTTGTCACCTGTCTGACTGCATCCCCAATAAAAGTATTATTTCTAGTAGACCAGTCAGGATACTCCCTTTTTTTATATATAGTTATTTTTCACTTATCCATTACTTCTTTATAATACCTTAAAAACGGTTGCTATCAACAGACCCATAACGCCTGCTAAATGTTATTTTCTGTAGTTCAATAAATTAATTACTCATAAAAGTTTTATTTATAACTGTACATAAAAAAGGGACTCTGGTGAATGTTTCCCTCCGGGCGTTAGGATCTATATAACGCATTTGGTACATAAATAGATAATATGTGGATGTTTTCACTAAAAAGACGGTCAACTGTGAAATCCTTACCATTAGTTATATATGGAACTTTCTTGCAAATCAGTTGACCGATCAATATTTGTAT